>OU015502.1:143553034-143742157 GCA_907164885.2 Dolomedes plantarius
ATCTTGATATTTTAATTATATACAATTATTTACATTATGCATATACATTATACACTTTGAAATCATATTCACTTGATAACTCTCTCGCTCTCTAAACAGAACCACTCTCAACCACGTTAAACTCTCAACTGCGCTCAGCACTATCGGCGTCCTCTACCGTCTACAGGGAATATTTTCCACAATAAGTCTCAACAATACAACAACATATACTGTTGTGAGACACGCATCAACATAAAAAGGCAAAAATGATTGTTACGTTGAAACTATAGCTCTTATCTACTAATGTAGCATGGCGGCTGATTGCGTTTAGAACAAACGTCGATTTTGTAATACAAAATATCAGGGGTAAATTTTCATTGCTACTCTATGAAACTCGCTATCGACGAAAATGATCATCACTGACATCAGGATCAGTCCATTCTTTTATCATTTAACTGTTTTTGTGTTACAATTAGGGACAAATCCTGATACAGAACGAGGATGAGAGACCTTGTTATTAGCATACTGTTAATCTGTCGTAATCGTAGCTTTTTCCCGATCACTTTGGCATCCATTATAGTAAATCAGTTTCCTTTCTTAGACATTGCCGTGTACACGTTATGTTGAAATTAGTCATCATTACCATGCTAAAGGGACCTTTAACACTGTTATATTTAAAACGAGTATCACTTCTTTGATGGCTCGGCAAAAGACAGAAAATTCAAGTGAATTATGGTCGTCAGGCCCGGCTTTAAGCCGATTGGACCTATTGGATCCAATTCGCAACGAGAAAAATTTTAAAGAAAAATTTACAACTCCTTGTTACAAATGATATAGCTACTGGCTTTTCAAATGTAATTATATCTTTAAAGATATTTATAACAACTTCTAAAACCATGGGGTTTGGGGTGGGGGTAAATAGGATTTTCTAGATTAGAATTTATTAAAACATACCTTAGGTCAGCAGTATGGCGGGAGAGACGTAACAGCCTTGCAATATTGTCTAGAGACCATGAAGAAATGGGGAAATTAAAATTTGATCAAATTGTAAATAATTTTACTGAGAAAAATCTAGAAAAATCTACTTCAAATTATTTTTATTCTGTAAATAAAATCTTTGTAGTCTAGCAACTGTTTTGTTTTTGTTTTTTATAAATGTAGATTTAATAAAAAGATGAAAAATCCCTGCCTTCCTACGTTTTACTTTTATGCTTAAAAATTTAATTTTTAGCATTTAATATATATGAGTATTTTGAAGGGCCCTGCCAAACATTCTGCAATTGGGGCCCCACAATGACTACGGCCGACCCTGATGGTCGTGTCTTGTCACCATGTCAAATTTTGATATGATAGCACAGTGTTTCCCAACCCTCGAATCCCCCCCCCCCCCTCTTCAATGGTTTTCACAGATACTGCGACCCCCCACACAAACACACCTTCCCCGTGCCTATTTTCATTGACAAGGCTTTTACGACACTTAGAAAAAAAAAAATCAATTTTTCATAATTCCAGGCAAATGTTTAAAAGAAATTGGTAAAGTATGGATAACATTATGATATCTTCATCCTTAGTCAAAGATGTGTAAGAACAAAAAACAAACACAGAAACAACAACGAGAACCTGAAGAAAAATAATTCCAGTATCATATTGACACAGATTTACATAATAAAAAAAAGTAGAAAAACTCATACCTAAAAAAATTGCTTTAATCCGTTGAGTAAACTATAATAGTAATGAAAAAAGTGAGCCCACACTGATGAAAGACAAACTAACGATTAGAATTTGTGCAGTATACGTAGTATGTAGCCGCGATTTTCATTGACCACCCAATAAAGGAGGTAGATATCTAACAAACTGAGTGTGCGCATTGAATGACTCTTTTCCCTTTAAAAAACATCGCGGCCTTACAATTTCAAGGTAAATAATTTTTTTCACCGAAATTCTCTGAAAAGTTATTTCAATTGAATAAAACCGTGGCGACCCAATAATTTCGCGATCCACAGGTTGGCTATCCCTGTGATAATACGATACAAAGCGTCGTCTATACTTGCCCGTCGTGATACTAATCCTGGTGCAAATAGAGTTAAATAGTTGAGGTGTGGATTCGGTCTTAGGGGTTTTAATCTCTGGAAATGTTAAAACTTGCTTCTGGAAAGCTTTCTTTGGGATGATGTCATCGTGTTGTAAGATAGTAATATCTACAAATGAACTTTTTACGGAGTATAAATGTAGGTCATGATGAACTTGGGATAAAATAAATGTGAAGAAACATAAACTAAAACTACAAAAATTTACTTTAATCATCAACTGTTGACAAAATCGCCGTATTATCTGTTAATAGAATAATTTATGTTAATGAATGTTAATTTCTTTCTTAGAGAGTTTTGATTTTATATTTTATTAATCAAAAACTTGTCATTTTTAGCTAAAAACTACAACCTTAAAGCAGCGAAGAAAGTTTTTCTTGAAGTAAGTTAACATTCTTTTTCATGTCTTATAATATATGTAAAGGATTGCAATGTATTTTTTTAATACTAAATCAGAAAATATTTTGTTGCGGAACCTCGTCAAAAGTTAAATGTTTCAGAGTAGCGTCATTGTATTTACAAGAGCATTTAGCACCAGGTTTACGAGCTTTCTAAGAGTATCACTAGAAAGCATTATGGGTAGGAAAGCGGGTACTACTGGTTTGAAAAATAACTCAATTCTTGTCCTGACGATTTTCAATATCTGTCAGTTGTTTTGAATTAGACAGCAATACTGAAATAGGTACCTACGTAGGTTTAATGGAAAAACAAACATATGTTGCGCGTTATCTAGCTGAACAAAAAAATAAAGAGAAAGAAGAAGAAGAAACTTGATGACACTTTAAATTTCAACTTTTCTTGTAACTTATCTAGCTACTTCAAGTTTTAATCTCAAGAATCTCTGATAACAATTTCAAAACACAAGCATTTTTTATTGTCGCAACTACTAAATGAATCAAGCATTCTCCAGATAAATGAGGTATTCATTCAGTCATTTTACCATTCATACAAGGTTTTTCCTTGATGCAGTATTACTGTGACAAAATGACCTTTGTCACAGTTGTTCTCCACTGAAAAAGAACCTCATTGGAGGACATAAACGGTAAAATGATTTTACAAAGTCCTCGAGCGTGAAAAATCAGAGAGCTACCGGTAGACGTTCATTAAAAAACAATTTAAAAGGACATAGTTGAATATATTGAATAACTTTTTATGAGAAGAATGATTAAAACTGAGACAACCTCAAATCGACGGTGTCGAAATAGTTTTCTCCATCTGGGCATGAATTTACTTCCTCAATTAACTTAGTAGATATTCATTCCCCATTTGAAGATATGGGAAAATTTTCCTCTCAGTAATTTTAAGCGTATACGCAATACTACTAGTAAACGCATCTTTTTGAATTCTGATTCTTACATTTTAAATTAGAATATTAAAAGAAATGTACATGTTTTTAAAAAATATGTTTATTTTGATGTCATATTAAAAAAATTTATTTTAACTTTAGTGATCGTCCCAATAAATCAGTGCTTTGTAAAAAAATTAATTATGAAAACATTTAGAGTTTAAAAGAGTAGAGCCTATTTTATTGAAACATCTATTTGAAAATCCAAAAAACTGAATTCAAAAATATGCGTTGGCTAATCTGTTATTGGCAAAAAAATTTCCATACTTTAACACGGGACTCAAATATCTGTAATGTCAACACATACACCACATTTAAGGCTGCTGTGTACTAACCCTATTGGATTCGTTCACCTCCATGTTAAACAACGGATAAAGTTTGTTCAAGGATTGCTGACATAGATTGAAAGATTTTTTAAAAACTTGTACTCCATAATAGAGAAATAAATTTTACAGTTTGGGACATTTTTCGTATTTTTTTTTTAAATGCAAATAATATTTTAAAATTTAAGCTATTTGGAAAAAAATATGATTTAGTGTGTCTGAAACGCTCCTAAATTTCTTTGGTGGACGCAATTTATAAAATGAATCCTGTTGCCAGGTGCAGAGAAGTTCAGGTTATCTCAAAATACCATTTTTATTGGATTATGTAGCTGTAAATAGAAGATAAATTTTCTCCATAGTCATTGGATTCGCTCACATTGAGGTGAGCGAATCCAATAGATTTAGTACACAGCAGCCTTAATGCAGGGGGAAATATCTGAAAAGAAATAGAATCAGAAAGACAAATAAACACCGAACAGCTGATAAATTATCAGGCGAGAAATTTTCATCACATACCCAATTAAAAGCGAGTAACTAAATACGACCCTGTAGCCATCTATAACGAAACAGCAGAATAAAAAATTCATAAGAACTGATCAAATGAAGAACTGAAACGTTCTCAAATCCAATATCCAAACTGAAACAATAAGAAAATATAAAAGAAATGTGAATTTTCGCGAAACATAAAATAACCAGAGGAGTAAACATTTCTTTAGCTATAATTGTTTAGATTCCTTTCGTAAATATTCTTATGCTATAAACTAGTTGAATACCCGTGCTTCGCTACCAAGTAAATTCAAAATAAATACAACGGCCAATGTATACAATTTATGCCAAAATATATATATATATTTATAACAAATACAACGGTCGATGTATGCAATTAATGGCCCTCAAAAAACAAAAAATATATAGAAAAAATCGTAACGGATAATTTTATAGACTAAATAATGTAGAAGAAAATATTCAAATTAAATACAACGGTCAATGTATGCAATTAATTTGTATGTTTAATATCCATAAAACATACTAACTTGAATTAAATTCTTTAAAAATTTCCATCTCAATCAGTCTAGTGGCTAAATTTGATCTTTTACCGTATTTTAATATAATTTTTTTGTCAATTTTTCGCATTGTTATGCACAAAATTAATTTAAATTATCACAAAAAGAAAAGAAACCACGTTATCAGCATTTAATAAACTAAATTCTAAAAATTAATCTTTAAAATCTCTCTAAAAATTCACTGAAAATCAGAACATGGAGGTAAAAATTCAAAAAAGATTTCATTTTAAAGGAATTTTTATGATCTTTCTCTTGATATAAATTCTATAACCCTCAAATTATTATTTTAAATGCAAACTTTAGAGAATGTTATAAAAACAGCTTAAAAATTTAATTTTAAAAAAAATCTAAGAAGAATTGTTGAAAAATATTTCTCAGTGCACCCCTACACTATGAGAAGAATCGACATGCAAAATTTCACTCCTTTAGGTCCAGCAGTTTGGTATATGTGCGTTACCTGTCAGTCAGCCTGTCATATATATATATATATATATATATATATATATATATATTGACACTGAATTTCAATTATTAAGGTTGGGGTGTGGATGAAATTCTACAAAAAACGGCCAAGTGTACCATAAAAAGTAAATTATACTCAGGTCTAAAAAAACCTATATATGTGTTTTAGATAATGTCTAAGTAAAATAACAATAAGTATATATTTCCTATTTATACCTATTGTTATCACATACATTTTCTATTTATTTTTAATTTTTAGGTACATTTATGTCTTTGTTTATGGGCCGTACTGGCATTCTGTCGGACAATTTGGATCTTAAATGGAACCATTTTTTTTTCTCATGATTGAGTATTCGGTAGTTCAAAGAATACTCCCATATCTTATCTTTTCACATTTTTTCTTACTTCATTTGTTTAATGATGTTTCATTTAAAAGGAATTCAAAGGTCTAAAAACTTTATCTTTTTCAGAATTATTACAACAGGATAATGTTTGGAATTAACACCATCCTCGACACTTACAAAAAACCGGAGGTAAGATCAAAATTGTAGTAAAATACGCATTATGTCAACAGAGAATGAAGGCAAATAAATAGTAGAAATGTTCTATATGCAGCCTCATACGAATAATTTTTAACGTAGGATTACGTTCCTTCATAACGGTCCTCCGGAAGGGAAAATTTCAGGTGCTAAAACCGTCCGTCGTCGCGAGTTATAATTTTGGCAGCGCGCCAAACCCAGTCTGTATCGCTTGAACAAGCAATAAACAGTTAAATAGAAAAGTACCAAAATGCGTGAAAATTTTAACATACATATACGTACATATATATAGATACATATATACATAACACTTCCATACATATATACATACAAGAGACGTAAGCAACGATAAGTAATCCTCCGTTAATAACCCGCGGTAGTTTCATTAGAAGTGACTACTTGAATTTTATTTCTCTAATGCGGAGGCACTTTGTCATGAGACATCTGACTTTTGTTATTCATTGCGATTTAGTGGCTACTTTCTTACGAGAGCATCATTTGGGTGAGCCAGCATTGCTCCCTATGAGGGGGATGACACGGAAATGCCCAAGCCTTAATCGGGATTTCAACCCACTGCCCCTGCTTGCAGCTCAGAACGCTAACCACTACACCATGTTGGCGGAAGTTACTCAAATTTAATGGCTTAAAAGTAAAACGATTGACATCGTCAAATGAGCTTTGGATTCAAGTACGCTGCCTGTTGCTCGTTAATGAATACCAGCATGCTAGTAAACACTAAAAAAATTCGGAGAAAAGGAATCCGGTAGCCGAGGATTTTCAGAGTTATGATAGATTAGTGATCCTCAGAAATAATTTTGGCAGCGCGTCAAACCCAGTCTGTATCGCTTGGACAAGCAGTAAACAGTTAAACAAAAAAGTACCAAAATGCGTCAAAATTTTGACCTACATATTATATATACACACATATATGTATATATATATATATATATATTCATACGTACATATATATAGGTACATATATACATAACACATACATATGTAATGCAAAAGAGGTAAGCACCGATAAGTAATCCTACGTTAATAACCCGTGGTAGTTTCGTTAGCAGAGACTACCTGAAACTATTTTATGTTATATACACTCATGGACAAAAAAATTAGCGCACCAAGAAGGAGTCGTCAAAATGAAATGAAATTTTACATACGTAATGACTACTTTGATATAAGTAAATGATAAGAAAATCAAAGAAAAAGGATAATTTATTTCAGAGAAAAAGGCAAAAGAACGGAGGAGTTAATACTCCGTTGGACCCCCTCTAGCGCGAATGCACGATGCGATACGATCGGGCATTGAATCATACAAGTTCTGTATGATGTCTTGAGACATTTCGTTCCATATTTGCTGTAACCTTGCCTCTAGTTCGTTCAAACTCGTGGGATGCCCAACTCGTCGTCCCAAATGATCCCAGATATGCTCGATTGGAGACAAATCTGGGGATCGGGCAGGCCAAGGAAGGGTAGTAACAGTGCGGAGACAGTCTTGTGACACCCTTGCCGTATGAGGCCGAGCATTGTCTTGTTGAAAAATGGCTCCTGGGAGCCGTTGCATGAGTGGCAACACATGTGGTTGCAGGATTTCATGAACATACCGCTGGGCTGTCATGGTGCCACGGAACAATACTAGGGATGACCGTGTATTGTAACGCAATGGCACCCCATACCATGACACCAGCTGTGGGAGCGATGTGTCGCTGTACAGCAAAGGCAGGATTGAAGCGTTCACCACGGGCTCTCCACACACGAACACGATTGTCATCACTGCCGAGATTGAATCTGGATTCGTCGCTAAAGACGACCTGGTTCCATTCCGCTGCAGTCCAGTTTCCTCGTGCGCGGCAAAACTCCAAACGGAGGCGTCGATGGGTGGGCGTCAAGGGCAGCACACGTAATGGGCGCCGCGATACCAACTGTCCTTCAGCCAGGCGCCTTCGTATGGTTCGATAAGACACAGAGGCCCCTAGTGAAGGTGCTACCTGTGCCTGGATGGCGGCCGATGAAGCAGTTGGCTGTACGCGTGCATTTCTTACGATGTGGCGGTCTTCTCGACGACTGGTCTGTCGAGGGCGTCCTGAGCCTGGTCTTCGTGTACATGACATCTCTCGGGTCCACTGGTCCCAACACAATCAGAGCGGCCTAATTGACGAGCTGACCACCTAGCTTCCATCATCCCGACGATTCTCCCCCTCTCAAACTGCGACAACTGCTTATATTGTCTTCGAACACGGCGTAATGGCATGTCTATCTCAGCTCTTCCTTTGTAAATGATTCAGCACACTCAAACAAGCTTTGGTTACCTGTTTTATACTCCACAGAGTACGATGTTCAACGCCCTCTACCGGCTATACGTAATGCGCAATCACGCTGCATTTCTAATCATTTGCATATCTCCCCGACATGTAGCTTCATTGCAAGTTTCGTTACGATCCCGCAATTATTTCTTGGTGCGGTAATTTTTTTGTCCATGAGTGTATTTAATTGTTCCGAATTCCATTTCATTTATGAGTTGTTTACAGTTATACTTTTTTCCTCTGGTCAATGAATAATCTGTTCCGTTGTATTTCAGGTAGCAGAGAAATTTGAATCAACTACTCCAATAGGATTTGCCAGGGATGGCACTGCAATCCGATATATAAATGCAGGCGGTCTCGATTTTTATGGTAAGTGCTTTTGCAATATTTTTGCGTTACAGCAACTGCAACCTGTACAGATCCATTGATTTCGAGGAATAAGAGAAATTGTGTTGTTGTTGTTTCAAATGCCCCCTGGCGGGAAGTATTCCAAACCAGGTCCATATGGAGTAGCGAGCTGAGGGGTGCGGCTTCGGTTTATAACAGCACCACATGGGGCGGTGTCCGATTGAGCCAGGTGCCACGTCCATTTTGACTGAGAACCTCCAAGGGCGATATCTGGGACGATCTTACCCTCATAGAGGGACTTTCCAGTTCACGGATTGAATTTTCCTATATTCGGCCTAGATACGGAGGTATTGAAGGACGCTTGTCGGGATTCGATCCGAGCACCCTCAGAGCTGAAAGCCGTCGCGCTACAACTAGGCTATCTCGGGCCATAAGAGAAATTTTCTTTGTATTCACAACACCTTTGCACAATGTCTGATAACTTCCATGAGTCATTGATAGACTTGAGAATTTTATATATCATTTAAAAATGGATCCATGACCCATAACCATTGAAGCGTATTTCCTTGAACTTTTATCTCTGGCTATTTTCCCAAAATGATTAAAAACAACTGTTCTCATAAAAAGTTCGCTCTTGTCGTCTATAACAACTGTCTGCCAGAACAGGTATTTGAATCTATGTTTTCATACCTCATATCTGTAGCATTCCAAGTCAGCTGTCCTGGCGAGATGAGCAAGTGTTATTTCCAGTTCCTCCATTCTCCCTATCCTATTGGGGGCAATAGGCTGAACACCTGCACATATTGATTTAATCATTCGAGGCTATTTTTTTTTCCAAAATGAATAACTGTCTTGTGAGCTCGTAGGATGACCACGCAAATCATCAAGTCTTTCAGAATCTTAACTTGGATTATTTCAATTAGATGCTTTTTTTATTAAATAACACAAAATTACGACAAAGTACGGAAAAAGGAAATATTACCTACTCGCTTTCCTAGAGATCTGACTAAGGTTCAACACCATCTACCTGTATATGACCCTGCGGTTGCTTTCTCGTAGGGATGCGACATCGATGTCGATGTTTTAAACATCGATTTATTGAAGCCGATGTTTTTTTTAACATCGATGTTTTGTGCTCGATGTTTTACGTTGTCTCGATGTTTTTTTAAAATGAAAATGTACCACAATAAAAAAAAATTACCACGTAGCATAATTTTCACACTCAGTAAATGTAAGTCTGAATTCTGAAAAGGACGAATACGAAAGGGGGAACGATTCCTTAGCAAACAGACAAATGACAGTCAACAACCAATGAACTAATCAGAGCGCTTGGAATGTGCCTGACACTCCAGAACCTTCCATGGGGTTTTATTTTACAAATAGTATATACACGAGAGCAGTCATTTAAGTTTTTGTTTTGTTCTGGTTTTATATAAGTTGACGTTAATATTATTAGTAAGATGCCTCCCAAAAGTACCGTTTGGAAATATTTTTGCAAAACCTCTGACAAATTGGCAAAATGCAATATTTGCCTAAGTCCCTCAAAACTTCTGGCAATACCACGAATTTATCTGGACATTTGAAGGCAAAACATGGCGGTATTTACAACGAGAATTTTGAGTCATGAATGTAGCCCAAAGCAACCAAGTTTTTGTCATTTGTGTCTGCCCAATCAGAGAGTAAAATTAAATCACCCCTTCCCCCCACGACTAACGGAAGTAATATTAATGTTAGAGATTACTAAACCAGTTTTAAAACATGCATGTTCTAAAACATCTATGTTTAAAAACATCGATGGTTTTTGGGCGATGTTTTATTAGCATCGATGTTTTAATATTGAATATCGATGTTTCAAAACATCGATGTTTTGTTATCGATGTCGCATCACTACTTTCTCGCGAAAACCAATCACGTGATATGTTTTACAGTATAGGCCAGTGGTGCGAAAACTTATTTCGACTGCGACCCACCTTTTTCAAATAAAAAATTAATCGACTCCTTGCCATATAATTATTCTAAAGATGTATTTTTAAAACCAATTATATATTTACTTTGCATAATAACTATAAAAAAATGTCTTGTTTACCTTCTGTACCTTCTGGCTAAAACTTCATATTTAAATGTTAATATGTATTTGTATTGAGGTAAAACTTGACAAAAATTAACCTATTCCTTACGGGGTGAGATAGCATGAATCCCAAGAACACGAACCCATAAATGAATATATATATATATATATATATATATATATATATATATATATATATATAAGCTAAAGTTTAAATAAACAAAGAGCATGATTTTAAAATTACAAACTTCCTATTAAAACATTGAAAACTATAAACTCCATTTATTTATATGAAACTAAAGAAATTTATAGAAATAAATTTATTTATAGAAAAAAATTAATGAAGGTGAGACTCGACCTCAGATAATATTACTTCAATATTTGAGAATGCTAGTCTCGTATCATCCTTGTTTGGTATTTATAGCTTTTGAAATCACAGTCTCGCACATATCAGTAAAAGCGACTTACTTCAGACTATGTGCGACCCCTCCAGTTTTTTTCATGACCCCTCTGTGGGTCGCGACCCGCAGTTTGCGCACCACTGGCATAGATGACCCTCATATGCGCTGTAAACGCCAGAGGACGTCGTAATATTGTTCAGAAACCGCCGGGACTTCTTTTTGCCGTCTTGTTTCTAAGGAGCTTGCACGCGTATATCCCGAATCTCGATTCTAGATGACGGTATTACATCCCCTGTTCGACTCTACTCTTGCATTTGGGTTACATCGCCGGGTTTGATGGCTCTTCGAAACTGACCGATGGCAATACACGGTTTAACCTATATTTGACCATCGTCCTAAATATAGGACAGCATACATTTCTAGCTCATACTCATAAAATATTTTTTCTATTGCGTTTGTTTTAGTATTACATTACTCTGAAAGGATCATTCATTACACTGGCTAATTTTTAATTTTTAAACATTTATTTATTATGAATTTTTAAAATATGCCAATTTTGAGAGTTTTTGTAGGAAAATGTATAAAATTAAGTTTAAAAAATTGGATGAAAAAATATTAAAATTCTGCCTTATTTTCAATTCTGTAGATGTTTAACGTAATGTAAGGTAAAAATCAAGAAGAAAAATCAGTAAAAACACCTTTTTTTTACTTCGTTTTTACAAGCGTCTCATAAATAGGACAATGGTCAAATCCATTACTACATTCTTCTGCTATTCAGGAATACCTATTACTGTGGATGTCACATTTTGCCTCGTGAAACGATGTACTGGGAAAATGCTCCGGATACCGGAAAAGCACTAGTTAGTCTAGCAATGCCACGAAACAGATACTTTGAGATTAAAAAAATATATTTGGATTGTAATGTCAATAGCTGTATTGATTCGGGTCGTTATTACAAAGTGCGTTCAATATATGACTTACTGAATGAAGCTCTACAGCAGTTTGGTGTATTTTCTGAACATCTAAGTATTGATGAAAGAATGGTGCACTATTACGGAAGACATGGCTGCAAGATGTTTATGAAAAGAAAACCAGTCAAATTTGGTTATAAGTTGTGGGTACTGTCTTCTTATGATGGATATCCATTTCATTTCACGCCATATCAAGGAGCGCAAAAAGACCCAATCATATCTAGGTCAGAAAATTTGGGATTGGAAAGTAACAACACATATGATCCTCAAATTTTTGAATTAAAACTAAATCAAAAGTGCAAAAGAACACAATACCATTATTTCAAGAAGTTCTGGGAAGTTTGTTGTCAATTGTAAAAAATCCAGCACAGCATAAATTTTATACCGATAACTTTTTTACCTCATATGACCCTTTCGTTAGACTGAGAGAAAGAAATTACTTTGCTACGGGAACTGCAAGAGAAAATAGAATGGCCAAATGTCTACTAAAGTAAACTAAAATAATGGCTAAAATTTCGAGGTATGGAAGATTAGAAGAAATGAAGATAAGAGAAATGAAATTGCAATCGTTGAAAAGACTATAAGGTTGTATCATTGCTCACGAATTTTGAAGATATAAGATGCTATTCGAAAGTAGAAAGAAGAGTAAAAGAAGGCCGACAAAAAGTTGATATACTAGCATGCGTTATTTCTTACAATAAGTATAAAAATGGTGTAGACTTACTTGATAATCATATGGAAAACTATTTTTCCTCTTCACAGGGAAAAAAGTGTTATTGGACATTATTCTTAAATGCTTATGAAACTGCACTAACTGCATCCTAGAAGATAACGAAACTGTACAATCCAACGAAAGCTCTTGAACTTCTAGAATATCGAAGAGCTATTACAATAAATTATTTAGAACTCTCTATACCAAGGAATTAGGCGGTTAGGCGATTCGGAAATCAGCAAAGAAATCCAGAATTTTTGAGGCTGCAGAGTGGACACATTATTGTGAAAAACCCTGATGGAAGACAAAGTCGTTGTCAACTAGAGAACAGTACAAAAAACCAACAACTATCTGCAAAAAATGTGAAGTTGGAGTCTATTTAAACTGTTTCTTACCATTTGAAAAAAAGAAGTTTGAGTACGGAAAAATAAATTAGTATCATAGTAGGGGATTTGACCGTCGTCCTATATATAGGACAGCATGTAAATCTGAAGATAATAAAAATTTGGTAACTTTTACAATGTTATATCTTTCCTTGGGTCTTTATGAAGCTAGACCACAATTTTTGAACAAAAGAATACTTTTTTCAATATTTGGTCAAATATGGGTTAAGACACGAATCTGTCGTTTGCCAAAGCAGGGCACTTTCACTGAAGACATTCGCCCTTTAACCCTCTGAAGACCGGAACCGGCCTTTTCGGTCGAACATTGAGAAGACCAGACGGCCGACCGAAAGTCTCATAGATCTGGTAGGTGGTCATTCTACCAACAGTTCAACGTCACCACAGAGTCGTTCTCCTATCTGTTCGATCGTCTTTCATTGTCTAGAACCGATCCCTGCACACTTTATGACCTGATGCTAATAGAGGGGACTGCTGATAGTGGGGCCGTACCCCACCGGGACAAATTTCAGTACAATCGTCAGGATGTTCTATGGGGGAAGGGAAAGGCACTTCTCGTACTCGGCCGGAACGGTCTTTTGGGGTAAGCTTCAAAATGGGCCGTCGATCATCAGAGGATTAACCGCAAGAATCGTCGGTTGCTTTGCATGCGTGCACCGTATAGAGGAATCAACACCAGCCCCTTCTGCCCCCTCATTGTTGAACTAGCAATCCCATGAGCGACATCTGGAAGGCTGGTACCTTCGCTCACCCACTGGCCTCATAAAAGGGCTTTCCGGGGTAGTCAACATGTCCTTATCCGGCCTAGAAGGTAATAAATGGCGTTCTTCGGGAATATATATATATATATATATATATATATATATATGACAGGCGTTTGGTTTGCCTGTTCTCACATTAATTTGCAGTCATCATCTTAATACTGGTGGCGAGTGGTAAGTAGTCTAAATCAAGTAAACAAACATAGTCCCAACGAAATCAAGTTTAATTTATTTCTTCTTCCAGCAACCACTGATCCAAGTAGCGCATATTTGAGCTCTCGCCATTTTCAAATTGTGGTCCCAGCTGACACGCGTCGATATAATTTACCACGAATATAATTTAATCCCCAAGCCCCCTTTAATTTACATTGATTATTCCCTTCCCAACTTAAGTTCTGACACACACACACACACACACACACACACACACACACACACACATATATATATATATATATATATATACAGTTGATTCCGGTTAATCGGACCACATCGGGAAGGGATCATTTTGGTCCGAATAAGCAGCTGGTCCAATTAACGATTCGATTGTATAAATGTGTGTGTGTGTGTGTGTTAACCCCCCCCCCAAAAAAAAAAACATATATATATATATACAGGGTGTCCATAATTAAAGTACCACTTTCAAAAGGCTGCAAAAAAGGAACCACTGGTCAGAATGACTTCAAATTTGAACTGAATATACTGGAAGAAGGGGGAAACGATTTGGCATGATAAAAAAAGTTCCAAAATGTTACAGCGCCATCTATTGATACATTTTGGAACTTTTTTAATTATGCCAAATCGTTTCCCCCTTCTTCTAGTATATTCAGTTCAAATTTGAAGTCATTCTGACCAGTGGTTCTATTTTTGCAGCCTTTTGAAAGTGGGACTTTAATTATGGACACCCTGTATGTATATATATATATATATATATATATATATATATATATATATGTGTGTGTGTGTGTGTGTGTGATCACCCTCCGACAGAAGCCAACGCGCTACACCTAGGCTCACACTATTAGAATTTAAACAGTATGCTGACGAGTGAAGTAATATTGTCTATAATACCAGAGTTTTATTTTGCTGTTATAATATGGATGTTTTATGTGAACATAATTGCTAAATTTGATATAGAAAAATAATTACCGTACTTTTCCTTGTTTAGGTTTCATTATGTCAATGTCTTGTTTAGATCTATGTCTTTACTTCTCTAACATAATGGAGGAGGATATACGAATCCTAGAGGAAGAAAATTTGAAGGTAACGGGATTAAAAAAATTATTTTTGTCCAAAATTTTGAATTGGTTAATTTCTAAGCAGTTTTGTGCCATTTCGTTGTCCAGTTTCAAATGTATGACAATTTCTTTTCTTACTTTTTCATCGATTCTTTTCCTGGTGTATTTCTTTTATGTATTAATCCCTTTCTTCTCACTCCCTTCAAAATTACGGAGTCCGGTTTCGCCTTCTATTTCTCGTGCCCGTGATATTTCCGGGCTGGAGTGTTTAAAAGTAACACACCAAAATGATTAAAACAATCCATTTCATTTACCTTGAAAAAGTTTTATTGCTTATTTTACATACCTGATAGCAGCACTAGATTATTTATAATGCAATTGGGGATGGATTTTTTTTAAACTAGAATCAAGAAATAAATAGAATCCTACGGAAAAAATAGGCACTTTTATTACCGCTTTCTTGAAAATTATGCGATCGTTAAGGGGTTAATTGAACGGCATTATGTACAACGAACATAACTAAACAGATAAACTTTTTTTTCTTACTGGATTTAAAACAGAAAAAAGGTCTCTTTAATACAGAATACCACTAGTTGCATGGGTTTTATAGATTCTAGAGCAGTGATTCCCAACCGATGTCTCTGGCTGATTTTGCGGCACCCTAAAGTGTCGCAAAATCGGGGTTACACCGAGATTTTTTTTGGGATATATATAAAAGAAAGTATTAGTAGGGCCCACTTAAAATAGATATTTAGTTGATATCAAACATTTGTGCCTTAAGAATCAGTCGCAAACAAAACTATTCTTAGTGAGATCCATTGGAGTCCGTTAGTGTAATACAATACTGAATACCACGACTATTTTTGAAAATGTATTTATACAGAAGGTCGTTCGCACTTTATGGAAACGATTTCGTAATTTATTTTTGTCGTTTCCATTTTCAGATAAAAAGTTGGCAGTTTCAGAATAATCTTCTGCTACTGTTTCTTTTGATTGGAATGTAAAATAAAATATTTATTTTGAAAATAGCTCCTAAAATTGATAGATGGCTCAAAGGTTACGTAACTGCGCTTTCCGAGGAGAAATATTCGTATCAAAAATTATAAAGCGGTGTAAAAATCGCGGATATGGCGCTTCAAAAAAAGGTATTTATAATATATTAAATTTGAAAGAAAAAAAACGTCTAACTGAAAGCAAAAATGCAAACATGACCGCGAAACCTCATCCTAAGACTGTTTGAACGTAGGTAAATATCAAGAATGTGAAGTCCCTGATCCTAAAAGAAAATCCGCCAACTCAGAGATCTATTGCAGTGAAACTAGGAATGTCTTCTGGCACTGTAAGTAAAATCATTCATAAAAAGTTGTTTAAACCCAAAGTTGTTTAAACAAAAAAGTCACAAGTAAAGCCAAAGTTAATTCACTCTACCATCTGCAGAATATCTTAGAGTATCTTATAATTCCAGAGAAATTCCAGCCTTATATGGAACGGACATCGATAAAGTTGAGCTTTTTATGGGCAAAGCCTCTAGTCACACGTTTAAATCAACTGCCGCATATTTAGCAAAGGACCAGAAACAGGAATAAAGTGTATCCCATTTAATGAAATACCTGTAAAATCACCCGACGCTTCACCAATGGACTTTTGCGCTTTCGGTTTATTAAGACGAGCCTTGAAAAAACGGCATCCAAGAACACTGAACCGACTTTGGAAAACGGTTCAAGAGGAATGGGGTAAAATTGACATGACAGTACAAAGGAAAAATTTACTTCGAGCTAGAAAAAATTCGAGCTAGACCTATTGAAAAGAACTATGGCTATCAGATAGAATCAAATCGCCGCACAAAATGCGGCATTTATACATAAAACTTAAAAATTAATACATAAAACTTAAACTTAATTAATACATAAAACTTAAACTATCAAAATCGTTTCCATAAAGTGCGATCAACCTTTTGTATATTCTATTTTGATGCTTGTTATATATACTTTTCAATAAATAAATAAATAAAATCAGCAATGGAATCAATATTTATTTAACCTTAAATTTGCCATGTCCCTGATATAAATTTAGCTTTTATTTAATATTTTAAAAAATTTCAGGTAGTCTCTTTTAAAGAAACTACCGCGGATTATTAACGTAGGATTACGTATCATTGCTTACCTCTTTTGTATGTATACATGTATGAAAGTGTTATGTATATATGTACGTATGTATATATATATATACATATATGTATGTCAACATTTTGACGAATTTTTGTACTTTTCTGTTTAACTGCTTGCTGCTTGTCCAAGCGATACAGACTGGGTTTAACGCGCTGCCAAAAATTATAACTCGCGAGATAAGTACGGTTTTAGCGTCTTTATGGAGGAACGTAATCCTACGTTAAAATTTTGAAAATTATATTCTAACAAGAGTGCCCCAATTTTCTAATTCCATCCGAAAGGATGCCACAGACTTAGAGTGGTTGGAAGTCCCTACTCTAAAGAATCAATTGGTTGATAAATTAGTATTTTCAGGCGGAATATGTTGAATCTAATGTGCATCAGTATCCAATATTTCAGCAAACATACAGAGAAGGTATGAATTAAAACTATTTTTTTTCCTAGACTGGAAAGAACGTGACTGAAGTGACTTATGTTATAGATTTAGAGGGATTCTCTTTGCAGCAAGTTCTACACAAAAATGGTAAGATCAAAATTTGTTACGTGCTATCATAAACCTCTTACGTATGTCACAAAAAGTTTTTAGTACAACTAATAGCCCATCTTACTCTCTCGTATATTTTTCTTTTTTACAAACTTTATGTTTTAAAATAGTTTTTTTTAAATTTTAATTTACCTATAATGTTTATTTATTAAAAGCACCTCAAACTTCTATGAGAGGTCTCTTGAAATATTTAAACCATCTACATGGTCTTTAAATGCGGCCTTTAAAGACCATAGTAAATTTTAAATAATCAGGTACCTGATGGTAGCTGAATATTGCACACTGCATAACATTTCAAAGTGTTGAAAAATCTGACGAATAAAGCTAACTGTAAATAAAGGCAATATCTCCTAAAGTTCGACAAGAAATTTCTCCGAAGGTTTTGTTTCGTCAAATGTTTGTGTGGAATTAAATAAAATCAGTGTTTTGATTATGAATTTTTAAATACTATGAGAATCAAAAAATTATAGTAGTATAAAGGACTTTTTTTTAAATTTCTAATGGATAAACCTATTACAAAGTGCTTAGGTATAAAGAAAATATATTTCAGGTAGTCTCTTCTAACGTAGCTACCGCGTGTTATTAAAGTAGGATTACGTATCGTTGCGTACCGTTGCTACTAGGTTTGGCGTGCTGCCAAAATTATAACTCTCGATAACGCTTAAATTTTGCTTTCGGGAGGACTGTTACTGAGGAACGTAATACTACGTTAAAAAGGGAAATAGACAAAACTGCAAAAGAGAACAAAATAGAAAGTACATAAACGAGAAAAGCCGCTAAGGTAAAAATGTCATGCGATCACGGGCCTCCCAATCACGTCCGTACAGAAAACGCCCAGTTTAAGGCAAAGCAGGAAATGGTGTGCCTCACATCTATGTTGTCGGCATTGCAAAGAGGAAAAATAGGGCTAGAGAAAATTCCCATTCTATTTAAATACACAACAGACAGTCGTGTTCAGTTGAAAATAGCCGCGTTAACTCCTGAAAGCAGCAACTGCAATTTAATGTGCGCCACCGGGAGTATAAAACACTTGTTGTTATAAAAACATATTTCGAGATTCTGGTTACAAGCATTTGGCCGAATAACTCGAGTTTATTTGAAATTCTTCCCTTTAACCATTCATTTTAGGATATTGTTTATCAGGCAATGTTTTCTTTAACCTCGTGTCCCGATTATCGTCCGAATATTTTAGTTTAACAGGCATATTAATCTTCAAATCAAATACTTTTATACCACTTAGCTAAAATGTCTATGCCCTTTGATGTTCTCTACAGATTTTTTTTTCATATTTTCAGTTTAATAGCACCATCCATACGCATATCTTTCATCAGTGCAACTTAATAGTCATTATTATAATTTTTATAATCGCAGACGGATTACTATTATAATCTCAGATAGTATACTCGTAGTCGCGGTGAGTTTACCCGATTGCCAAAAGTCAACTGATATTACTGCCAGAATTGTTAGGAGACAGATTTCTCTTTACAGACCGAACTTGCAGGTTTAAACAAGAGACCGATCAAGAATTAGATGATAATTAACATAAAATAACAGGTATAAAAACAAAACAAAAAAATCATATACAGGGAGATTTCTCTATGGCCGCTAATCAAAGTTCGGAAAAAGTGGCCGTTCTGAGGGGTGGCCGGCAAGAGACGTTTCATTGGGAGATGTGTATGTGTGTGTGTCCGTGCATATAATTTAATCAGAAATACACTGAAGTGCAACTGAATTAGGGATAGCAAAGCCTATGCAAATTGTGTAGTGCTGCGCATCATGTATGCGCAAGTGTAAGCGCTGTTATAACTGCATATATAGTGCGTACTGTGGTTGTTCTGAATTAGTTGTTGGAATTGCCAGTATGGGTAAACTGCCTGATTTAGACGCCTTCGATCGCGGACAAATCGTAGTTGCTCGACGCATGAGCCATTCAATTTACGAAATCGTCAGACAGCTAGGATTTTCAAGGTCGACAGTGTCAAGAGTATACCAAGAATACATGGATGGTGGAAAAAAAACTAGCGATCGGGCAAACTGCAAAGGACAATTAGCCTGGACAGTGCGTGGTGAGAGACGGCTCAGGCGTATTGTACGTAGCCAGCGAAGCCAAACATTAGCTCAAATTACCACCCAGTTTAATGACGGTGCCAGTCGTACAGTCAGTAAACGGACTGTGCAACGATCGCTTCACCGTATGGGTTTCGGGAGCCGTCGACCTACGAGAGTACCATTGCTCTATACTCGTCATCGGGCTGCACGTCTTGCCTGGGCAAGTGATCACAGAGACTGGAGTGTAGAGGACTGGAAACGAGTAGCATGGAGTGATGAGTCTCGATTCCGAATACTTAACGCTGACGGGAGGCTGAGAATATGGCGTCAGGCTCATGAAGCCATGGATCCTGCATGCCTGGTTGGAACTGTACAACGGCATGGTGGCTCAATCATTGTCTGGGGTGTTTTTTCGTGGCACAGTTTGGGATCTTTGGTGCGTGCACCAACCTCCCTCAATGCAATTCGGTACGTAGAGTTGCTGGGTGATCACCTCCATCCGTTTATGCTGTTCAGTTACACGCACGGTAATGGAGTTTTCCAGCAAGACAACTGTACCTCTCACAAGTCCCGGTTGGCTACTGGCTGGTTGGATGAGCATTCCTCTGACTTCTCTGTCATGAATTGGCCACCAAGAAGCCCAGACTTAAATCCTATTGAGCATCTTTGGGATGTTTTGGAACAAGGCGTGAAAGACCATCACACAGCACCAAAGAACCTTACTGAATTATGGACAGCTTTAGCCAATATTTGGCAAGCCATTCCCGTGGAACGTTTCCAGAAACTTGTTGAATCTATGCCTCGTCGTGTGGCAGCCGTTATCAAGGCCAGAGGAGGCCCAACTCGTTACTAGGTAAGTATCCCTAATTCAGTGGCACTTCAGTGTAGATAGTGATAGTGATATACAAGATAATAAAGAAAGTCCACTATTTCAGCTCTTTGGAATTTCAGCCACAGGATATAATAGTTTTATTGCATTATCTAATACCACGTTCTCTACGTTACAAATTCTAGAATAATTAAAATGGATCTATTTTGGAAAGGGGAAAGAGGGGTAAACTTAAAGAATAATTATTAATTTATTTTTCATTTTTTTTGTTTTGCTTTGCTTGCACTATACTTTAAAAATTCTTTTACAGTAATTGAAATGGGTTTGGATTATACAAGACTGGTACAGGATTGCTATCCGGAAAGATGGAGAAATATACTCATAGTGAATGGTGAGTGTTTTAAATATGTTGAATTATCTTCCATCTTTAACAGTAACCTTTTTTGCATAAAATACTCACAACTAGCCGCTGCGCGACCAGCATGGTCGCTTTTAGTTTTATATTTTCTTTTGCAAAACAACTCACCTGAAAGTAACATATGTAAGGAATGTTACCATTATCTGTCATCATAAATATACGTTGTTAAGGGGTATTCTCTATAAGGCTGATTCTAAAATATCGTGATTAAAATATGTGAATTTTCATCACTTCAGAACAGAGTTAAAGATAAATCTGAGAAACCCAACACCAATGATTTAAAAAATTACATCCCTCTATATATGTACTATTTTTCAAAATTAAGATATCTACACTTCATCATTACATCAAATAAGAAATTGTTGGGGAAATTTTTTTTCACTTAAAAAAATGGAGTAAAAATTCAGCAAGCACTGGGAAAAGTGTACAAAATTAACTATTACTGGCTCTCGGCTGGTATGCCGGCGACAGTTCAGCCTAACCTCGCGATCATGTATGCTGTATTTCACGCCTCTCTCTTAATTATTTCGTCTTTGCTTTCTTTCTTGAGACTGTTCCCAATTTTCACTTGATCGTGCAACTCGCTTTCGAGCATTACTGATTTCAGTGCGTAAATCTATGTTGACACGCGGTAGCAAATTGCGAAAGTCCGCTAATGTTTACATCTGATAGTTGCAGCCGTTGCCATTCGGAGTGTAGAAATATCGTCGATTTTTGTGCCGCATACCTACGCGTTATATATATATATATATATATATATATATATATATATATATATATATATATATATATATATATATATATATAGATCCTATTGGAATTATCATAAAAACGAGTAGTATTTGCGGTGAGAATGGTTTTATTTTGAGACTTTTCAGTTACCAGAATTTTCAATGATTTATAACATTTCATTGAGAATTAAGCTACTAATTAGATTTGTAAGTTACTAATAAATTACTAATAAGATTATAACCGTTAATATTCATCATTATTTTTTTTTTAAATATTCATCCTATTGGAATAATAAAGAAAGTGATTAGTATTTGCGAGGAGAATGATTTAATTTTGAGTCTTTTCAGTTATCAGAATTTTCAGTGGTTTATAACATTTTATTGAGAATTTGTACGTTACTAATTAGATTCGCAACTAGCGCGTAGTTTTTCAAATCCATTTATATAATTCCTAAAAGGAGTTTTTTTGTTTTATCCCTTTTTCTCCCTTCATACTTAATCAAAATCAATAAATGAGGTACCATTTTAAAGATAAGTTCACCGCTTCTGACGAATTGTTAATCCAGAATGACAAATTGTATTGTTTGTATAAAAATAGATATGAAAAATTGACTTTTGGTCCCAGATTTCTTTCACTGGATGCATCGAAGCGGCACGGTCAAACAGTGTGCACAAACAGGTTTTGTAATGTAAATTTCCCATTTTCCACAAGTTTGTGTCATATTTAACTTTTAATATTGTCTACAAAGGTGTTTTGATGTGTACATATCTTATTTTCCCCTGTTTAGTCGTATTCTTCCCCTCCAATATTGTGGCCAAAGGCGTTTTGTAATTGGTTTTGTGTCATCCTTAAGCACCATTGTTATTTGACAAATGAACAATTGCTACAAATGAACCGGTTCTTCTTTCATTCTACTACAAACCACCAACTTCGCTATATAATTTATCGTATTTTAATCGCATGCAAAAGGGTCGCACAGGCTACCTAGTTTTAAAATATTCAAATTCAAATATCTTACAAGGCACTACATTGTGGATGTCCATTGCTACAAAATTAAGAATTTTTTTTTAAGGTATTTAATTGAAATAATAAGATTTTTGAAAAAGCATAGGAATTGGACTTAAAGGTCGATTTTTCAAACGCAGTAAACAGAAATCAAACATATGCAATAGCTAATCTGTGACAAGAAAATTTCTCGTAGTTGATCATGAGGTTTGCACATCTGTGAGGTCAAATCATGTACCGCCTTACGAAGAATGCTGTAAAGCAGAATAACAGAAGCGAAACAACTAAATTACACATCAAGAATTTGTCTATATTTCTTCCCGTGACGTAATTTGATCTTTACCCGAGTTGTAGAGCAATTCAAGAATCCCATAATAAAGGCTTATATATATACAATAAAGAGCCAAAAAAACTGGTACACCTGCCTAATATCGTGTAGGGTCCCCATGAGCACGCAGAAGTGCCGCAACACGACGTGACATGGACTCGACAAATGTCTGAAGGTATCCTGGAGGCAATTCACACCATGAATCCTGTAAGGCAGTACACAAATTTATAGGAGTGCGAGGGGGTGGAGATCTCTTCTGAACAGCACGATGCAAGGCATCCCAGATAAGCTCAATAATGTTAATCTCTGAAGAATTAGGTGGATAATGGAAGTGTCTAAAGTCGGAAGAGTGATCTTGGAGCCACTCGGTGGCAAATCTCGACGTAGGGGGGGGGGGGGGGGGGTCGTATTGCTGGAATTGTCTAAGTCCGTCGGAAGGCACAATGGACATGAATGGGTGTAGATGATCGGTCAGGATGCTTTTGAACCCGTCACCTGTCAGAGTCGTCTATAGACGTATCAGGGGTTCCATATCACTCCAACTGCCCATGCCCCATACCATCACAGAAGCTCCATGAGCTTGAACAGCCCCGGATGACATGTACGGTCCATGGATTTATGAGGTTGCCTCCATACCCGTACACATCCATCCGCCCGATATGATTGGCAATGAGACTCGTCAGAGTAGGCAACATGTTTCCAATCATCAACAGTCTAATGGAGGTGTTGGCGGGTCCAGACAAGATGTAAAGCTTTGTGCCATGCAGTCAACAACGTTACACGAATGGGCCTGAAGCTCCGAAAGCCCATATCAATGACGGTCCGTTGAATAGCTTGCACGCTGACACTTGTTGATGGCCAGCATTGAAATCCACAGCAATTCAAGGAAGTGTTTACGTCTACATCGTTTAAGGATTCTTGTCAGTGTTCGACGGTCCAGTTATTTCAAGGTCTTTTTCCGGCCGCACCAGTGTCGGAGATTTGTTGTTTTACCGGATACATGATATTCACGGTACACTCGTGAAATGGTCGTGCGCGAAAATCCAAATTGTATCACTACCTCAGAGATGCTATGTCCCAACTCTCATGCGCCGACTATAATGCCACGTTCAAAGTCAATTAAATCGTGATAGCCTGCCATTGTAGCAGCAGGGACCAATTTAAGAGCTTCGCCAGACACAAGTTTTTTATATAGGTTCTGCCGACCGTATCGCATTACGCTGATAGGTTGCATATCTCCGTTATTTGCATACGTACACCTGTACCAGTTTTTTTGGGGGGGGCGATGAGTAGGCAGTTGTCCAGAGACTTTCGCACTGCATACCTTTTAAATTGATGACTACTTTTGATCAGGGAGCAGCGCCCAGGTAAATCAACATTGCTCGCACCTTCCCCCACCCACTGGCTCGTGGAAGAACTTTCCGGTCTATAGATTTAACGTGCCTCTTCCTTGACTACACACGATGTATTGAATGGCGTTCCTTGGGTTTCGAACTGAGTACACCCCAGTTCGAAGCCCAACGCGCTACCATTAGCACTTACGAGAAATAACGTACTTCTTCATGGAGGTTTAGAAATAAAAATATAAAAATTTCTGTGCATTTTCTCAAATTTATGCTGAAACGACCGGCTGCATGTACCGGGTACCGAACGAGGATCTCATAACCCTGAGCACGCTATTCTTTCCTCATATTTCGGTGCCAAGTGATAGCCGAATGGCTAGGGTGCTGGAATTCGGTTCAGATCCTGTGAGCCCCACTGTTGCCATGGATGTTTGTAGCCGTTCGGAATCGGCTTTAAACTGTAGGTCCCGGTCTAATGAGCCCTCGTGTAGCAAAAAGTGGACCATAGCGCTCCAAACAAAACCAAACCCTCATATTTCAAAGTCCTTACCAAAACCTCCTTTCAAAGTTGTTCCAACTATTCCGTTATGTGTATCGATATTTTACCGATGTTTTTCCTTTCTCGAGTAGAACTTAAAAAGCAACGATAAAGAGTACTCATTCGTTTCCTTTCGACTGGAATCTTTCACTAAAACAGTTTCTCTTTTCATCCGAATTTCTTTTCTGTTTCAGCTCCGAAAATCTTCAATACTGCGTTCAACATATTTAAAGGTGTTATAAGACCCACGGTCCGAGATAAGATTCAGATGATTGACAAAGGTAAAATAATAAAAAATTTCATTTTTAAGATGCATTTATTCATTAGTTGTATTATACACTCAAGAGCCAAAACATTATGACCACCTGTCAATAACGAGTTGGCCCACCTTTGGCGCGCAACACAGCTTCAACCCGCCTTGGCATGGATGCCACAAGTCCTTGGTAGATGGCCGGAGACAGATTGTACCAGATGTTTAAGCAACGGTCACGCAAATCCGAGATTTTGCGAATCGGTGGTCTTTGAACTCTCAGCTGCCGTCCCATGAGATCACAATGTGTTCTATCGGATTGAGATCCGGTGAGTTAGGCGGACAGGACATTAACTGGAATTCAGCATCATGTTCCTGGAACCACTCCAACACAATTTTAGCCTTGTGACACGGGGCGTTGTCCTGTTGGAACATTCCATTTCCAGCTGGAAAAACAGAGGCCATGTAAGGGTGCAACTGGTCCGCAATGATGTTCAGATACCCTGTAGCATTCATGGTCTGCTCTACCACAACCACGGGTCCCAGAGACGCCCAAGAGAACGTCCCCCAAAGCATAATACCGCCACCACCGGCCTGTGTATGACCTACTGTACATTGAGGGAGCAACAGTTCGCCTGGAAGACGGCGTATCCTGACACGGCCATCGACGTGATGAATGACAAACCGTGATTCATCTGACCAGGCAACTCTCTCCCACTGATCCATGGGACAGTCCGATGTTCCCGGGCCCAGCGCAGGCGCAGTTGGCGATGACGCTTGGTCAGCAAAGGCACACGAGTGGGACGTTTGCTGCGTAGCCCCATATCCAACAGTGTCCGCTGAACAGTGTGCTGCGATACTATTCTACTTGGCCCTGCATTGTATTGGGCTGTCAGCTGAGCCACTCTCCGGTCTGGCTCCGGTTTTGCTTCACCATGCGAGACAGTCTCCGACGTCCTTTTTCTTTGATAGCGTGTGGACGTCCAACACCATGTCGTCTACTGCTGGTTTCACCGTCATTCATCCACTTTGCATAAGTACTAACAACTGTAGGTCGCGAACAACCCACGAGTCGTGCAGTTTCGGAAATACTTGTTCCGAGCCTTGGAGCCATTACAATCTGCCCTCTATCAAAGTCGCTTAGGTCCGCAGCCTTTCCCATCACACACAGAAGTAAGTGAAAGAATGATTCTTCAGACTCTCCAGCAGCAGTTAAATACCACTTCCACCTGATCACGTGCCTTCCACGTCATCCAGGCGAATTCATTGCAAAATGTAGGGGTGGTCATAATGTTTTGGCTCTTGAGTGTATATATATATATATATATATATATATATATATATATATATATGTGTGTGTACAGGTGGTTATCAAAATAATGGAAACACCTATCAATATTAGTGGTGTTTATAAGTGTGCTTCGTATTCCTGAAAAATCAAGTCTGGTCACCGGTATTTTTTTATATAATATAGTGTATGTATTATTCTACTGTCAGGTAGCAGTAGTGAAGCTAAGGGCATCGTGTTTTGTGGGGAACAGCGTAAAATGTCAAACCTTGCAGACCTTGCGAAAAGGCCAAATTGTTGGAGCGCGTTTAAATTGGAGTATCTCTTACTGCAACCCGGTGTTTTTCAAGCTATGGTATCGAAAGTCATGATAACATACAGAGTGCGCGGAAAAACATCCTTTGCCAAACAGAATAGTGGACGATAGGGAGGCTGAGTGAAAGAGACGGACGAGGTATTGATGAGGATTGTGACATGAAGAACGAGTACAACTCCAACCAAAATGATCGAAGTGCTCAATCTGCATCTCCATGTTCTGGTATCACCCATTAGAGGTAGAAGGGAACTTCACAAATAAAGCTTTTACGGAAGAGTAGCCATTCCCAAGCCACTTGGAATAGATGCAGACGCAAAACATCGTCCACAGTGGTGCAACGGGCGTAAATCCTGGTCGAGCAAGATGTCGAGAAACGGCATTTGGTCCGACGAATCATTGTTCACATTGTTCCTCGCAACAGGACGTGCGTATGTCTGGATAACACCTACACGGGATTCTGGCCTACGTAAGATTCTGGCTGTCTCCTCTCAACTGTCAATCATGGAAGTAAATTTATCAGGGATTGGGATGGCATCTCATGGTTTTCTCCAGGCCTTATTGGAACCCTAAAAGGCAGATTGAATGGGAAGGACTGTGTCGAAATTTTAGCTCACCAGGTCCATCCTATGGTGCAAACATTGTTTCTTGCAGGAAATGGCATTCTCGAGGATGATAATCCCCTTATACATACAGCTAAATCGATCAAGTATTGGTTTGAAGAGCATGAAAAAGAAGTCAAATATCTTATCTTGCCCTGTACAATCCCCCCCCCCGACTATATATCGTCCAAACACTATGATCTGTATAAACGGATAGAGCCAGGTATCGATATTCACCACAGCATCTCTACAGGAATTTTCATGATTTTTCCCCGAAGAATGGTAAAATATATTCTTAACCACTATTCATGACTCGTATAATCCAGTTCCAAGATGAATCAGGTGGTATTACATGACAAAGGTGATCCCGAGCCGTATTAAGAAAGGTTTTCACGATGCTTCTTAGTGTTTCCCTTATTTTGATAACCACATGTATATATATTTATATATTTATTTATTTAAGGTCCAAAAAAAGTATTTAACATTAGATGCACATCGTATAATTGTAGCCGTAGGCACGAGTGTTCCAAATTCAATAAGATTCAGTTTATATATTTAACACATCTTTATTACGTCATTTTATGAGAGAGCGACTTGAATCCGACCCTCCACGAAAAACTCCCAAGGTCTCTCTGCAGAGGTAAATGTAGAAAAGCAACCATACGTCATGTAACATCTCGACTTTTTACGATGAACTCTCCTGTGCAAATTCATCAATTTTCGTATTCGCGTTTATGTTTACAGTTTAGAAGCCTAACTACTTTCCATGGTTATTTTTTAGCTCTAGGTGGGAACTCGCTTAAGGGTAGATATAAAAATTACGGATAGTTTAATAGGGGTTAGTAAAATTAATCGGTCAAATTAAGTTAAGGAGTGAGTTCATAACGTAAGGAACTGAGGAATTCCTAATCTTTGGGCCTAACAAACGTATATATATATATATATATATATATATATATACATACATATTCGGTGCAATGAAAGCCTATAGAGCACATTTGAGATGGTCTAGAAAGAGCCATTATACGACGTCACACCTCTCCCAGCCCCATGAAGACGTTGAAATCCACGCTTTTTGATAAATGAGATTTCTAGACACAAGCATTTCTCGACATCCTTATTGACGGCTCGTTGTGCTATTTGTATAGATGTACACGAGGACCACAACACCTATCGGAGGGACCATTCCAGAGAAATGGCGCCTCATGGTTTGACCGTTTTTGGTCTAATTTGTATCTCGCTAACCATTTACCTCTTATTTATCTTGTCGCGTATGCTTTCTCATTCTATGAGCCATCTCCGTACCAAATTTTGTTGGAAGAAACCAATTATTTCTTCAGATATAACAAATTTGTTAGACATTGAATAACTGCCAACACGTAGGAAGCTCACTCTCAACCAAAATAGTGCAGTAGGCGTTGGCGTTGAGCTTACCATGAATTACAACCAAGGGTCTCAGTCCATACCAGGAAAAACACCCCCTGACCATAATTTTACCACCGGTTGTGACCTTAATTTTGGACACCAGTATGCATATTGTTCCGATTTCCTGGGTTCAATAGGATTCAGTGGCGCCGGAAAGAGGGGGCAAGGGAGGGCACTTGCCCCCCCCCCCTAGAAAATTGAATTTTTTTGTTTCTACCTAGCTAGCGCTCTTAAAATATTAGAATTTTCATTTGAAATCATAAGTCTAACAAAACTGAATACTAAATTGCAACCTCACACGCGTTAACGCAAGCGCGATAAACGTCATTCCATATACGCAGGAGCGATTAATCGCCAATTTCAGGTACGCAAGCGCGTTTAAACGCCAATTCCAGACGTTTGCTTTTGCGATTCAAAAGCAACCCTACACGATGTTTTTTTCATCGCGAAAGGAAATCT
Organism: Dolomedes plantarius; assembly: GCA_907164885.2. Lineage (NCBI taxonomy): Eukaryota > Metazoa > Arthropoda > Arachnida > Araneae > Dolomedidae > Dolomedes > Dolomedes plantarius. The sequence goes on from OU015502.1 coordinate 143,582,331, forward strand.
TGAATCCGATGCATTTGAAACGTGTACGCGTTGACGTGTGATAGGGCATAATATAACATAAAATAACATAAAAGTTTATTTTTTATAACCGTATATATGTATTTTTTTAAAATAAAAGTGGAAAAGTTTTAATCTATTTTACTTTGCCCCCCTCTATATTTGACTCTTCCGGCGCCACTGATAGGATTAAATAAAATCTCTTCAGAAAATGCACACAAAATAAAATTTATTATTCTGTAAATTCTTCGGGCGCATACACAAATACTAACAGAAAACACGTAACAACTGTCTTCTATACAACAGAAAACTCTAAAAACACAAGTCAGGATAACAGAGTCTTCAATACAATATACCCCTAACGCACTTTCAATACATTCAATACGCAGCAGAAAAGAACACACTGAGTTCCAAGCTTCAGGAAGAGTAGTGGGAACTACAGTACATGGGCCGGGCCCTCCACTGTAAGATGATATAGCAATGCCTAAAACGTCAGTGATAAAAAAAAAAGTAGGAGGGAAAATAGAAAGTGGGGAAAATAAAAGCTTCGATAGTACAAGTAAAGCTAAAACATGAGGGGGGAAAAAGAGACTGAGTGAACAAAGAACAGGATAAACAATTAAAAGTTACGAGCAAGAATGGCACAGGGCCGTTTCGTGTTAGCTGGGTCAGCAGGTTCGTAATCGGCAAGATTTTTAATAGGATCATTGGATAAATCTTTATGGAAGTTAATAGCAAGATTTTGAAGATAATTTCGAATAGTGGGGAGATTTATCTCCCTGTAAATGTCAGCATTGCGAAAATACCATGGGGAGTTAGTGATTTGCCGAATAGTCATGTTTTGAGCAACAGCCAGAATTTTAATGTTGGAATCCTCTGCATACGACCAAATTGGTCCAGCATACGTAAGTAAGGGTCTTAAGAAAGATTTAGAAATGAGCATTTTGTTACTAAAATTCAGTTTACTATTTCGGGCAATTAAGGGGTAAAGTTGTCTTTTAGCATTACGAAATTTATTGCGATTATTAATGATATGTTCTTTCCAAGTGGGTTTTTTATCAAGGGTATTTTAGGGTTTTCCCTAGGTATTTAACAGTGTTTGACCAGTAGATAATGGTGGAACCAATTTTAACATTGCAGCTAGCATAAGTTCTATCGAATTTATGAGTGAACATAGTGGCAATGCACTTATCCGAGTTAATTTTTATTTTCCATTTAACGAGCCAGGAATTAATAAGGGCAACGTGATCATTAATAAATTTGACTGCATATTTATGATTATGATTAGAGGCAAAAATAACTGTGCCGTCTGCAAAAATAGCAATTTTGGTATATATGTACTGTGAAATGTCGTTAATATAGATATTAAACAAGGTTGGACCAATAAGATAACCTTGAGAAACCCCAGTAAAAATGGGATAGGGCACCGAGCTCCAATGACAATGTCAGGTAAATTTATAGACTTCCAAACCGCCCTCTATCGGTCAAACAGCTAGAAATTTTCAGAACCTTCTGGAAAGGTCCAGAAGGTTGGCGACCATTTGGCGCCATATCGCTAAATTTTGCGACCAAAATAAGTCACCAAACCCATCGCCAATTTGGCGATAAGTCTCTTATTTGGTGAGATTACCATAGACTCGTAAAAGTCGTAACATTATATATATATGTGTGTGTGTGTGTGTGTGTAAGGAAAACAAATATTGCATCTTTTAATATTTTTACAGACAGTACGAAGTATATGCTGCTGAAATACATCGACGAAGATGTTCTTCCCTCGTTCCTAGGAGGTCATAGGGTAGACTCAAAAGGAGATGGCCTGTGTAGGGAATTTGTAAGTTCAAATTAAGTCTTTAATAAGAAAGCAATTCATCCACAGTTTTTATCAAGATATTCATACTTCTCAACACACTCTATTAACATTAAAATTGAAAAAAAATGTTCAAATACTATTTGATTGTCCAAAAGATGTTCGTTCGTTTTTTAGTAAGATTTCTCTATTGTCTTTAACCCTCTAACGTTACGGTGGGGGTGAGATCCGTCCCAGGGTGTGTTTTCCCCCTCCTGTACTCTCCCCTGTCATTACAAGAGATCCAGTTGACAAAGAACCCTACCAGGCAGTCTTGCAACAAGTGTTGGAGCGTTTGCAGTTTTAAGTTTGCAGTAAATATGAGTGTCTTTGTTGAAAAACGTTATTCATGAGCACTAATCATTTTGTTTTAGATTTTTAATTTCTTTTATTTCGATTTAGAAGGACAAAAATGTCAGTATATATTATTTTTCACATTTTTGTGTTCGGAAATTTTGTTTAGTAACTTCTAATTCTAGGTACAAGACTAAATTATATATTAGACATAATATATACACAACATTCTATGTAAATGCGAGAGAGATTTTTTTTAGCAAAATTACAATTCGTTGGTCTTTTTTTCTACCAAAAGGTTTTTTATTTCATGTAAAATATTATCAATAAACGTTATTATACAACAAAAATGCTTATCGAGTACTTATTTCTACCAAAAACGTCATCCAAAAAGACATCTATTTCGCCTCAAACCACCGTACTGTTACAGGGTTAACATCATTCAAAACGATTTTGTGAGACTTTGTTGTGAGAGCTGTACTATCAGCATACATTTACAACAAAATCTTATTAAAATAGGGGATTTTTTTGTGTAGCCATTTATATTCTGAACGCGGAAGCAAATGAGCAACATTTTCGCATAGTATACTTTAAATTATTTCAAGATAGGTAACAACGTAAAAATAGATTTGTGCAGTTTAAGTTTGGGAAGGATGGGATTATAAAGTTGTCTGAAAGACAGCAGAAGGTAATGGAACAAAATGGTGAACGTGTTGTTCATTTAAGTTATTGGTGAAAATCGAAAATGTTTCTTTTGTTTTAACTTAAGTACCGAACGAACTTTTTGCTCAAGTACTAGATGAGGTAAAATTGTAAAAGTTAATTAATATATACAGTAACCACCGCTTATAGTGATCACTGGTTATAAGAATCAACCGTTTATAAGAATCAATATCGCGAAAACAAAAACAAATGAATTATTTCCATGTTAAAATTTTCGCTTTAAAGAATCAATCCACCGGTTTTAAGAATCGGTTTACACTCTTCGCTTTCCTTTCCTTTTTCCAAAAAAGCTACTTAAACCCTCAAAAGGCACGAAGTTCTTTCTTTTTCTTTTTAAAAAAGATTGATAAGATGGGAGGGAATATAGTCGTAAAATTCACCCCTTTCTTTATTAGACATAACATAATAGTTTCCCCTTAGACGCTTTACCACAACACTGTCCTATTAGCTTGACCCGTGGGCAACTTTACCCGTCCGAGTAAATCTTCGTCTGAGACTATAAGTATTGAAAGAGGTATAAACAGCCTTCTGAAAACTTCATTACGTCAAACTACCATAGAAAACTTTTTCTTGCTCCCTTGCTCGTAGTTGAAATGTTAAAACTGTTAAGCAGGTATGTTGTAGCTTGTAACAAATATTGTATTTTTTTCTTCTCTTACTATAATCATGTGTATCTACTTATAGGTCTAAAAATTAAGTTTTATTTTCAAAACTATAAAATATAATTTTAATAAAAGATAGTTAATGTAAATTAAAGAGTATTTTATGGTAAATTATCTAATATATGTATATATAGGTGTGTGTGTTCCTGTCCAAAAACCTAAATTTCGGTTATAAGAATCAACCGCTTATAAGAATCAAAAACAGTAATAACAAACGTGATTCTTATAAGCGGAAATCACTGTATTCCTTTCCAGATTTCCTTCGGAGGCAAAGTTCCAGAGAAATTCTACTCGGAATATCACCGGACTCCGCTAACTCTCGATGACCCCGAAGTCAGACTACACAACATCGGTCCTCGATCCATGTTCAACTTAAGTGTGGCTGTCAAAGAAGCCGGTTCGGTACTCAGATTCCAGGGCAGGACCGAGAGCGGAAGCCTCTCCGTGTCGGCTCTATACAAGGAGTTCGGCCCAGACCCGAAGTAAAGACCGTGTCGTATTATTTCATTTTGAACTTCGTGCATTCCGAATTATTGCATTCATATTTATATTCCTGTATATAAATATGTATTATATCTATCTATCCCTCCCCCTGTATATATATATATATATATATATATATATATATATACAGTGTACGCCAAAAGTTCGCAAAAACTTTCAAAATTCATAAAAAAGGAAGAAATTATGATAAAGAAGTGCAGTTTGCAAGAAAGGGCTCACGAGGAAGTGGGATTTTTTAGCAGCAATATAAAGTGTTAAAAAGTCACTGGTAGAGTCACTGGTCCGGCTTTGCGAGCACTGCTACTCCCCGTGGACGATTCCGCCGCCCTATTATTCATAACTGTTTCCACCGAAGTAATGCGGGCCTCCGCCAACGAGGGGCTTCCACTTCGTGGCCGATCCCCCAAACCCAAGTGTATTTCGGTCTTTTATTACAAGATTCATTTGCATAATTCTGTTGAATCTCTCGCATGTCAGCGCATCTACCGGTGACATTTTAAACTTTTTCTGGCTGCTAAAAAAAATCCGACTTCCTTGTGAACCCTTTCTTGCAAACCGCACTTCTTTATCATAATTTCATAATTTTTTTATGAATTTTAAATTTTTTACGAACTTTTGGCTCACCCTATATATATGTGTGTGTGTGTGTGTGTGATAATAACGCCCCACCAATATTAATTTTCCTATAAGAATAACGCCAGGCCAGTCAAATTCTATTCCATTCATTCGCCGCTTTTGATCTTGTGTTTCCCGTTATACACTATCTACCAATAAGTATTTGGACACCTGTGATAGAAAAGAAAAACAAAATTTATTCATATTCAATGTCGGTATATCCTCCCTGAGAGCCTCAAACTTATTTTCTTCCACTCGGCTTGGAGAAGGCATGTAAGTTCCTTCACCGATCTTGGATTGTTGTTACACCCTTTACTTCGGCGATCCAACTCGTTTCAGAGGTTCTCGATAGGGTTCAGGTCTAGGCTATGGGCAGGCCATTTGGTTAACCCAATTGTCACCATACCAATCCAGGGTAGACCTCGCAACATGACAGCTGGCGTTGTTGTCCTGGAAGTAACATGGTACCAACCCGTAAAACTGCCAACACGTAGGAAGCTCACTCTCAACCAAATTAGTGCAGTAGGCTTTGGCGTTGAGCTTACCATGAATTAGAATCGAGGGTCTCAGTCCATACCAGGAAAAACACCCCCTGACCATAATTTTACCTCCGCCTAACTTTACAGTGGGACCAATGCAGGCGTTTTCCAGGCAAACGCCAGACCCAGACCCTACCATCAGAACGGTAGAGGGTGAACCTTGATTCGTCGCTCCAAAGAACCCGTTTCGACTGATATACGATCCACTTTCGACGTGCTTTACGCCACATTAACCTAGCAGCGTGGTTGGACTTTGGGATCAAAGGCTTATGGGCGGCAGCCCGACCTTAAAAACCAAGGAGATGTGCTTCCTTACGGATGGTATTCATCGAAACAACACTCCCGGATGCCTGTTGAATCTCCTGGAGTATGTGGGCCATCGGTTGGATGCAGTTTTTACGAATTTCTCTAGACAGCATCCGTCTGTCTCTATCTCCCAGTTTCGTATGTCTACCGACTTGGGTTCCATTCCGAAAATCACCGCTCACCTTCCTCTTCTGAATCACATAGGCCACTGTCGATTTTGGGCAATTCAGCTCGCTAGATATGTCCCTCAAGGATCGGACATTTCTGTGATACCCGACGATTACACCTTTCTGGAAATCAGATAACTCTGCACTTCGGGGCATCTTGCATGCGACTAATGCCAAAGTTGTTTCCTACACGATATTTGACGGCGGAGGGCGTGACTTATATCAGGACTGCAGGTATCATCATTTGCATGGTCCCGCGTTCTCTTTATATGTGCCTATGGCGCCACAGGGAGTCACGTGGTAATAAGAAATGTAATTTGAAGGGTCCAGGGGTAAAACCACTTTTACAGCCATTTTTACGAAAATGAGTTAGCAGTGTCATTTTGTAGCTTTCAAGGAGTACTAACACCACGTGCATTCATATCTGGTGCAGAACCACTTTAAAGCCGTTAAAAATAGCGATTAAGTTTCCGTGTGCCGAGCAAAAACCAATTTACACCAACTTTCGAATTCATTTTTCTCAAAACAAAGTTTTTGGAGTAAAGTGGTTTTACCCCTGGACCCTTCATTTCATATACGCTGGTGGGAGCGTCGGTTCTATGGACTTATATATTGAATTAGGGATTGAGTGGGCACCATTATCCTTTCTCTCGAATATAATTATATTCGAAATAATTATGCCGGGAACAAACATTGTCAGAAACCCTACAATATCACACTTTTTTCATGATATATCGAGCTAATAAATTCAGGGTTGTGGGGTATTTAAAGAAAAGTGCTGACTTTGAGTTACTCAATTGAGTGACAGGTTGGTCATCCTCTTTGGGATATTGTGTTATGCTTTTATTTTATAGGGAATGATCTTTATTGCACTATTTTAGTTTATTAACAACATCGTTCTTTAGGGCTACTGTGTACTAACCCTATTGGATTCGCCCACCTCAAGGTTAACTTATGTAGAAAATGTGTTCAAGGGTTGCCGACTTGGATTCAAAAAGATTTTTTTTAATTCTACTGTTGTTAAATTTGTAGAGAAAGAAATTTTACAACTCGGGGCATTTTTCGTTTTCTTTTAAATGCAAAAAATATTTTTAAATTTAAATTTTGCAGGGAAAAAATGTGGTATAGTGTGTTTTAAACGCACCTAAATTCCTTTGGTGGACGACATTTATAAAATGAATCCTGTTGCAAAGTGCAGAAAAGTCCAGGCTATCTGAAAATACCATTTTTTTTATTTTATTATCGGCATTTATGTAGCTGTAAATAGTAAACAAATGGGCTTCTGCATGTCTTAAAAGCAGAGCATGCGCAACGCGAGGAACGTAAAACTGAGGAGGCTAGACAGCGTTTTTTAAAATTTATCATTAAGCATTTTAGTCAGAGTAAGAAAAATCATTGCATTGTTTTATTTCCCACCAGCAATATTGAAATGCCCGGAGAATTTGAATATTTGGACGAAAATACGGAAAATTTCAAGTATAAGCAAGTTACTGTCGAACTCCGAGGTCAGATGCACTGCACTCAAGAAGACGCAATAGTAATTCTCCCGTGGCCTGGAATATGTAAGTAAAGAAAATATCTCAGTGTTTTTCAAACTTTTAAACAGTTATTTTCAGTCTAAACGTTGATTTTATCAGTATGAAAACCCCAGCCTTTTTGAACTGCATTTTATTTCTAATCTGATCTCGAAGACGAATTGCATCCATTTTTACATTAATGGACTTTCGTTAAAGAATTTCCATTAATGAGCGCGAAGTTACTGTTTCCAGTTGCCCATTTTTAAATTTTTTTTTTTCATTCGCAACAGAGTTTGCGTCGTGCTAACTAAATGATGTTTGAACTCAAGCATAAGAACTTATCAGAGGGTTTGGTTTGGTTTGGAGCGCTACGGTCATTTTTTTTTTGCTACACGAGGGCTAATTAGACCGGGACCTACAGCTTAAAGCCGATTCCGAACGGCTACAAACATCCATGCCAAGAGTGGTACTCGAACCCACAGACACCCACAGACGGTACTGAATGCCAGCGCCCTAGCTATTCGGCCATCGTCCGGCAACTTATCAGAGGGAAATTCAGTTTAATGTATATGCCTGCCCTGAACAAACATGGCATTAAATTCTTTATCCATTAATGGATGAGACCTCCTTTACATACGCACCCTTTTATTGCACGTTCACACTACTTTCACACAAAGAATACAAGTAGGGATTGCAGAACTGGGTACTCGGGGAAAACTATCGAAACCGAAAACCCGGTTCAAATTGTTGTAGAACCGGGTATTCGAGAGTAGTCAATCTTAGGTACAAAAGATACATTTTAATGGGAATAAACAATTTTACCATGATTCACAAATTATCACTGTCTAGATCTTTGGAACCTTTTGTCTTAAACGCATCCACGGTATTGACTACTCTATCCTTCTCGACCATCTCAGGAGTCCATCCCCTCCTGCTGTCAAAAGATATGCCCTCGCGTATCATTTGCTTTTATTGATTTATTTCATACAACATTTTCGAAAGAAATGTTATTTACTGTTTTCAGTTGCCCATTTTTAATTTTTTTTTCATCCGCAACAGAATATGCGTCGTGCTAACTAAATGATGTTTGAACTCAAGCATAAGAACTTATCAGAGGGAAATTCACTTTAATGTATACGCAATACTATTTATTGTGCTTATAAACAACAAACATACATTGTATTTTGTATTTTTACAAAATTATGCAATCTCTCGGCGATTTCCTGATCCATTGGCAGATTGAAAATAAAAACATAAAAGGGATTCTCGATTATTTCGGGCTTTGACTTGTGACTTGGCCAGTGCCAGAAGTGGCCATCGATTTCGAGAATGGCCCAGACTTCGGACTTTTGCCGTAACATATAGTGGAGTCCCGGTAATCCGAAACCAAAAGTCAAAAACAACAAAGATTACAATAAAACCACAGTGATACTAAGTAATACAAAGTACATTTCTTAAAATACAAGAAAATTCAATGTTAGAAAATGTACTGTACTGGACTACATTGGTTTGAAAAAATCTGTTAAACTTATTTGTCGAAGAGAAGAATACCTCTCCCTTGAAGCCAAATTACGTCAACGCGTCAGAAAAATGGTGTCTGCTGGGGTCGTGGCGGAGTGTTGCTCTACATCAAACCTCCTCCTCCACCCGGCTGCACCTCTCCAACTGTCGAGCACTTTGACATATTGTTAGAAAAACTTACAGTCTACTGTATTGTACTAGGCAGCGTTCCGCTCTCTATCACCCATTTTGTCCCGAGATTTGGTAATGTTTAGACAGGCCTATGGGAACTATTATTCCCATATTACGGACATCAGAAGGTAAGCAGCAATTATAAACATAACATGTTCTTTTATTTAAAAGTAGACACATAACATAGATTTACAGTTACGAAACCCGGCTCGTACTTCATCGCAATGAATTCGAAGCGGAGATGCGTACGTACCACGCTAGTACGGAAAAGTGAAGTAGTCAAGTTCGGTGTTCCAATGTCCGCGGCAATTCCCCAATCCTGTGCGAACCAGATGCGCAGAACGCGACGTCGGAGTTGTCTGCGAGTTGGGTTGCCACAGTATTCCCCCCCCCCAAGTACCGTAGGTACTGCGGGTTACAAGTAAAGGGGGTTAAACCGAACCCGTCGACCAGAACGCGTTGACACTGGAACTGGAGTCGTTATTGGAGTCGGCGAGGGCGAAGTTCTCGTAACAGTTGTAGGAGTAGGGACGCTAGTCGTGACAGGATCATTTGGATTCAACACAGGATGCTGCGACTTCAGGGAGTCGCTGGTGGTGAGGAATGCTGGCTTTAAACGGTCGAGGCCAATAACACAATTCTTACCATTCATAAGCAATGTGTAATATTTAGCCGTTCTGTCCATTACCTTGAAGGGTCCGTTGTACGGATGCTGTAGTGAGCGCCGGGTCCCATCATAGCGCACAAAGACATGAGAGCACGATTCGAGAGAAGGGTGCACGAAGGTAGTCGGGTGGTGGTGAGCAGAAGTGGGAGTTGGTGAGAGACTCTGCATAAAGCTAAGGAGATGTTGGACGAACTCGGATGGTTCGACTGCAGGGGGTGGGGATGGATGGAGAAAATCTGCAGGGAGGCGGAGAGTAGAGCCATATACAAGCTCCGCACTTGTGCACTGGAGGTCTTCCTTGAACGAGGAGCGGAGTCCCAGGAGGACTAATGGGAGAGTTTCAGTCCACCGGTTGTTCGAGTGACATCTACGGGCCTGTTTAAGTGAGCGGTGAAAACGCTCGACTAGCCCGTTGCCCGCTGGATGGTACAGCGAGGTGCGGGTGTGCTACGTGCCTAGTGACATTAGATCAGAGAAAAGATGTGCTTGAAACTGGCGTCCTTGATCGGTGGTGATGACGGAAGGGGTTCCAAAACGGGCAACCCACTGACTGATGAAAGCGCGTGCTACTGTCTTGGACGAGATGTCAGTTATCGGGATCGCCTCCGGCCATCGAGTATACCGATCCACGCACGTAAGCAAGTAAGTGAATCCCTCCGAAGGCGGAAGTGGGCCCACCAAATCAAGATGTACGTGATCGAAGCGATGAGATGGCGGAGAAAATTGCTGCAGGGGGCTGCGTGTGTGCTTATGTACCTTTGAGCGTTGACAGCTCAAGCAGGTACGAGTCCATGCTGTAATGTCTTTCGCCATTGATGGCCACACAGAACGCTCTGAAATGAGCTTCTTGGTTGCTCGTACTCCAGGGTGAGAGAGTTCATGCAGGGAGTGGAACAGGCGTTCTCGGCACACCTCTGGGACGAAAGGACGTACTTTCCCGGTACTGCTATCGCAGAATATTTGCAGATCGTTGGAAAGTTTTAGTGGCTGAAGAATCAAACTCGTAGGCGTCTCTCCAGAGAGAAGACGTTGTATTTCCTGGTCATGCGACTGGGCCTTAGCGAGTTCGGTGAAGTCGAAACTGGTGATACTCGCAATGTGGTCCAGGCGTGACAAGGTATCTGCAACAACATTCTTGTTTCCTGGAACATGGCGAATGTCTGTAGTAAACTGGGCTATGAAGTCGAGGTGCCTCAACTGACGGGGCGAGCAAGAATCGGAGTTCTTAGTAAAGGCATACGTTAAGGGCCTATGATCGGTAAAAACTATAAAGGACTGACCTTCGAGAGAGTGTCGAAAGTGCTTAATCGCTGAGTAGATAGCTAGCAATTCCCTATCATAGGTACTATACTTCCGCTCAGCGTTCGTTAACTTTCGTGAGAAGAAAGAAAGAGGCTGGAGTCCCAAAGTGGTTTTTGCTTGCAGGGCCTCTCCGATGGCAGAATCGGAAGCGTCAACCATTAGAGAGAGTTGCTGCCCGGGAGAGTGAAAACCGAGGGGGACTGCCTGGGAGAGATCAGCCTTGCATTTATTAAATGCAGCAAGCGCTTCGTCCGTTCACAGGACGTTTATCATTCTTTCGAGATTCTTTCAAATCTCATGCAAGGGCGCTTGAGTATGCGCGGCGTGTACCATGAAACGCCTATAAAAATTTATCATGGCCAGAAATCTGCGGAGCTGGGAAATGGTCTCAGGTTTTGGGAAGTTAGTAATTTGTTGCGTTTTCTCTGGTAAGGGTTCAATACCGGAAGATGAAATTTTACAGCCCAGAAAGGTTACAAAAGGTTCACCAAGGACGCATTTGGCATGGGTTCAGTTTAAGGTTGTATTGTTTGAGGCGGTCAAAAACTTGTTGGAGGTGAGAAGAATGCTCTTCAGAGGAGGAAGAGGCGATGAGAATGTCATCGAAATATGGCACACAGAAATCAAGGCCAACAAGGACTTGATGGATGAAACTCTGAAACGTTTGTCCCGCGTTTCCAAGACCGAAAGGAGTGAATACAAATTCGTACAAGCCAAAAGGAGTGGTGACGGCGGTCTTTGGCACGTCATCCGGGTGGACAGGGATCTGGTGGTAAGCCCTGGCCAGATCGAGGGTGGAAAAAATGGACTTATTATGCAAGAGTTGCGTACAATCTTGAATGTGTGGTACAGGGTACCGGTTCGGAACGGTTACGGCATTCAGTCTGCGGTAATCGCCACAAGGACGCCAATCCCCGTTTGTTTTTCTAACCATATGCAAGGGACTAGCCCAAGGACTCTTCGATGGCCGAATGATGCCTTGGGAAAGCAGAAATTCGAATTCCTGACGTGCTGCCCGTAATAATTCCGGTGACAGACGTCGGGGTTTGGAAAACACAGGAGGACCCGTAGTTTCGATATGGTGAAAAACAGAAGTAGACGTAGGATTGGACGGAAGGTGGGATGGATTTGTGAGTTGAGGATAATTTTTGAGAAGCTGGTCGAAACTAGAGTTTCCCCAGAGAATAGAAATATTTGTTGAGCTAGGATTAGTTGAAGGTGATTTGCCTCTCGAAGATATTTTAGTTAGATTGTCGATTAGGGAGTTATTGCGAGCATCGACCAGTAAGCCAAAATGTTTCAGAAAGTCGATACCTATAATAGGCTGTGAAACGTCCGCGATGACGAACGTCCACGTAAAGGAGCGTCGGAGGTTGAGGTCTAACTTGAGCAGTTTAGTTCCGTAAATGGAGATGTTCGAGCCATTGGCGGCCAAAAGAACTAAGTCTGAGGTGCCTGATGCGTTTGGTACTAACGATTTGGGAATTACCGACAAATCGGCACCTGTATCAATGAGAAATTCTATTGTAGACGAGGGATCGGCCAAGAGGATGCGATTGATCTGGCGATCGCGTTGTAGGCCATCAGGCGGTCGCCTTATTAGTTTCCCGACTGCCGGAAGGAGCATGGGGATTTACACCGTTTGGCTCTTTCTCCAAAGTTGGTGTGGTAGAAACATAGCCCGTTGGCCGCTTCCTTGTATTGGCGAGGGCGGCTTCTCGATCGGCTGTTCTCGCGGCGGTGGGCACCTTTATGTGGGTTACGACCACGTACCAGTGCCGATAACTCGTTCACCTGCTGGGTAAGTCTATCTATGCGAGAATCAAGGTCGGAATCTTGATTGGTGTTTTTTGTACTGGTGACGATGTTTATTTCGGGGGGTGCTAGGTCGTGAATTTTATCTGCAGCTGCAGCCAATGTGCTGAGGTCATCGCTCAGGGTAGCGAGAATACTTCGGGTAGAGGTTGGAAGCCTCGCGAACCATAAAGATTTTAACAAGGGGTCGCTTATCGACGTGCCAGCTAATGTGCGCATTCGCGCCAAGAGTTGTGAAGGGCGTTGGTCGCCCAATTCGAGACCTTTTAGCAGCGTACGGATTTTGGACTCTTGGCTTTCGGTATTCAACTCAATCAATCGCTGCTTTAGAGTATTATATTGGTCCTTGTCAGGTGGATTTAGAACGAAATCAGCAATTGGGTCTAAAACACTGGACTCTAGCGCTGCAATGGCGTGGTTAAATTTTGTGGAGTCCACCGTAATATTTGCAATGGTAAATTGTGCTTCAATTTGCCTAAACCATATGTATGGATTGGTTTTCCAGAAAGAAGGTGGTTTAATGGAGACGCGCGAAAGATTCTCGGAAGGGTCGCCGGGAGGTTGCATCGTATAAATCAAGGAGAGAAACAATACAAATACAATTCAACAGCTACGTATGCCAAAGGTAAATGTGCAAAAATAAGATGAAATACAGTTGTTATACGATATAAGTATTCAGTAGGGAAATAATCAAGCATGTGCAAAGAAAAGTATGTATAGAGATAAAGTATGCAAAGAAAACATCAATACCAAAATGCAAAACAAAAATGACAAAAATAATCTAGCAAAAAAAATATGGGAAAGAGACGCTAGCATGTAAGGAAATTACGGGGATAATATCTGGTACAGCACAGTACGAAAATACATTACACGCAAAAAAAGGATAAGGATTGGAAGAGCATATATACGCAATACTGAGAAGGTACTGAGAAGGTAAGTTTAATAGAGTTTACGGTAAAAAAATAATGGGACAGCTTACCGATCACGTTGTGATAATCCATTTAATTAGTCCTAGGGCTTAATTATCCGATCAGTTAGGCACCACGAAATAATAGGCGTGCGACACGTGATCGCTGTTTGATTCTTTGCGTCAAGAATTCAGAATAATCACTGTAAGGTATAAAACCTTGCACCACACATATCGTAAGCGAGGACACAACACACAGTATCAGGATGGTGGAGAAGAAAATTTTTTTGGAGCTTCACAAACACGCTGTCTTGTCGGGCCACGTGCACAGATGACAGCAGCGGGGGGAAAAAAATTTCCAGAAAAAGTGAGACGTACTCCGAATGGTTAGCCGCTTAAGAGATCATATGAAGCACAATTTCATCAAAATTGAAGAAAAACCGGGGCGATGCTGATGGATTGCTGCTTGGTCGGCCACGTGGCAAATCGAAAGCAAAATTGTCCAGTCAGTCACTGGTCACCAATTTATGGGAACTATTATTCCCATATTACGGACATCAGAAGGTAAGCAGCAATTATAAACATAACATGTTCTTTTATTTAAAAGTAGACACATAACATAGATTTACAGTTACGAAACCCGGCTCGTACTTCATCGCAGTGAATTCGGAGCGGAGAAGCGTACGTACCACGCTAGTACGGAAAAGTGAAGTAGTCAAGATCGGTGTTCCAATGTCCGCGGCAATTCCCCAATCCTGCGCGAACCAGATGCGCAGAACGCGACGTCGGAGTTGTCTGCGAGTTGGGTTGCCACAGGCCTTATAAAATAAACTGTGTAATCACACGTAATATGTAATATTTATGTAATCATACGTTATTATGTAATTTAAGCTTATTTTAAGAATCATTTCGCTTAATCCGAAAAGGGTTTGGTCCCAATTATTTCGGATCATTGGGACTCCACTGTACTTAAATATAGCGCTGCAGTACCATCTGTATTAGGAAGAATAAACAACACTGCCCATGACTATGAGCGGGGAGATTCTTTGGGGACTTGGCACCTTTTTTGCTCTCGATAGCATACATAGGGTAGGTGGGGGCAAAGGTTTGCAGTTTTGAGTTTTGGGTTTCTTACGAGCCTCCTTTAGATCCTATCGCTCCAAAAAGTCACTTGTATTGTAGTTGAGTATCCCCTCTACCTTCTATAAAATAATGAATTTTTTCCCGAAAGATTTAGTCACCGAATTTTTAATTTTACTAAAACACCTGTTTGCGAACCTTTACCCCACTCGTTGGTTTCTTACTGGATAGGTATCGAAAATCACTAAAAGAGTTGTCTAAATAATTTTATTTCACATTTTGTAATCTTTGTAAAAGTGTTACATATATAGAAAATCACAAATTGAACAGATTAATCTCAATAAAAATTTTCTTAAACTAAATAACTTCAAAATGAAATATCAACTATTAACACAGAAAGTTGAATCTAACAAAGAAATTCACAAAATGAACGGGGTTAATCTCAATAATTTTTTTCTTAAACTAAAGAACTTCCAATTAAAATATCAACTATTAACACCTTTGGGGTTATATCATACCTTAGGCTTTACTCATTCTTTTAAAACCCGTAAAAATTAAGCAAATTAAGGGAATGGGGGACATTACAAAGCAATTTTTGAAATTTTTACCTCAGAGATATGAAATTGGGCATAAATATTCATTAAAGTAAAACTATATCAAACACCTTATAAAATTTTATTTTTTATATTTTAAAAATTGAAATTTTTATTATGTTTTTTAAAATGCTCCTTGCGATCCAATTTTTAACCTTATCCTTAATTTTGCATTTAGATTGCTTATACATTTTGATCAGGGTTATGTTTTGATTTGTGCTTTCGTTGAATAATTAATTTTTAGGAAATATTTTTATGCTCGTACTCTGAATTCTCGTGAAATTTTTGTACTTTTCCACGCTTAAGTGAAACTTTGATAATCTGAATGATGTCGAAACCTGAAATGGATAAATAACTTTATTTTAATGTATAAGAGGAGTCTTTGTAATAAATTTTATAAAATTTCGTCAAAAATTGTGACGCAAGGAGCATTTCAAAGACTTGCAAATCTGGAAATTACTCATTTAGAGCTTTTTCCCCTAACCAGACCTTCGAAGCTTATAATGTCTTGTAAGAACATTTAATTCTTTTATCTTGTAAAATAGGTCTTTGTTCAGAGCTATTTTATTTTTGTGTTGTACTAATTTATTTTATTTTTAATTTATGGATTTTCAAGCATTTTACAAAAAATTTTCTGATTAAAAACAGGCAGTTTTTATCAAAAACCATAATTTTTTTTCAAATTACAAAAATGTGAATTCCCATTAATAATAAAAGACGTTGTTAATAAGGATTCCTAATGAAAAGTGGACATGAAACAAACGTTAATAGTTAGAGGGGCAAAGGTTTGCACTGCGAACCTTTACCCCATTTCGTGCTGGTTCTGTTTCTGTAGAATGGACGCCACTGTATTTGAGTTAACCCGAAACTTAAGGTAGGATTTGAAAGGTTATTTACCACCCTAACATGCGAAAATAAGCCCAAAACAGTTCGTGAGTTTGAGTGATGCTCAAAAAATTACTCAAAAGTTTAAAAAAATTACATTAAAAGAGACGAAAATAAACTTACCTCATTTTCTCTGCAAGAGGGGGTCTTAACGCCAACATTTTTTGCGAGGCAACTGACTGGAAGTAGAGGAATGCACTGCCTACCTATTCTTCCTAAAATTCTTCCCGGTCATTTTAAAATGCATGTGCGAACCTTTGCCCCATGCGAACCTTAGCCCCCACCTACCCTAGTCACTAACCGCATAATTCAGATATATTTATTTATATCAAGGGTTTATATCGCTCGTGTTCTTTAACTGAAAAGTACGCGTTATACTTCTTTAAAACCCAAAATAATGAAATTAACTTAGATTGTCAACCAAAGTTTTCAAAAAATTAACAAAAAATTCTGTCTATGCATCTAAAGTAGGATGAACAATGAACATACAACTTGAGATCGGAAGCGAAGAGGAAAAACATTTCAAAGAGTAATTAGTGTTTTATATAAGAGGACGGGAATAAACGACTGAATAAACGGACGGGAATAAACGACTGCTCTCAAGTCGACGTTTGACGACTTTATATAAACCATTCGCAGATTAAACCTGAGTTCCTAAGACTCGTAGAACAGTCATTTTTTTTATTAAATAGCCAATAGATTTTCACTGATTATTCAAGTATATCACTTCCATTTTTTTTTTTTTTAAATATAAGATTTTGTGATGAAATATAGCTGAAACTTTGCGGTTTGGCGAAAAAATGGCAATAAAGCGCCAATTATGCGCCACATCCTTGTTGATAGTATTGTTTTCGCCATTCATTGTTTTTCGCTCCCGTTTTCAGTTTCGTTTTGAAGATTTTCTTTATTTTTCTAGGTTATGAAAAGTTATTTCACAAAGATCTTTTATAAAAGAAGGTTGACGAGAAATATGACAGTGTAATACCTCAACATTGATAAAAGAACTTTTATAAAAGTTGGGCTCTTCGTCAAAGTTTTATAAAAGATTTCGGTACCCGGATGTTATAAACAACATTTCGAGCAATAGCATGTTAAAAAAATACAAATGTGTGGAAAACGCGGAAGATAAAGAACAAGATTTCGATTTGAAATAATTTTAGCTCTAATTAAAAATTGCGCACTAATGACAAAACAGAAATACACGAAAAATATTCAAAATGAGTAGGTAAAAACGCAAATCTTTCGAAGGAAAAGTCTTAGGATGCTGAAATTTTGCATGGTGTTTACTCCTAAGCTCTACATGCGCACTAAGAAATCTTTTTAAAAAGTACAAATTTTAAGGGGTTTAAAAGGGGCTTAACCCCCTCCCGAACTGAAAAAAAACCCATTGTATCTCTAAAACCATAGGACGCAGGAAGCTGAAATTTCGTATGGTGGTTTCCCCTTAAGCCCTAGGTGCCCACTAAAAAATCTTTTTGAAAAATGCAAATTTTAAGGGGGGGTTAAAAGGGGCTTAACCCCCTCTAAAAAAAACCCATTGTATCTCTGAAACCATAAGACCTAGAAAGCTGAAATTTTGCATGGTGGTTCCCCTTAAGTACACACCAATAAATCTTTTTTAAGAGCTCGAATTTTAAGGGATTTAGCCCTCTCCCCCCTAAAAAATCCCACTGTATCTCTGGAACCATAGGGTCTAGGAAGCTGAAATTTTGTATGGTACTTTCCCTTAAGCCTTAGGTACACACCAATAAATCTTTTTTTAAGAGTTTTAAGGGATTTAGCCCCCTTAGATAGAAATAACTTTTATAAAAGATCTTTGTCAAAGAACTTTGATAGTGTAATAGGGGTATTTTGAGGTTATAGCATTTCTTTTATGTATAACTGTTATAAAAGATACAAATAACTTTTAAAAAATATCTTTGTCAAAGAACTTTGATAGTGTAATACAGGCCAAAAGGAAGAAGATGCAGTGTCTTTTTTCCAGATCCGTGGAACTTTCCCAACATGCGTGCCTATTTTAATCGACCAGTAGCTGGATATGTAATATTAAAGATTGCGGCAAAACAGTCAGAATTCACAAGGAAAACTGATTCTACGGTTCCCGATTGTCATTACTTTAAAATCCCGATAGCCAAACTTTAAATATTTTCATTTTCCGTCGAAACCTGTATGCATATCAATTTATGTCCAATTTGCATTACCCCTTCTTGGCGCGTCGCTTTTTTTTTGTCTAAGAGTGTATTCCTATTTTGTCTTTAATATGCAATTTTTAATTAGATCTAAAATTGTCTATGGCGAAATCTTGTTCTTCAGCTGCTTATTTTTTTTAACCTTTCCATGTGTTTTCCAAATATTTTTTTAAACATGCTGCTGCTCAAAATGTTGATGCATGTTTAATAACTGCTTTCGTATATTTCATACACGTGCTTCGCCACAGATTACACGAGTGCCATGAATTATGTCATTTGGTTCATTTAATTTCAATTAACTTTAGCAGTAAGGTGGGGGTCATTTCTCATAAGGAGTTCATCGCAGAATTTAACGACAGTGATCCGAATTTAAATACAAGTTTTGGATACTTCATTTTTATTTTGCGGATTTAAAACCACTTTACAACCTCCTAAAAAGTTGCTTTTTAAACATCTTTCTTGGCCAGCACTTAGAGCCTAAGAGGAACCGCCATGCAAAATTTCAGCTTCTTCGGCCTTATTGTTCCAGAGATACAGTGGGATATTTTTTTTTTTTTTTTTTTGGGGGGGGGGGGGGGACTAAACCCCTTAAAATTTGAATGTAAAAAAAAGATTTATTGGTGTGCACCTAGGGCTCAAGGGAAACCAACCAACAAAAATTTCAGCTTCCCAGGCCTTATGGTTCCAGAGATACAGTGGGTTTATTTCTTTTTTTTTGGGGGGGGGGGCTAAACCCCTTAAAATTTGAACTAAAAAAATATTGGTGTGCTCCTAGGGCTCAAGGGAAACCAACCAACAAAATTTCAGCTTTCCAGGCCTTATGGTTCCAGAGGTACAGTGGGTTTATTTCTTTGTACTTGGGGGGGGGGGGGCTAAACCCCTTAAAATTTGAACTAAAAGAGAATAAAATTATTGGTGTGTGCCTAGGGCTTAAGGAAAACCAACCAACCAACCAAATTTCAGCTTCCCAGGCTTTATGGTTCCAGAGATACAGTGGGTTTATTTTTTTCGGGGGCGGGGGGCTAAACCCCTTAAAATTTAAAGTAAAAAAAAATTATTGGTGTGCACCTAGGGCTTAAGGAAAACCAACCAAACAAATTTCAGCTTCACAGGCCTTATGGTTCCAGAGATACAATGGGTTTTTTTTTGGCGGGGGGGGGGGGGCTAAACCCCTTAAAATTTGAACTTAAAAAAAAGATTTATTGGTGTGCACCTAGGGCTTAAGAGGAACCACCATACAAAATTTTAACTTCCTGGACCCTTTTGTTCAAGAGATACATTGGATGTATTTTAATGGAGGAGGGGGTTTAAGCCCCTTTTAACACCCTGAAAATTTGTAATTTTTTAAAAATATTTTCTAGTGGGCACGTAAGACTTGGGAGTAACCACCATGCAAAATTTTAGCATCCTAAGGGCCTGTTCACATAGGAGTCCGTTGCGTAGCGTTATGGAAAAGATGACGTTGAGACGAAAATAAACCAATCATAGGCGTTAAAACTTTCGTTGCTAATCGTTTGGAGGCCTATGATTGGTTTATTTTTGTCTCAACGTCATCTTTTCCTTAACGCAACGCAACGGACTCCTATGTGAACAGGCCCTAAGACTTAAAGCTTCGAAAGTTTAGCGTTTGTTTTGAAATACTCATTTTGAATATTTTTCATGCATTTCTGTTTTGTCATTAGTACGCAATTTTTAATTAAAGCTAAAATTATTTATAATCGAAATCTTGTTCTTCATCTGATACGTTTTCTACACATTTATAATTTTTAAACATGCTATTGCTGGAAATGTTGTTTATAACTTCCGGTTAGAAAATAGGTTGCCACTGTGAAATTAGGTGTTGGCGGGCGGATATAGCGTCAAGGATAAAAAGCTGCCAAGTTTCAGCTATAATACGTAAGTACCGAAATATGTCACTTTTTTTTTTCAGATACATTAAGATTTAGTAATGCCGGCAACTGGTTCAGTGCAAGAAAACTCTACTTGAAATACTCAATAAATCCACCTCAGTCCAAGCTTTCATCGTGAAAAGGATATTGATGTTTATTCTTGAAGATACAGCTAGCCCGATAACAAGGAATGAATTAATGGTTCCAGTTTTCATAGCAAGATATTATCACCATTCCTGTATGCTTGAAGCGATTTGTCCAATTCAACAAAATAAAAAGCGAATGCAATACGTTAAAATTTGTATATATTTCGCAATGGTTACTTGAATATTGGGAAAAAATAAGTAGATTATGAACTCAATAGGGTAAGAAGCAGAGTAAAGAAACTGAGTAGAATCTGCTAATTGTATAAAACAGTACATTTAGCTAAGTAATAAAATTTCAATAAAATTAAGTAAATCCTTTGTAATCTGCCTGTTTTAAAGTATTAATCCCCCTGTTACAACGATAAAAGAACGTTCCGAAAAGGGTACTTACATTGTAACGTTGAATGACGCCCAATGGATTAACCGCTGTAAGCATTATCCGAGAATGACGGCTCTCGTCTTTTAATAATATTAAACAAATAAAGGAGCATCCTGGTACATACGAGACATTTATTTTACAAATTCTACACGAACGAATACTATAGAATTCAACCAAACTCTACTGTTGCCAGTTCCCTGGAAGAAAAAAAAAAAGTACTCTAAATTGCGACCACGCCCCCTTTCAGCCGCTCAGAGTCGTAACACTCCCTTTCTCAATACTGCAGTAAAGGTCGGATTTAATAGAAAAATTATTACAAACCTCCAAACGATTAGCAACGAAATTTTAACGCCTATGATTGGTTTATTTTCGTCTCAACGTCATTTTTCCTTTAACGCTCCGCTACCGGACTCCTATGTGAACAGGTCCTAACTCTTTTAAATATCAATTACAAACTGAGAAAATTTCTCTAATCATGTTCATGTTAAAATTCGATGTCAAACTTTATTCTCATAATAAAAATTGTGAACGTTTCATGAGTTTCGAATTGAAAGTTCCATATTTCCCCCATCTGCCTCATACTTGTACATTTGATTGCAGTGTACTACTAATCTATGCTTTACCCAGCTTTCAAAATTTCTTATAATCTCTCTATTCTAAAAAGAACTAACTGCCGCTGTCAAAAGCTTGTCACGCTATCTCCTCCGAAACCGCTGGGGGTATGGGGTCGAGACCAATACCAATCGATGCAAAACAATGTGGTGAAGAAAGTAAGACATGTCTCATATTCGTCGGACTTTAATTTTTTTTTATTTTATTTTATGTTTTGTGGGAAAATATTGACTTTTTCATGTTCAGATTACGATAACTCGCCAAAAAAGGATCGTAGAATTTTTTTTTTTTTTACAATCTAAGACTACAGACATTTCTCCTTCAAACAAGACCTCATTTGTTTAAAAATAATTTAAAACAGACTGATATTTTTATTAAAATTGAAAACCCTTTTTTTGGAAAAATTTATGCGTTTCGAGATATATAAATTCGATGCTCTCAGACTTATTATGTTACAAAGAAAATATTTATATCAACTGGAAGATGAAGGCTTTCTCATTCATATAAACTTCATTTCAAGTCTCTATCTTAAAATTTCGATTTTTAATTGAATTTTAAAGAAATACTTAAAAAAAATCTCATTCGTTTCCTTTGAAAGAAGATCCAATTTTTCACCCATTCATCCATTTCGCCGGGCTTCATCCATTTCGTCGGGAGGGGGGGGGGGAAGCTTCAACTGTAAACAAACGAATGACTCAATCGCTGTAAAAAACTATTGAGTCATTCATTCACTTGATTCACCAGAGGAGCGAGCGTAGCGAGGCTAGGGGTGAAGCCCCTAGTTTTTTAAAAAACAGATTTAATATTTTAGCAATAAATATCTATAATGCCATGAAAAATACTAACTACAGTAAAATGTAAATATTTTTTCAAAATACATAGTATTTACTTGAATGCCTACCTTTACATGCTGGGAAAAAAAAAAAAAAACAGAATTAGAAAATATATATTCCTAAGAGTTTATAAGTTTTGAAAATATGCAGAAAAGTAAAACAGATATTGCAGAAATGAAAATTTTATTTTAACAAATAGAGAGAAAATTTTTGTTACATACTGTGTAGAAAAATACCATTTGCAATATTCTTATAAAAATAAAACACACAATATATAAAAAAACAATTTAAATATATGTAAAATAATCTATATGAGTCTGTAATGCAAGAAGTAAATTTATATGAGGCCTATGAAATTCATTTATAACAATAGTAAAAACAACCTATTCCGTTGCCGGTATAAAAATAACAGATGATAGAAATATATATTTTAGTACTATTAACATCATTAAAATAGAAACAGGGATCATTTACATGCTTATTGCAATGCCTTGGTTCAATATACTTTCAATTCAATATCACAACATGAGAATGATATATTGTGCATTTGCAATTTTGATCAATTTCAAGATAGAATAGCTTCCAAAAGAGCATTCTCATTTGCCTGACTTTAAAAAATGCACCAATAAAACATTTGAATACCCCAATATGGCATGTTCATACTATTTTTTAGTATCACAGAGATGATGTATGACTGGTTCTACCACATGGTGGAGCAGAATGGAGACTCATACCCACAAAAGATACTGACTACAGGGTTAGAACTCATTTTCAGGAATCAAGGAGATTTTAAGTCACTGTGGTAGCACTTTTAAGGAGAGAGACCTCAGATATCATTAAAAATATGTTTCAGATTTAAATATCGTTAAAAATAAGTTTAGACAACAACAAATATTTGAACCTTAGATTCACACAACCTTAGAATAATTTCTCCTAACATAAGAAGAAAATGAATTCATAATATTTCAAAAATTCCTTTTATACATTGCAATATATTTGGTTTTGCTAGCATTTAACTTCATAAATTTATGTTATTAGGTACTGTCCTAACTGTCAGGCAAGTAATTAAAAGTTTTTTTTTTAAAATTTTGGAGTGGATATGTGGTGACAGGAATCAGATAAGCTTTCTCATCCAGAATAACAATTAAACAAAAATGACAAACAAGAACACATATTGTTCATTCCTTTCAACAACAATGTCATGTCTCAAAAAACAAGATTTTTCAGGAGAGTGATTTGAAAGTTTAAAAGTACGAGTACATTGAAATGTATTGAAAATGAATTTCAATTCTGCTCTCTAGCGGCTAAATATTAAGTGGTGAGATATGACGATATTGCAGGAATATACTACTCTTTCAGGGCATTCTGAAAACAAGCATAACTAAAATTCACTGATTTTTGAGATCTGACGTTGCTGAAAGGAGTAAGTGATATATGCAAAGGATTATCTGCATTTTCTCAAAGCTAATCATTGACGGTAATATATTGCAAATTCTTGTGTTTCTACTCAAAAGGATACACTTCACAAGGACTGGAAAGTACAAAAAATAAAATTAAATAAAAAATTAAGGACTTTTCCTTCAAAAATAAGAACTTTTAAAAAACTTTCTAAGGGTCTTAAAAACAAAAACAAAAAAAATTCTCAAAAACTTTTAAGGACGGAATAGACCTTGGACTAGAGAAATTTGATGACTTTTCCCGATGATAGGCAAATAATAAAGGTAAACATTTATGTCATTCACCCATCATTGGATCTAGTAGCCTTGACCAACCTGAGAATACTTTTACATATAAGTATTAGAAGATTCATCCATCAGTGAACCAAGCACTTTTAAAATAACCTGAAAACATTTAAATAAATAATAAGTAGTTCAATAATAAATACTTGAAAGAAATCTGTTCAGTAACAAGAGGTGCATTTTTATAGTTATTTTTTGTTTCCAAACATACAGTTGGATTTAACACCAATTCACAGTTTTGAGTTTTTAAATATTTAGCAAATAAAAATTCTAACACCAAGGAAGGGATTTATAAATAACCAACTATTACAAATGCTATGTTTACAAATACAGTCAGCTTAAATTTTAGATAAGTTCATTTAGATTTATATCAGACATATGTTTATATCGAACACTGCCCCAACCACACTTTGAAAGTCAGCATATCAGTAAGAGAGATTAGTCACATGGATTGTCTATGCTAATGCTTGGCAAACCACAGAAAACTCAGTAACTGGACATAAATGAAAGTATGAACAGGAGAAAATTTTATCACAAAAACAGGACATTTACCATTACTTTAAAATGAAATTTATATATTCATAGTTTGTGGACCTGAGAGATTTAAATGGCTTACACTTGGAAAAAAAAAAGAAGCCTGAATTTAATAGATTTTATTTGATGGTTGGTTGGTTAGGAGAACTACAAACATTCATTGCAAAAGGACTAAACTGACTAGAAGAAAAAAGATTTTGAAAAAAAAATTACATTTAAAAAAAAAGATTTTGAACAGCAACAAACAACTATGCTAAACATGGGATTCTGAACAGTCTGTAAAATCCACCAGCGAAATTTGAATTTAAGTAGTTTAAACTCTCCTCGCATCTAATAAAAATGTGTACTAATTTTTGTATGTTAAAGTATTTCAATATCATGATGCAGATAAAAACAACTCAAGGATAGAAAATTGTAAAGAAAAACTTTCAGTATCATAAGCCGCTACCTATATTGCTGAAGTTTTTTAGGAATTCATTGGTTGGTTTAGAGTGCTATGGTCATTTTTTGCTACACAAAAGGGATTCATTCACTTTCTGATTCAATAAAAAACTCAAGATATTTTAAGCAACTATTTTTCATTGTGCACCAAAAATTAAATATCGTTAAAAACAGCATCAGCTTCAAGAAATTATTTACATTAATTTCTGAAAAATAAAATAATTTCATCCAAAGCTTACATTTTTTTAAAAATCTACAATTTATTAAAGAAAGAGACAGTAACTGCACATGAACAGGGGAAATTTATTCCTACAAAATATAAATTAAATGGCATTGTCTAACCAATGAGAATACAGATGAAACCAAATGGAATTTTTTGAAAATTGCTGTCAAAAAACTATTTACAATGATTAGTCATAACTTTTTCTCCAAAATAATAATGGAAATGTTTTATTCCTATAAAAAAAATGGGTTAAAATTCCCACTTTTCTAAACTTTTGTACTGTCATGCTGATTTCCCTTTTTCTTCAAACACGACAAAATTCAAATGATTCCTAAGGTCAGTTTCGGAAATTTTTGTAAAAGTTATGAAGTGAAAGAAAGTGTCACATAAACTCAATGAGTTCTAAATGATATTGTATAGAATAAACTATACATACCAATTGCAAAATGCCCATATACATTAAATGATTCTTTAGCTCAGCAAGGTATTTTTTTATATAACAACATCAACACATTTTTGAGTCATTTTGAGATATGACTTACATTAAAAGAGAAAAAAGAATGTTCCAATCTAGGTAAATTTTTAGTAACATAAGACAATTGTACTGTAGAATTTTCTCCTTGACTTTAATTTTTACCACACCAAAGCTAAGTAATGTTTTTTGTCTAATCTAGCCTTATGCAGAAGCAGGCAGATAGCATCATACATATATTTTCTCCTACATTATAAAAATACTGAATACCTCATCAGCAATAATCACTGTAATCTGCAGTCAGTCTTTGCTCAAGAGAGAGGTTGACTTTCATGTTTTGAGAAAGTTAAACAATGTCAAATATTTGATTATCAATATACAAGGTGCGCCCATAAAGTAACCGGACAATTATTTATAAATAAGAAAAATATGACTCACCTTCAAATAAATTTATCTACTTAAAAATAATCGCCAAAGGAGTCTATACAATTTTTCCAATGTTTCTTCAAGTCATCGAAACACTGTTTATAGGCGTTGGAACTAACTGTTCTTAAAATACGCGTAACATTTGATTTAACATCTGAGACATTTTCAAATCTCTGTCCTTTCATGGATTTTGCATTTTTTGGATAACAAAGGACTTATTCACTAATTTTTTTTCTTGAACATCAAACAATCAGTATTTTTGCAAGGAGGTGCTTATTAAGAAACAGGATAAGGAGAGTAAGAAGGAACTGTTTGATTCTGGGCAATGGTTTTTTTTACATGACATGCTAGGTCCTATACAGCAATGTCTGCACAACAATATCTTGGTAAGCATTCAATTACAGTGATAAATCATCAACCATATTCTCCCAACTTATCGCCAGCTGATTTTTCCTTTTTCCGAAGCTTAAGATGGCCATGAAAGGACAGAGATTTGAAAACATCTTGGATATTAAATCAAATGTTACACGTATTTTGTGAACGGTTAGTTCCAATGCCTATAAACAGTATTTCGATGACTTGAAGAAACATTGGAAAAATTGTGTAGACTCCTTTGGCGATTATTTTGAAGGAGATAAATTTATTAGAAGGTGAGTAATATTTTTCTTATTTATAAAAAATTGTCCGGTTACTTTATGGGCGCACCTTGTATACTAAGTTTTGAAGAAAGAAAAAAAAATTCCATTGATTTTTACATATTTTGTGTTAACAGTAAACTTATAAATAATATGGGAAAATTTAATCCATATATTTTCCTATATTAATTATAAATTGAGCCCAAAATAGTCAGAAAAACAAAATTAACAGAAAAATAATGCATTTTTTTCTTTATTGAAGCAAAATTTAGAAGTCAGTCAACATTTTACTTCACAATTTTATAAATAGTAATCCATGTAATATCCTAAGCAGTGTAAATGCAATGTATAAAAAAAACAGTTTCAGGGGTATTTGTGAGTAAATAAATGGAAGTATTCTGTATAAAAGAAACGTAAAATTGCCATTGATAAAAAGATCTTTGGAACACAGGAACTGATAATAGCATCAAATGCAACAATTTATACACAAAAATAGGAAAAAACAGATCATAAAATTGTTCAGCAGAACTTCTCTGAAAACAAAATTTAAGGAACAGGGTTATCCTTCACATTTGCAGATGCTGTTCCACACCTTGAGTAGCCTAAAAATGCTTTAGTAATAATTTTGACTAACTTAGATGTCAGTCAAAATTTAACAACAAATGTATAAAAAGTAAAAGATGTAGTAATCCTCAGAATTGTAAATGCAGTGTATAATAAAACAGTTTCAAGGTATTTGTGAGTAAATAGTAAGTATTCTATAAAAATAAGAGTATAATAAAGGTAAAGTTGTCATTCATAAAAAGATCTTTAGAACACAGGAACTGATAACAGCATCAAATGCAAAATTTAAATATAAAAATAGGAAAAAACAGATCATAAATTTGTTCGTCAAAACTTCTCTGGAGACAAAATTTCAGGAACAGGGATATCCTTCACATTTACAGGAGTTGTTCCATGCCTTGAGAAGCCTAAAAATGCTTTAGTAATCAACGTAGCAACTCCAAGTGTATTTTCTATTTGTTCTTTACTCCCCAAAGCAGGATTGACTTCAACAATATCCAAACCTCGAAAACATTCTGCAATTATAAATACAGTAATATAATTTAATTTAAATTTTTTCTCTACAAGCAATAATTTTTATATAAAAGTTCATGTTTAAAATAAAAACTAAATGCATTCTAAATTTATAGATAATGTAAATATTACTAATATATTTTATGTTATTCTACTTAATTTTTACAGATTATTGGTTTTTGTTACTTGTAAATAGCTTAATTGTATCACAGGCAGTGGCAGACCATTGCACAGGTGCAAGAAGCATGTACTTGGGACCTCCTATTGTCAGAGGTCTCTGAAAGTTAGCAGCTTTAAAAAAGAGATACATTTTGCGAATCTCAGGCTTAGATATATCTTTATCTCAATCTGTTCGTTACCCAACAACAGCATAGTATGAGTTTTTACTAACTAATGACCAATAAAATTTCCTTTCCGACTGTGAAAAAATATCTTAAGTAATAAATAACAAATTAATTGCATTTAGAACAAGAGGGCCTTAAAACTTGATTGTGGTTGGGGCCCTCCAAATGCTTCATTCGCCACTGATCATGAGATGTGTGTTTGTAGTTTGGTGATTTTTTCAAGCTACTTGGCAATATTTTGGGGCTATTTGTCACCAAAATTTTTGCCAAGTCAGTTGACTTAGCAAAATTTTTGGTCCAAGTCAGGTGACTTTGAATGTTGTCCTGGAGCATTGTAGATGGCCATGTCTACTATTACATCATGCTGCTGTCAACAAATCACAAGCAGCTGTTGAGGAAGTACCAATAGGGTAAATTAAGAATTCCTCTTAATTTGAGAACTCTCCAGGACACTATAAAAGTGAAGCACATATCAGTGATAGTCAGTTAACTTTAGACAGTAGTCAGTCAGTGAAAGTTAAAGTGCTTCCACAGATTTTTCAGTTAAGAATCTGCTGTGCTACATTTGTTTCCATTGCAGGAATCTGTATATCACAGTTTAAGTTTGTTTTTTGTAATTGGTTCGAGATGCTGTTTCTTATAGATTTATCTAAGGTATTGGAGTCTGTTTAGATGTTATAATTCTGCTTGCCTAAATATCTGTACATTCTGTCTATACTATAACAATGCAAGTTTGATGGCTTTAATAAAATAAGTTTTGCTAAAGAAAGGAGTCATCGTTTCACAAGTGGTTTACCAGAGGATCTGTAACAGTATAACTACCTGTTTGAGTGCTTAAAATGTTTAAGACTTGAGAAAAAGCCAATGATGGCATTACTCTAAAGGAATTTTAAATATTTCAAATATTCATATACTAACCCAGATGACAAATTTCTTCTGCTATACACACAGCTTCTCTAATCGTCAATCCTCCATACACTATGAAACAGGAAATTTTAAGTAAGTAAGAGGATATGTAGCTGATGATAATAATTACTTTTTAATCTGTTCTAATAGAATTAAAGTCATAATGATGGAAAACAATTTTTCGTCATAGAACATTTTACAATAATTACCTCTGAAGTAATTAGTTGAATTTAAATACCTCCCTTGCAATGACTGAATGCAAATCACTGGGGAATAAAATTCCCTTACAATAACTGGGAAATAAAAGAACCTCCATT
This sequence comes from Dolomedes plantarius, assembly GCA_907164885.2. Classification (NCBI taxonomy): domain Eukaryota; kingdom Metazoa; phylum Arthropoda; class Arachnida; order Araneae; family Dolomedidae; genus Dolomedes; species Dolomedes plantarius. Next base: position 143,611,604 of record OU015502.1, read on the forward strand.
TTAATTTTGCATAGAAGTTTATTTTTAAACTTACCAGGTGTTCCAGTAGATGGAGTAATTATTGTATCAATTGAATCAATATCAAAACTCACATGAAGTGATAACTCATTCCTAAAATAAAAAATAAAAATGTAATTAGCATTTGTTATAACATTTGTTTAAAAAAATATTAAATGGGCTTAGAAATCATTCTTAAATAGTTTCTTCTAGCTCCATTTTTCTCATTAATATTACCTAAGTATATGGTTATATCAAAACAACATTTGCAGAATCACCTATAATCATGAAATATATAAAAAGTATGGCGAACCCGACATCTTAAAGGTGGCAAAAACATCTCGCATTAGGTGGCTAGGCCACATATTCAGATATGACGACACATTTCCCACAAAAAAAGTAACATTTTCAAATTTGGAGGGAAGGCGAAAAAGAGGAAGACCCCCCAACCAGATGGTTGGATGAGGTAGAAAAGGACCCAAAAACAATTGGAGTGAACCGATGGACGGCCATTGCACGGGATTGAGCTAGGTGGGGAAAAACTGGCAAGACAGCCTTGGCCTGTAACAGGCTGTAGTGCTAGCGAAGAAGAAGAATATGGTTATATTCTGTTGAAATTTAAACTAGTTCTATTTCCAGGAAAATAGAATTAGCTAAAAAAGACACTGGTCAAACCATTATCAGGGATTTTTAAAATGCAAAAATTACAAAAAAGGAATAAAATTAAGATTACAATGTATGCAAAATTTTTGCAATTGTGTAAAATGAATCCTGAAATTGTATTTATAAAGAGATTGAGTATACTTGAATGAGGTAAAGTAGAATTTAAATCCCTTGAATGCCAAAAGTGGATTTACGGACACTTTGCCATTGAAGATGTTACAGGGTTGCTCTGTTCAATCAACCCTCATCATGTCTCTCCTTGATGGAATACACTTCAGATTCTTCAGAGATTAAAAAATAAAAATTGATGGGGTTTGATAAATCCTCATTAATTTTTTACATCTCATAAATTTTCTTCATTATTTTTTATCTCATAAAATTGTGTGACAGAGCATGCCTTCAGGAAGCATATCATATTTACACACAATATTTATAACACAATGCTAAAAGATATAACATACAATGACACATACAGATTAACAAAATGGCTATTTGATTGGGTTTTCCTGAGCTCAACTAATCTTTTATTTACTGCCATACATGTGTTAAATAGATGGGGCCCTTGAGTTTAAGCAATTCTGTACAACTAATACCCAAGATATTAAAGGACTAAACTTCAAGACTCTAGTATTAAAGACCTACACCCTAGCTGCTCAGGCCTCATTAGGTTACACACAAAAGATAACTGCTTCACTCGATAGTCATTAATCTTCAACAATAAAGCCAAAACATCTTGAATAATACAGTCAAAAATCAAAATTATCATTTTGAATTTTCAACTGCACAGATAAAGGCAAGTAAGCAGCTGTAAAAACATAGCTTACATTTTTTGTATATTATAAAATTCCCAACGTTGTTTTATAGCTTACAACAGTTGCTTCTTATAAACAAAGTATTAATCAGTTGGATAATCCCAGTGATTGTTCTTAGCTCCTTATCTGTGAGAAGCAATATTAAATGTCCTTATGTGAAAGTTAAACTATTTTCAGAGTTATCATTCAGCATACAATACTGATATACTTAAATTTATAATATATCAGCATTTTCCCTAAATTTTACAATACGAGATTTGAAATATAAAATTTCTTTGCACAGCACTAACACAAAATTTTCAGAGCTAAACATTCATTGAATTAAAGACACTTTAAATCACACCATTTATTTTCTGTACAACTGTAATATAACCATTCTCAAAGCCAGTGTCTATGTTAATCTCATAAGACAGCTTTCATATCACATATAAAAATAAATAAATAATAAATAATAATAATAACAATAAAAGCATTTACTTTGCACTATTGAATTCAAGTTCCAGTAAAAAAAATTAGAAGATAATCAAAAGCAGTAAATTTTTAACATGTCTCCCTTTACAATAAAAATCTTGGGTGATTATGTGTCAAATGCATGACATATTTCAAATGATTTTCAGCAATAATGTACATATAATACATACATTAAATTATAAAATCCACTACAAATATGGGCCTCACTGTCAATGAGGATAAAATTAAATTTATGGAACTCTCACCCTCCATGGTAAACAATAACAACACTCTGTGCATTAAGGGTTACACCTTTGAAAAGGTTGATGAATTTAAAACCTTGGCACTATAATTAATGACAAAAATAAGCTAAGAGCAGAAACTGATAACAGAATCAAAATAGCTAATAAATGCTTCTTTAGGCTGAGCAGACAACTGAAATCTAATCTTGTCAGTCGCAAAACTAAATTAAGAATTTATAAGACACTAATACTTCCTGTCTTACTTTACGCAAGTGAAACATGGACCTTGGACATAGACACGCAGCACTCACTGGACATGTTTGAGAGAAAAATCCTCAGGGCTATTTTTGGCCCAGTGCAGGAGGAGGGACATTGGAGAACTAGATATAATTTTGAACTGCATAGGCTTTATCAGCAATCACATATAACAGAAGTCATCCATAGTAATAGATTGAGATGGCTTGGCCTTGTTGGAGAAGCTCGGAAGATAATCCCACTAAGATCTTGACATAGTGGCGTAGCGAGGGGTGGGCAAGGGGGTCTATCATGCCCCGGGCGCCAAATGGTCCTTTTCACTAATTCTATGTATTAAATTACTATATTTTTTCGGAAAGGGGGGCGCCAAAAAGGTAGCGTGCCTCGGGCATCAGTTATGCTCGCTACGTCACTGTCTTGACATTTAAAAAACATGAGGGATTCCAAGCTAGAGGTAGACCACCAACTAGATGGTTAAATGACGTTGAAAAAGACTTTGAAAGTTAAAAATTGGAAAGGAGTCGTCGCAGATAGAAGATGCTGGAGGGAGCGCGTGGTTGAGGCTTGTGGGGGGGGGGGGGCTGTTGTGCTTGTGAAGAAGAAGAAATTATAAAATTTCAAACAAAATATTATAAGCCTGCTAGTTAATAAATTCATTCATAATCAATAATTTTAAAAGGTAAAATTTGAGAAAAAGCTTTAAAAAGTTAAAAGGGCAATAATTATATTAGTATCATTGTTAGCTCATAAGGAAAATTTAATTTAATGAATCTAAAATATTTATAGAGTATATTAAATGCATTTGGATGTTTATTTACAGTGAAATTATTTATCTTCACATTATATATTTTACCACGTGAGACTATGCAATAAAAACAATAAAATAAACTTACCTAGGATTAATTGCTTTAAGAGCCTGCCTAGTGACTTCAAAAATCCCATATTTATCAATGTCACGCATGGTAAAGTGCAGAATATTTTCTTTAGTCAGTATCAGCCTTTAAAAGAAATCATACATAAAACTATTAAATTTTTTTTAATATACTTGCGAAACATTCAAAATTGTTATGAAGTAGATCATAACATGAATACAGTTTAAAAACTTAAGACTGAAAATAATATTCTATGAATATAAACTTTCTATTAAACATAGAGTTCACTGGTTACAAATTTGGTATTGATTTTAAATGCCAAGACATCCTAAAAGTCAATTGTAATCCCAGACTGATTCCCCATCACTTCAAATGAAATTTTAATATTGTTTACTTATAATTTAGAAAAATTGAAAGAATTTAAAAGTTATAGGTAATAAGCCTTTGCTTATTTAACCAAAGGTAAAAATTTTAGATATGAAATGGATGGTGTTTTTCGAAATGCAGATAACTTACATGTAACTGTACATAATATTTTGACATTTTACACCATGAAATGTCAATAATAAGATAAGTATATGAATTCCTTCAATTGTGAATTAAAAAAGTATTTTTTCCAACAGGATTGTTAGAAGTAACGGTAGCATCTGCATTCTCTAAGAATCCACAGGAATCCATTCTTGACTTGTGATGATAATGATAAAATGAGGCTACATTGTTGAAAAAAAATTGTACCCTTTTTTAACCTTTAATCATAAACAGTTCTACATATATTACTTTTAATCTCGAGAAAAGTAGAATTTATGAATGGTATGTAAAGCTTTTAACACATACATGGAGGCACTTAGCACATGCTGCTAGCTCAGAAAATTGGTGCATGTTAGTTTACGGTCAATCTAAGGAGACTGCTATGAGGGTGGAATGGGTACTTTCCCATTATACTGACTTGTTACGAACACTATGCAAGAAGTTACTAATTAAATAAAATGAATACAAGAAAATACTCACTTTTCACATCATATTTCCACTTTTGCAAACCACATTTTAAAGTTAAAAATAAAAATATAATAAAATAAATAAACATAAAAAAAGAGGAGAAAAAAGATAACGCTGACTTTTCACGTCACATATTTTTTGTAAACTTAATTCCTACTTATGGTGGCATATATATCATTATTCCTTTCATGCAGGGATTTTCTTTATATGAAGAAGTGTATGTTAGAAGTGGATGAAACAATTCTTAGTGCATGTAGGAAAAAGTCAGAGCTATATTAAAAAATAAATCAATCTTTAAATCTGATTTTCATGTACATTTCTATCCACTTCTTACAGACACTTAAATAGAATTGTTTTGGTAGTATCACCATGGTGCAGTGATAGCATCTGCAATTTTTAAGTAGATGTTGCAGGGTTCAAACCCCAGTCTCTGCAATAATATGAGATTGGTTTACCCTTGCTGTGAGGTTGGCGACGGGTCGGTATAATGGAAAAGTACTGTGAAATGAAAGAAGTTGCTGAAGAAAATTTTCGTCCCTTCATCATCTATATTTGTATCACAATACAATCATAACAATCATAACACAAACAATCATACATTTTCCAGATACATTCTGATGATATTTATGTCTGTTTCCAGCAAAAGAATTTAATAATTTCACATGAAGTTACATTGTCTTTATCATATTCAGTGGTTATGCTACACCGAAGAGCCTACGCTGAAGTTAAAATTGAGTTAAATAACTGCTGTTTAGTACACTGCAGATTTATGTCTCTTGTTTTTGAGCAAGGAATTTGAGCCTTCTTACCTGCCATTTGTATCTCAGACCATTTTCCCACTATGTGCTTTATGATTTGTTTACAAAGCAAAACTCCAATGATGAGATGCTACGCTATTGCAGGTCTAGCTTGTCACCTCCATCAAGGGCATATCTGGTTATGATGCAACAGCATAAGAGTTTTGTTACTGCTCTGCACATTACTGCTTGCTTTTACTGTACCTGAGTAAGTAACCTTAACACATATGACTAGATAAAATTTAATCTCTGTTCGGCAGTAGCATGTTGATTATTTTTCTTAGCCCTCGACTCTTTGTAACTTTAGATGCCATCGTGTGGTATACCTCTGTAAGGTTTAATGATCAAACTGTGGCATATTTATTTATGTGAGTGTTTCTTATATTTAAGATATGAATAAAGTTTAGTTCTTTTAAACTGATTGACTTCAGCACCCCATGTCATTACTGACACATTTCATTACTAGGCAACAAATCAGAAAAGCTTGTTCATGGTACTTAACAAAGTTAAAGTAAAATTCTATGAGCTAACAAAATAGCTTACTTTTCTAAAGGATCTATATCTCTTAATCCAATAAAAGCCACATTAGATTTTTTGACACTGAAATATAGAAACAAAGTTTTAGAATACATTAATAAATATTAAAACTAAAATTTCACACATCAGATAAGGAGAGAAAATTGAAAAATTATGTAACTAAAAAATCTGCATTCAGAATATTCATTAACTATTAATAAGATTTATAATAACCATATATTTAAACCATAATCACAGCATTCAGCTACAATATCTAGAAATGATTAGCTTCTTATTTAATTAATTCATTTTGTTTATTTCTCTTTATAACAACTATAACCACAAAGATGACTAATTTAATGATAACTCAAAACCTTGAAAGTTGAAAGTGTGTATACTGCTTTATAATTTAAAGTCTTAAACTGTAAAATGATATCTAATTGATTATAATTAGCATGTAATATAAATTACTGAAAATTTTGTGATGCACAATTTCTGAAACTTTAGCAGAAATAAGTTACTGTAAAATATAATTTACTTATGCAAGTAGTTTTCAAAATCTTGATTACATAAAATGAAGAAAGATAATATAAAGCATCAAACTTTAAAATTTGTTTTACAGTACTTTATCTCTAGTTCAATTTCTACAGCATAAACAAACAAAAAAAAAAGCACTTTCAAAATATCAAAGATGATTTCTCCAGATCTCTTTAGTCATTTTACCTTATTTCTAACATTTAAGAATTTAATACATTAAAAGCAATTTTTTTTAGAAAGTAGTGCATTTTTTATTAACATTTAAACTCTTAATAAATTATTTTAACTTTGGTACTATTGTAATGATTTATCTAAAAGCATTTTCAAAATCTTATAACTGAAGATAATTTTATGAACTGATTTTTTATTAATTTTAGGCATAAATTTTTTTATACTTTTTAAATTCATAATTTTAATTATCTCCAAAAATTTTTCCTCCTTAAAATTTAAACTAGACAATATTAATAAATATGAATTATATTCATAAGCTCACAAACCATGGTTTCATCCATTCAAATCCTTCAGTGATATCTTGATATTTTTCTAATTCTTTGATAAGGAAAGATAAAGGCATTCCATGAATGTAACCTATTAAATTTATAAAAATACTTTAAATGAAATTGGCAATTACACTGCAAAATTAACCTTTTATGATTTCCTCACATAATTTTAAAGACATTTATTGATGTCTGTACAGAAAATAAAAAAATAATAAAAAAAAATTTCTAACTTTAACTCTCAGATTTCAGCTTAAGATTGAAAAATTTTAAATTATACAATTAAAAATAAATAATGGTACAAAAATATTATAGTTTTCATTAATACTATTCTAAAAATGCCCAGCAGGATATCAACAAACTTTATGGATACATTTTTTAATAATATAATTTTAGATGTTTATACAGATTCCCATAGATACAATGGCCCATAGGCCAATGACCAAAATAATTTCTTATTCATATTTTATTGGCAATTTTCTTTGTGCATAACAGCAAAGAAAAAGTATTGGTGCCAATAAATTTTAACTGTTTTAAATAGATTTGTACACATTTGTACACAACAGTGGCTAAACAGCCAAATAATTTTTAATATTGATCATTTTCAGGAGACTGTAATAATCTCAAATTTACATTTAAGACATTCATACAAATCACCATTAGTTCAATTTCTTTATCAAAATTATGAAATGTTTTAAAAGAAAGGAGTGATTTGTGTTACTGGCTTTCTGAAAATATTGATAATGTACTGTATGAAAGAATAATCATCTACATACAGAATGGAAAACGAAAATCCCGAAAACCTCCACTGAAGATCATGAAAATTAATTTTCGTAAAACATTTCTTTGAAAATTTATAAAATTCTTGAAGTGAATAAATAAGAAAATTCATGCTGATTGTAAAAGGAGGTAAATTCAAATGTATATGACAGTGTGGACCAGCTCTAGAGTGATTTTCCAAATCAACAAGAGGAGAATTTAGTAAATTATCATTGATAATAGTCAGCTTTAAACTAGATATTCAACATATTTTTTTAAACTTTACAAAGAGAATAAAAAGAATTAAATTGTATTAGAACAAAAATCATCATATATTTAAAAGGAAGATTTTTCAAAATGTTGCACCACACTTCTAGACAAATTAGATTTACATCAATCACATACATCATTCAATGAGCCAAAGAGTGCATTGGATGATCAGTTATTACCCAGAGAAACACAGAAAGCCAACTACAAAATTCTGACAATCCTGATGACAAAAGGATGATGTGTGTGAGTATGTGGGGGGGGGGGGGAGGGAATTTACAGATTGGATCAGACCCAGTTCTCCCTTTGTGACAAATTTCTAATTTAGTGACATTTTCAGAGCTTTCAGGACATATATTTTTCAATTTTGCAGCTTTCTTGGGACTATAATGACCAGTAGCTATGTTATACTGTAGCTACAATCCACAGGTCACGCACGCTTACAGATATATATTTAAAATATTCTGTTTGAACAGTTCTTTTCTGTTGTATGTGTCAGTCCTGTTATACTACGATTACGATGACATATGGGGCATATTTAGGGGTACGTAGATTTCGCCAAAAAAAAAAATGTATATAAATTCAAAAATTTCGCATTTATTAAAAAAAATTACAATGTTATTTATTTGGATCGGTAAGTATCAAAATTCTTAGTTAAAAGCTAACATTGTAATAGTCTCCACATTCTTTCCTAAAGTCTTTGCCTTCTGTCATTAATTACTATGTTGTACATACTAAAATATCACTCAGCATCTACGCTGTTAACGGGACTATAGAGGCTTTGTATAGCTGCCTTTGAAAAATTAAGGTAGCAGCATTTCGTTGCAATTAAAATCTGTATAACATCAACAGGAGTCTGCTGGTTGACTACTGTAAGTAGTTGTCTGTGCAAATGGCTGTATCTGCCGATGAGCTCATCCAGGGGTATTTCTTTAGAAAATGGTAGTTTAGAGGAGATTCCCAATAATAAATTTGTGTTCAAAGATGATGTGGTTGTAGTTGCGGCTACAGATGAACAAAACAATCTGTCAATGTGCTGTTAGACTTCGTTTGTTGCTTTGGATGTCGTCATTAGAGTCATTTTGTTTAAACTGTTCTCTGCTGCTCTCTTCAGCATAATATTGACCTCCTGATCGCTTTTATCATTCTCATTAGTCAAAAAGCTTTCTGTTTTATTTTTTTTTTGTTGTTTTTTTTTAAAACCAAAATTTCCCTGACTTTAGCACCTAAGAGACGTTCTTAAAACTACTAAATTATGCCACAAAACTTGATGGTTGATTTTTACAGTTAGATTTTTAGGTTCGACTCTGGTACAGATAAACTCTCCAGGTGAAATTCAGAGCAAATTTGAAGGAGAGTGAGATTTCTCAGTTAAAGACAGTGGATGGTCTTAGTTAAGCAATTATGTTAATAAATTATGACTATTATTACCGTTACCTTTATTTACCTATTATAATTATTGCTATTATGTTAATAAATTATTACTATTAGTACTAATTCTCGGTGATAAATGCTTAAAAAGCCGTTTATCACCGAGTTTTCACTGAAAAGAAGTAAAAAATGAATTTTTACATTTATTTGCTCATATCCACAAATTTTGCATATATTTGCTCATATCGGCAAATTTCGCATATATTCGCATCTATTTTGTAAATACAAAAATTACATATCCCTAGACATATTTTAAAATTTTTTGCAAAAATGATCTACTTCTAGAATCAGAAGGACCCTTTTCTTTCTCCTCAACTATTTGGTACTTCCTGCATGTATACTGACTTTTTTTGAGAATGCTACTGCTGTTACTCATGTGTCCACCAACTGCACTTGCAAAAACTTGATTGCTGACTAATTTCCTGAAGAAAATTCTTTCCTTAAGTCTTAAAGAATTGACAGTTTGCAGAGATGCCAAGTACTATAACAATTTCAGAGATATTTCTGGCTTTTAGGTTAAAATACATAATAAATAACTAGCAGAAAATAGAGAAATCAGAAAAAAGGCATAGAAATTAGGAAACCAATACTAAGAATCAATAAATTAAGATAATCTATATATTCCATATCTCTGTAAACTGAGGGAAAAAATACTTATTCCATAAAGAAGAAAGCCTTAATAACAACAGTAAAGTCTGTATAAAATGCTCCAGTCCTACAAAATTAACTCTAGTAACAATAGTTAGATCTACATAAAATGCCTGGGCCTCAAAGTCTTAAAACTATAGATGTATCACATGTTAAATATTAAGTGTAAGCCATACCTTATTTGTCCATAAATGATAATACTTATGAATACACATTTGGATTTTTTGAAAGAGTAAATATATGGTGTGTGTGACTGATAGGGGGTGGAGAACAGAAAATGTCCCAACTCCCTACTGACTCAATTTCTGAAACTCAAACTTTATACCTGAAAGAGCTTATAAGAGGTTGATATCCAGCCCGATGAGTTTGAAAATTTTATAATCTACTTTTTAAATAAAATTGATATTAAATAAAAATAAATTTTAAAAATAACATGCTTTATTTGTGTTCTTAAATTGTTAAATAAAGGAACCAGAAATAAAGATGGGAACCCATATGCATAATGTAAAAGAGTCCCTGGCACCACAAATTTAGAGCCAGTGAAATTCTTATATATAACATCTATTCAGATTGTTTTATTCATAAATTTCCCAAATATAAATTAATATAATTAGACATTTATGAATGAATTGTAATGTATGATAAATATCATTAATAAATATAGATAGCATGAATGAATATTAACCTGAGAGACTTGTAAAAGGAGTATTGATATCAGCATGTGCATCAACCCAAAGAACACATACATCATGCACTAAGGAATGCCCATGCACTGTGCCAATTCCTAAGCTATGGTCACCACCAAGAGTAACACACTTCTTTCCTTTCAAAAGAACACTTTTAACAGCTTCTGAAACCTAAAGTAATATGTCTCATCTTTAGATTATTCAAAAGGCACTCAAAGGTACACATAATAGAAATTTGGTTATAGAAATAAGATTGAAACAACTAATTTTATAGAAAAAAGTTATAATTTTAAATAATAAATTAACCGTAAACTGTTAATTACTAAATTTTTCTGGATACTAATAGATAAATATCAATATTAGAGGTAGAAAACTTCAATTTAATTGATAGGGTTACCTAAATTCAAATCATTTATCAATGTATGAATGACAATGTTATAATTAATAGGATCATGGACATAAAACAATTATATCAAATGTTTGATTGGAATTTATTTTTTAAGCTATTCAGATTAAAAAAATCAGCACTGAGAATTAATTACTGAATACTATAATTCTATTTATTTTAGCAACGATAGGATTTATGTACAACTACACAAAATTACTACTTAGCACATAACATGCTGTTAAGATATTGATACTACACTAAAGCAAGCCCTCCTGCTAGTTTGGAATACAATTAATAGAACAAAAAGATTATCATCTCATGTGCATCCAAATTGATTAATATATATCAAGTTTTTCTTTTATATGTTTTATTCTTCATGCATATAATAGGTAGGAATTTGGATTGTTCTGTCACTATGCTTGTTTATTATGACTGCCTGCTGTGATAAATTACGATAGTTTTGAAGACTGGATTCCACATCTTTCTTGGTACTAGGAGGCACTCCCTTGGTAACACTTTTGCTGTGCTTAGGAATCAGATTTATCATCATAAAAAATAAATAAAAATAAAAAATAAAATATTGGTGAAGGATGCAAATGACAAGATTAGTTGGAACTTGTTTTGGATTACCTCTTTTACTACATTTAAAAAAGTAAAAATGTAGAATACAATGAATACTGTTAATTTTACCAAATTCTAAGATATCTAACATCCTCACAAGTTGTTAAGCCTCAAGATTTGGCAGAATTTGAGTTTTATGAATATGATCTAGACATTTGCATATCATCCTTGCCCATGTCTTCCCTTTTTGAAATTTGAAATCACCTAAGAAAGATATTTATAATGCATTGATTGACAGGAGTGATGCTTTATATTTTATCCCCATAAAATATGTGGCTGTGCCATAGCTAATCACTTAGAGTGGTTGACCACATTACCAGCAACATAATGCTCTGCTAACTCATTTTTATTAAAGGCTTTTAAAGATTTGGAGCAATGCATATAATGAACTCATTACTTTGATGATATTTATTGACAAAGCTATTGAAAATTCAAAAATTTTCTGACAATTTATTGTACTTAGTATCTTGAGAAAACATGGTAACATAATTTGACACTCTCCTATTAAACCGACCTATTGCCAACCTCTTGGCGAACTGTGACTCAAGGTTTGGTGAAGAAAAAACATTCTCATATGTTTGCAGTACCGATTTGGATCTCTGAAACATCTGTTTACAAATCACAGACATAATCACTACACCATTGCATTTCTAACAAAACAACTCTAAGTATGTAAGAAGTGGACAGACATGTACATGACAATGATATTTAAAAATATATTTCCTGATATAGCTCTGCCCTTTTCTTACATATACTTTGACAGTGTTTTGTCCACCATATACTTCTTCATGTAAATGAAATTCCGACATGAAAGAAATAGCGATATACCACCAACAATAAAAACTTAAGTTTGCAAAAAATAATATGATCGGTGTTCTGAAAAAAATCGGGTCAGCAGTATCTTTTTTTTCTTCTATTCTATTGCATTTTTTTTACTTTAAAATGTACTTTGCACAAGTGGAAATATGGTGTGAAAAGTGAGTATTTTCTTGTAACCTTCATGGTATTTAATTGATGACATTTTGCATAATGTTGGCAACAGGTTGGTATAATGGGAAAATACCCATTATCGTAGTGTAGGAGTTCTGGAATTCCATGTACACCAAAATAGATTTCATATGATAAATCTGGTTAATGAAAAACGTATCTAACTTTGGAATTTCAAACTTTGAACAGACCTTGAAAAGTAATAAGCCATTATCAGATACCAATGATTATTTAGTTTTCAGAAATTTATTCCTGTGACTTGCCATGCTCGTCCTGGAACTGCACCAGGAACAATAGGTTATTTAAAGGAGTTTTAATATATAAGATATATATTGGACAGCTTGATATCTAAATCACAATTTCTACTTATAAATTTAGCTATCAAGCAATCCCTCTAGTATGTGCTCATACTTTCTAAATCCTTGATAACCTTTGCAGATATCCCTGAAGTTTATTTGGAATGACAATGATAGAATACCTAAATAAAAAAAACTGACCGAATTTTTGCACTTCCTAATACCTTAGAACAGAAAAGGGAAATTTATTTTTCTCAGTCCGTCCATCCATCTTTACATAAACATAACTTGAAGCTTATGAAAGCACTAAAAGAAAAATCACAACATACTTTCTATATTTTCATATTACCTTTTGACAGGCAGCTCCTACTTCTAGAGGATATTTCAATTTTCCCTCTCCATTTTTTAACTTTTCCTCATAGGCATAACTAAACTGAACATTTCCAAAATCTTCAACATCTAAACCTGTAATATAATAAAATGGTCTAATAATTAAATTCTGAAGGTAAATATTTATAGAAAACAAATCATTTTACTTGAGAGAGTAAAAAAAACCTAATACCTAGGTCTTGTATCTGTTCAATAAGCCCATAATTTCTGAGAACATCTGGAGCCAAGTCAACCCCATGTTTAGACTAATAAAAGAATATTTTAAATATAAGAGAACAAAACAATGAATGAGAAACTAAAAATTAAAATTATAAACAAACGCGATCCATATCCTGTGCCACTGAGCAAAAAGTTTTTAAACTGTGCCAAATGGCCTTTAAATAATGAAAAATTTATGAAAGTACAATTTCTTTGCTTGACAGTGACCATTGCTTCTGACCATTTATATCAGAATTAAACAATCCATTTGTAAAATAAGCACATATATTTGCAAAATATCCTGAATTTATTGATCAGTTTCAAAAAGTCAAAATTTAAATATTTATTAAAAATGTTGTAGGTAAACAATGCTTTCAAAATACAGGAATTTTACTGAAGGAAAAAAAAAACTAGAAAACCTAGAGCAGCAAAACATAGATGGAAAAAGTACTTTTAAATGGAATCACTGAATATGCGAAAAAAAAATATGGCACGGGATATGAGGCAAGTCCTATTCAAACAGAAAATGATGTTAAGAAATGCAATCATAGCCTGTAAATAAAACAAGTATTTATTGCAATCCATTACATATAATAAAGCTAATGAAAATGTTACTTACATTTAAATATTCTTTTTAGTACATGTATCCTCGAAATTTATAAATAAATGACTTTGAATCTGATTATTAAAAATTCATTCTAAATATTGCAGAATAGATTACAGAGACTGGCAAATATAAGTTTAAATTTATATTCCGGAGATACTAATGATTACAAAATAATTTTTAAATAAATCATGAATTTAGAAAAAGCCAGAATTACTAATTTATATTATTTTTCTCTATTTACAAGCTTCTCAAATCATATAACTTCATTTCGCGAATTGTTTACAAAAAGAAGTCGCATTCCTTTTTTTTTAATGATCAATAAATTTTCACCATAAAATATATTAAGTATGAAAACAACGCCTTTTTATGCTCCTTTTAAATTACTTACTTGACCCCTTTTTAATGGAACTCCTAATATGCCAACAGAGGTAGATGAAAAATTAATTTTTTTATTAAGTTTCAGCTGAGAAACCTTCGCAAATTGACTGAATATATTTGAGCATTTTATAAGCTTCGAGAACATGTTGGAAATTCAAAATGTCAAATTAAGATCAAATACTCGCAGAAAAAAAAAAAAAAATTAGACTACATTGCAAACAGTGCGTAACAAGTCAGTCATAAAATTACGTCATTATTTGATAATGTTCTAATCTCTTTAAATCTTTAATATAAATTTGCCGCACTGATTGACTTCTGAACACTTGATGCCCTTCACAAAATGTATTTCTTTATAATAAAATAATAAAGTTATTCAGCTGTTAGATTTTTGAGATGGGCAGGGGGAAAAAATCTCAAATAATTCTTCTTGGTAAACCATGTAACGCTTTAATGCTTTAAATTTTCTAAATTGTTCAATCATCAAATCAATCATGGAACTTTTCGATATTATCATGAATTTTCAGAAGAAGCGTTCTGTCGCCTCAACTCTTTGTTGTTGATTCGGTGTTTTGGTTTTGGAAATGAGTTGATTTAACGTGATCCTGGCTGTAGCATAAGTCTCACAAATTTTTCATTTCAATTCAATTCAATTCATTTTACGTGATATGAGTTAGAGTGTTTATGTCTGAGAAGGAGATCGGAGGCAGTTTTATTTTGTTTTCTAAATTCATTAGAAAAATAATCATTTTGAAATATTATTGAGAGCTGTAATATTTCAGTTGGAAATGCTGTTTCTCCGTATCAAGAAAAATAATTCCTTTTCCTTCTCAGAAATTTCAATCAAGTTAATAATAGCGAATTATTTTTAATTTTTAATCCATTTTACTCACCGGTTTCAATAAAATATTCTTTGTCAGACTGCTGTGAAAAGCAGAAATAACAGTAACTGTTAATTATCATTTAGTTCATTCACATTTTGGAGTAATATTTCTCGCATCACTGACAAACTAAACATTTCATACTCGTATTTTAAAAGGTTTTATAGGATTCCATATGACTTTTCTCATTCGATGATTTAAGTCTTTCTATATTTCTGGTCCATTTATAAATTGTGCTTGTATTTTGCTTTATTTCATCGTTAGCGGGAATTTTACGTTACTTTTTGTTTCTTTTTAAACCATCGTAACGCAATTCCTTAATTTTAATTGAGGGTGTCTCAAATCCGTGATTATCTTTTTTTTCCTTTTTTCTAGATTTCTTGTTTGATCATGATAGATTTTTCTGGTGTTATATTTTAGTGGATTTTTTCTGCTGAAGATACAAATCATTGGGAGGTACTGCATACTCTGTACTTATTTACAAAGTTTGGCATGAAGTTTTGAAATTGTACCAAATAGCCGGTTTTGAAAAACCACTTTTTGAAAACTCAATTTTGAACAGACACAAAACTTTTCGCTTAGTAACTTACAGGATACTGGTGGGAAATGCAATATAGGAACACAAAGCTTATTAAAATCCACAATAGAAATAAGGGGTGGTTAACTAGTTTTTAACTAATGAATAGTTCATAAGGCCAAGGAGCATTAGGTGTGATTATCTCTATGGACAATTCATATCTGCATTTATTTAGCTTTAAACTAATGAATTGTTCATATGGTCGCTATAGACAAATTACTAATTCATTTCTTAATTGGCCTTGGAGACAGTCACACCTAATGCTCCTTGGTCTCATGATTAGCTATTCATTTATTCAAAACTAGTTTCCATCATTATTATTTTAATTGTGAACTGTCAAAAGCTGTGTGTTCTTGTATTTTTGTCTAGAAGTCCACATTTTTATGTCAGAATTAAATTATAGGCAAGATAATTTTGTAAATAAACAACCTTAGAATATTTTGATACAGAAAAAATAAAAAATTTACCACAAATTTTTTATAAAATGTACTTTCTTCATTTATAAATTTGAAAACTTAGAATTTTTATGAATATAATCCAATGAATTTTTAATACACACATGTAAAGTAAAATTACTATTTTTTGTATAAATGACAATTATGAGAGAAAATTTATAGAAAAAAAATTATATCTTAAGAAAAGATTTATAAACCTTAAATGAATATATATGTCCTCAGTAAATAGTAAAAAAAACTAGAAAATAAATGTAAAATAATTTTTAATTGCACTAATTAAAAACGTAGAAATTATTGAAAATGAAAGTATTATTGAAAATGAAAGTATTATTGAAAAACAAATTCTTCATATACCAAATTATTAAATCTAAAATGAAAAGGATATTTTTTAAATTCTGAAAGTTTGCTGTTTGCTAAACAAGATCAAAATCAAAGCATTTTGGAGAATTAACAATATTAATTAGAAATGTAACAAATTAAGAAAATTAGTTTGAAAAATTTAGATGCCAAAAACAATGACAGAAAAAGAATAGATTTGCCAAATGCACTCAAGCTCAAAAATAGGAGAGGGAAAAGGTGGAAGAATTCTTCGGACTCAAGCCCTAGATGCCCAGTAAAAGACCTTGGCCCGCTGTTAAGATTCTTCTTTATGCTTCTGAACATACTGTGAGAGAAGGAAATTATATGACAAGAGAAAAGTTTAAAATTATGACTGTTGGCTGGAATAAAATTTTGTTACCTGAAGTTAAGATCAAATGTCAGTGACTTAGAATATTTAGTCTCAAATCGATAAATATTAATCCATTTCTGTTGGTTAAAATAAATAAAAAATGTGGCATATCTCAGGAAATAAGCATTGACCTTTTATGATATCCATATGTTTGAACAGATAAAGCTAGAGGGAAACTTATCCAACTGGTTTGCTTTCATTATAGCAGAATATTAAAAAACTTAATAAACATTCCAACCTTTCAAAAGGGAACCATGTAAATAAAAAAATAACTTTTAAAAAGTTACTGCCTGATATGCCACATCAACAAAAATTTTTTTTAAAAATCTTATCTCAGGATTTAGGACTTCTCCAGTCACTGATTTCATACTCCTCTCTTTATCAATTTCTTTATGAACAGTAATATGCCTGATTAAGACAGCTTTCTGGAAACATGAGTATTGTTACTGTAATATTTCAGAATTTATCAGAACTGTCCAGTTATAACTATTTAATCTTATCGGATACTAGTGAATGACGTCTGATTGCTTTACATCAAGTACTCACAGTATTTTTCAATTTTGTTATTTTTTGTGACAGTACATTTCAATTATTTCTTATCTGGCTGTATTCTGGCAATCAGAATTAATTTTGAGGACAGGGGTATGTGAAGATCAGTAAAACTATGTAAATTATTTCTAATATCACAGCATTGTAATTGCCTTCTTTAACAAGAGAAATCTGCTTTTATATATATAAAACAACCAACCTAAATTCAGTGTGAACCAACTGTCTCTAAAAAATGGACTGTTCAGGGGTTTTATGTTAAATGTCTATAGATACTTTTGTACAATCTGATGATTGATAATTTGTTGTTTGTTAGCATTGTGATTGTTCAGCACTGTGTTGTTTATCAAAACATTTATATAAATTTCATAGAATATAATTTTATTATTTTTTTCAAATTCATGTTTTAATTTTTTTTTTAGGTTTTGCACTATTTTCTGTTAATTACTATGCCTGTGAGTTGTAAGATGAGAAATATCTGAGCTCTAGATGACTGAGTAACGTTGCAGCTAAATTTTAAAAGGGAATATTGTGCCAGCCTTTGTGATGGTTCTAGAATTACATCAAAATCTGTTTAGTGTAGAAGCCTACCAAAATATCCTGCACTTTCTTTTACATTTTGTATTTTATATACATTTAATTTTTTATGTGTGCATAATTTATTAAAAAAACTTAAATAATGCATTAGAAAACATTGTTTATTACGAATTTTTTCTGTTGTTATTTTATTTCATAGTTTTATAGCTTATTAAAATGTTTTGTTATTCTTCTCTGTAAAGGATATTTTTTCCATGTGTCCTTTTTATTTGTGATTATTTTACTTTGCTTTCGTAGCTTGTTTTTTTCTCATTGTGATTTAAATGTTGACAATTTTGTGGTAGTCAATTTAATTATGATATTTTTTCTGGAATTTCTTTCAGATTGTATCTTTTGCTTCATAACACCATCTACTTTTAATTCTTCATAATGATAATACTCTTTTCTTATGTGATCATTTAAAAACTAAATTTTACAATTTTCTTATTTTTCAGGTACCAATAGTGTTGGTAAAATTAATAACTATTGCTTGAAATTTATTTATAAGAAATCATGAACTTAATGTATAAAAGTACTAATAGTAATTTACTTTTGTATGAAAGCATATATTATATGATTTAACATTTTATTATGTTAAATTTATTAAATAACTTGTGAATGCTGGTTAGATACTACTTAAAAAGTGTCAGAATTAAATACAGTTATTTGGCCTTATTTATGTTATTTACATTAGCTTTGGTACATACCCTATTTGTAATAACAAAATTCTGAGTAAAGATATTGTATTCAAAGTTTGTATAATGATGTAGCTCTCCTTTAATTTAAATTAAGAAGGCTAAGGTTTTTTACAAATAGTATTATTATGGTGTCTAAAATATGTTTGAGTTCATAACATGGTACTTTAGACATTAAAGTATAGTTACTAAAGCTGATTTCCTTTCAGTATAATGTAGGAATAATAATCTCCAGAAGGGAAAAAAGTTTTGGTATTTTTTAAAGGCTGACTTTTTAGAATAATTTTCTTATAAATTACTTGTTTATGATGTATTTAGAAGCCTAACTAAGCATCAATCTTTAATGATATTCCATAATTTGCAAAACATTGGTATATCTACTATCACTTTTACTGTTGTTTGTGTTTTGTGTTTATATTAGGTGAGTTAAATAATGTGAAAAATCATAATATTTTACTTATCACGGTTTTTTAATTTAAAAATAACTCTTAAAATACATAATGTTAATTTTTACAGGTTACTTCTGCATATGAAGGAGATCTTGTAAGGAAAGGCCTTGCCCCTAAAGATTTTTTAAGGCAATATGTGATATGATTACTAGAGATTTGGAAAAAGAAAAAATCTGTAAGAGATAGAAGCATCACAGGAAAAAAAACTTGTAAATTCTAATAACTATGTATTTGTGCTAGTTGACTTTATTGCAGATTGGCTGATCTTAATTAATTTTTTCTTCTCAGTTTTTTAAATCATGAATAAATTAATCCAGGAAAAGATATATTTATATAGATATTGTAACCATTAACTATTAAATTAAATATTGTATCAACTCAAGTTATCTAGCAATTTTTGCATTAATAATTGAATCCCCGGTATCTAGATCATGAGTATCCAAACTTTTGGCTTGCCTGGGTCACACTGAGGGAAGAGGAACTATCTTAGGCTACATATAAAATATGTAACATTGTTAATATGTATAAGTAACACAACTTCCTTTACTTTTTATTGTAACAATAGAAAAAAGGATAACATAAACATAAAAGTAATGGGACCTTTGACCTTGTTTTTGAGAAAATACATCAATGTTTTGTGTATTGGAAGTGGTTGCAGTTATAAGTGAGTTCTTAGGTGCTCATCAGAAATTTCTTACCCAATTTCACTGTTCATGTACTTCATTTTCGAAAATAGTTGTTCACAAATGTACATAGTACCAAAAACTGATGACATGGAAAGGGTGTGATTGTGAAGGAAGCAATATTTTTCTGTGAAGACTAGTCTTAAAAATTTTACTCATATGATTTTGTAGAGCCTCATTTTTAACCATCCAGGGCTAAATTTGGCCTGTAGGCAGTCAGTTGGACACACCTGGTCTAGATGATAAAATAGTCATTATATCAGAAAATTTATGAGCAAATGAATTGCCATTCAAGACTGATAAATATTTCTTAATGTACCTCTCAAAGAGCTCTTGTTCATGCTTTTTTTGCCACCTTGTATTAATTATTTGCTTTCCACAGCTTGTAAAAGATTCATTTCCCTTCTTTCTAGAATTTTAAGCCCAGGAATAAATTTTTTTTTCATCTATAAGACTGTAAAGTAATTTCATATATATTTCACATATATATATAGGGTGTGTGTGTCGGAAATTTTACTGTCGGCAGTATGTTTTGCTGCTGAATCTGGCTGAGAAGTTTAAAATAAGAGCAAAACATAGGACTTGAAGTTGAACTCATTGCAGTTATGAAATCCTTAGTTTTTTGTTTTTTTTCTGTGTGCATGTACAAAACAATCTTTAAATTTTTTAGTAATAAGATAAAATGTGAAAGATTTTATACTCTTTTTTCATGTAGATCAGATGTTTCTTTTTAATTTAAAAAGGAAAGCAAATTAATAAGAAATTATGCTTTACATTTTTAATAAGGTGCGTTGGGAAAGTGCATAATGTAGACCTAACTTCTAAGGTCTTTAACTTGTAGCATTGTTATCTGGGAGGAATGTACAGTAAAAAGCATGCTCTTTCATATAATAGGTGCTGCAGTGCATTACTCTAAGCATAACATTCAGGGATGACTACAAAGTGTCACATAATTATCTCACTTGTAGTAGTGAAACTTTGCACCTATCCCAACATCATTGCAGAAAAAAACATTCATTAAATAAAGGCTAGATATGTATTTACCTGTATTTTTCAGTGTGAGTACCTTGGATCTTGCAAATATTTTGGTTCTGAAAATTTAAAATTGTTGAATGAAAAGCTTTCAATGCATCATTTGAAAGAGAAGGTTTTTGTGTCTAATCTGCAAACATTTTCTCATTCTATCTTCAAAAACCAATTTTATACAGTCATTACAAGTCAAACTTTGTAAATTTTGGTCCACTTTTGCCTTGATTCACCTTATGTTAAAAAAAGTTATAAATTATGTACTTAGATTGGTTAGACCAGGGATTCTCAATCACTGTGCCGTGGGATTTTAGTATGCTGCCAATGCGAATACCCATACATAAGCGATGTCAGACAAACAATTACCATTACAAAACAATTACCATGAATTGAAAATAGTGCTGGAACAATGTGTTAAAATTATTTGTTTTATCTCGAGTGCTTGAATTAAAAAAAAAAAAAAAAAGGATATTTTTTGACAAGATGATTTTGTTGATTTGTTGGATGACAAAATATGGTGTGCTAAGCTAGCTTACTTTTCTGATACTTTTGCTATTTTCAATAACATAAATACAAGTGTGCAAAGACTGAGAGAAAATATTTTAAACTCAACAGATAAATTGTTGGGATTTCAAAAAAAAGGTAGGCACAAGATGGTAGTTTAGAAAAGTTTGAGTCAATTCCAAAAGACTGTTATAAAATTATTCATAAAATAGTTATGATCATTTGACAATACTGGAGCAAAGAATTGTTCATTATTTTCCAAATTTGAAAATTAAAAAACTTGATTGGATTTGAAATCCATTTGTGATAAAAGACATGCTGGTATACGAATTAACTTTGAAAAAAGAGGAAAAACTTGTTTCGGTGTGTAATAACTGCAATTTAATTTCAAAACATTCAGAAGAATCAATCAATTCATTGTGGATTAATCTTAGATATGATTATCCAACAATATCACAAAAGCTCTAAGTGTGTTATTACAATTTTCTACATCTTATTTGTGAAAATTTTGATTTTTGGCTTTGACCAACATAAAAATGAAAAAGAGATCCAGACTTTTAAATGTGGATCATGAAATGAGAGTAGCATTATCATTTTTACATCCAACTATAAATGAAGTTATCAAAAAATAACAAGTTCAAATTTTGCATTAAATGTAATTTGTAGCTAAATAAACATTTTGTTTACTTTATGATGCAATTTCATTTTATATTTCAAAGAAAATTATTTTGTATGCTATTTTTACAAAATATATTATAGGTACATCAATCAATTATCCAAGTAAAATTCTTTTAAATTTATCTCATTGTTAGTGCACCGCCAAATTTTTAAATTATTAAAAGTGTACCATGATGATAAAAAGGTTGAGAATCACTGGGTTAGTACACAGCATTATCACAGCATTAAACATTATAAGTTTAATGCTGTGTAATACCTTATTTTTAATAGTAAATTTTACTTTCTCAAGCAGGTTGTCTGTAATTTAATGATCTTTCTGCTCAAATAAGCTTTCCTCACTTCAATTTTTCCCCCCTTTAATCATTGTAATGTTCAGAGAAATTTGATTTTTGTTTTAAACTGATATGTTTATATTGGAAAACTTACCAATTATAGTTTTAAGTGCCTAGAAAATAGAATATCTTAATGATGTTTGATTAGACAGTCTGCAGCATGATTTCCTTGAAATATGCTGTTGCTTTAAAAGTTATGCTTAAAATCAACAATGTGATCTTTATACCTTATACTGTAAGACAAAATCTCTTCATAACAGGGAGGAAATATTGCCTGAAATGTAATCGCCCTTAAATGTAACAAAGATTGCTTCTAAAGTAGAATTTTTTAATTAGCTTTATTGAATAGTACTGGGGAGAATAATAGTGTTTCTCTTCTTCTCCCATTTGTTCCTATGATATTTTTACTTGCTTAAGATTTATTATTGTGGATACAATCTCATTTCATTGATATGTCTCAATATTGTGTGAAAATAATAAAACTATTTGTAGGTTTAAATTGTGATTGTGAGTATTAAAACTTTAGTTTTTAAATTTTTCCCCCTAAAATACTTAAGGAATCATGAACTTGCTGCAAACTAAAATGTAATAGTTTTTATAATGTAATATTGGGCATATATTAATGATAAATATGTACACTTAATCCATGCTAATGTTTGCATAGGTAATAGCTTTGTGTAGTGTAAAAAATAGGCTATTTTAAAGTTTGAAATGAACTCCATATTGAGGTTTTAATAAAGCTTAATTAAATATATATATTTATACATAGATTTTCAGTTTTATATCTCAAATAAAGTCTGTTATGTTCCATTATTTGCTCGTCAAGTTGACATACTTCTTGACAATTTGCAACATGAATACTCTGCACTTAGATAATAAATTTAGGATAGTTAAAAAGCAAAAAAAAAAAAAGTTTAAGAAACTGCACATGTTGCATTTATGTAGCTCATTTTTATAAAAGCTGGTCATAGGAAAATGTAAAACAGGTGCAATTTTCACATGGCTGTATGAGAAACATTGTATGTTTTTTATTATAAGTCAAGCAGATAGGAATGATTTTTTATTATATGTAGAATGAACATGCTAAACTGCTTTTCATATAACATATGAAATTATTTAAGAATTCCACAATTAAAATAATTAAGATAAATCTTGTGTGTGTCAACTGCATACCAAGAGACATATACAAGTTGCATGTCTGTCCCATTGTTAGGCATTAACTAATATTTATTGTAATGTATTGATTGTGATTCATAAATTATGCAAAATGTCTTTCAGAATGTAAATCTGGGGAGCCTAAACTCTCCTTCAATTTTATTGATTTCTTTCATTGTTTTAATTGGCAAAACACTGTACAAGTTAAAGATATTTATTTTACTCTGCAAAGATATACAGAATATCTATATAAATAAAACAAAAAAAACTGATCAAAATACAAATAAATTTAATATATTGTACCAGCACTTGCTGGGCAGTTCATGGGGAAAGGAAGGCTTACTAAGCTTTGACATAAGTATTAATAACATAAACTTCTTAATATCCACTATAAAAGCTTAGAGTGAATTTTGAATTGCACCTAGAGATAATCTTATTAAATGCTTCATGATCTGATAAATAACCATATTAATTAGTCTGATGAAACTATTTGCTATTCTTAGTTTTATTTTGGATATTAAGAAGCTCTGGGTTCCTGTTTTGCATTTTTCACAAGTTTCATGTAAGTAAAAGTATAAATATTGGGTTGTATATTTAGTATTAAACTTTCATAGCACAGGATTCTTCTATATTCAGTATGCAGCTCTACTTTGTAAAAATTGAATATACATGTACCTTAAACCTGCTTAATCTATATGACATTTTTAAAGTTCAAGTACTAAATGGTTCATTATGTGTGTAAAGTTTGGGATACTTAAGACAATATTTTCATAACTTCAGAAATGACTGAAACTCATATTCTTCTCAGTGACTTTTTTTAGGATTTGAGTACTTCTGTTGTTAAGAATCCATAAATCTAAATATATTTGACTGTTGTTAAATGGCCAAAGATATGTCAGATTTCAGGTTTACGAATAATTTTTGATTCGCTGAGCAGGTTTGAAATAATGACTCATCTAATTGCCTTTCAACTCCTAAAAATGCCTCTTTGACCTGAGTGGTCATGAGGTATTTTTCTTCATCAACCACATATATCATCTGTAATATTAATTAATTTTTCTCTTTGTAGCCAGTATTTAAAAAAAACTTATGCATTTATGAGTTTCACATGTTCTTTGTTGCACTTGAGTGTTTTGTATCCTACATTTTTTTTGTTTGTTTGTTCTGTAGCTTGAAGCAGAAAATTTGAATTTTCTATGTGTTTTGCTTTCCATCTCACATGTCTTCAGAAATCTTAACTAAGTTACAAACTTTATTAATACTTACCAACAAGTAATGAAAATTTTTATTTTAGTAGTTAGGTTAATTTGCATTATATAGTTGAATAAATTTGCAGATTTACATTACATATTTTACTGAGCATCGTCTGCATATTGTTTTGATTTATTTTAAAATGTTATCATAAGAGTTATGAATGATAATGTATCACTACAGTAGTTTGTTGAACTGGATTCTTTATTTCATTGGAACAGAAGTTTGTATCAATTAGAAATGAGTTCATGTATTATTTTGAAAAACATATGTAGAAAAGAAAAATTATAAAATCATATTAGTAAATAACAAAATGCATTTATGAAGACTGATAGAATTTATTAGTTTTGCACTTATATTTTAAGATTTTTAAATGATTTTGTATTTGCTCAGTTTTTAGAGAGTATAATAATTGTAACTCAAATTTGATTATTTCTAGAAAGCTTTGAAACAGTCAACATGATTTTCTCTTCCAAAAATAAAGAAAGAGGATTAGAAATGGATTCTGAGAGAAGCAACCTGAACCCACATTTCTATTCTTCCAAATGTGTCAATGATTTAAGAAGACATGTAGCAAAACTTACAAGTTTAAAACCTTATGTATGTCCAGTATGCCAAAGGAGCTTTTCATTGAAACACCATGTTCAGGATCACATGCGTTTGCATACCGGAGAAAAACCCTTTAAATGTGGAAAATGTGGTGAAGCTTTCTGCTGGAAAGTTCAGCTTCGCAAGCATGAAATGGCTGTGCATCTTCAGAATTTTTAACATGCCTTTTCATGGAATTGATCATGCTTGAGGAAAATTTTAAGTTGAACTTTATAACAGAAAATTTGTATTCCGCTACAGTTGTTTTGAAAGTTATCTGATATCTTATAATTTTGCTGTACATTTTCATCATTTCATGAGTTGTAAGTGTGTAGTGAAAAGTTTTTATTAACGGAAAAAAAATTTTCTTGAAAAATTTACCTGTTATGTCTAAGAAATTAAATCTTAGTTTCTGTCAGTTATGTAGTTTAAGTGTGAGTTTCATCACAGGTTTCAGAGTTTGCTAGCAGCTTTGTTGAGTACATTGCAGTTTTTTTTTATTTGAAATAGGTGGAAATTGCTTCCAAAAATGTAGTCAAAATTCTTCCAAGTATGAAATAACATAAATTATCACATCTACAATCCTATGAAATGCCTAAGTCTTAGTATGTTTCAAATTTAAAAAGGAAAAAAAAAAAATAATTTAGCATGAATGTTAGGAAATTGGGTGAAAACAAAAGAGTTTGAGAAAAACATCTTTTTATTTATTGTAAAAAAAACCATGAAAATAATTTAAATAAAGAATGAAGGAATATTTATATACCATCTTTTAAAGATTTTTTTGAGAAGGTATTGGGCTTTTAGCCCAGTAAGGATCCTTGACATATAGATGTGTTATATTAGATGTGCTTTGTCAATACTACATTCAGTGTTGTTTTATGTAAAATCAAAATTTTTGCTTTAAGGTTTTTTTTCACATTATTGACTTTATTTTTTGTTGTGTAGAACATGAGAAATCAATATACCTAAATTAGACAGAGATTTATGGACAAATAGAATGTTACCATCTCTGTTTTTGTTATTCTTTCTTATTTTTCATATTTTAGTTGAGTTTTGCTGGTTGTTTTAATAGTTTTTTATTATTCTAGGTTTTGTTCAATAAATAAGCCTTTTTTTCTGTTGCTATAGTTTGTGTTACCTTTTTACAAGAAGTTAGACATATATATGCTTATAAGAAAATTTCATTTTTCAAAAAAATTACAGTTATATACAGTTTCCTAATGAAAATTGATTAAAATTGCTGTTATATTTAGTATGAAAAATGAATATAATGAAAATTGTACATAATAATTCTGAATAAAATTATGAATTTAGTATTTTTATAGCTTTGCGATATTTTTTCTTTTGAAATTAATTTTTTGTTACATAAAATTGTGATGCAAGGAAGATTATTATGCTATTTTATTTTAAACTATATTTTCTTAATATTATTCTTGATTATTTTTATTTAAATGAAAATTTTCCATTGTTTATATGTGCCATTAGTTCCTGTATAGTATCATGATCCAATGATATTATACATGAATTAGTGAGGTTTGTTATTACACTTGAAAAAGTTTAAAATTTATTTGTCCCAAAATATATTTTATCTTTGGCATGGCAGGATTATAAAAAACCCAGGTACAAGTTTTTAAAATAAGATAACGTTTGTATAACATTAAGTTAAAATAGCTTCATGATACTGTAGTTACACCATTTGCTTAAATGCATAAATGTAAACATTAGAAGTATTTTAATTTTTTTACAGTATAACATGCTGTGTTTAACAGAGTCTTGTTTTTGAGACCATGTGAAAAATTTTCATACTATGGTATGTTAAAGCTTAATCATAGTAAAGAAACTTTGATATGATATCGTCACGTGAATGCAAGAACTAGGTAACTCGATTGTTCAAATTCTTGAAGATCTGAACTGTTTACTTCTGCGAGTGAGAAAATACTCGTCGTTCTGTTTGTCTAATTATTACACTAGCTAACAGATGGCATTAGGTTAGCAGCAAAGTGAGTTTTCTAGTTATTGCATTCACTTCTAATGTAATCTAGTTATAAATAGCCAGATATCTCAAAAATAATTTTTTTTGGAGTTACGTAGTTCTTGCAGTCATGTGACGATATGAGTAGCTTAAAAAGAAGCATAGAACACAGCAGAATATCTCTAAATTTTTTTCTGGTGTCTCACAAAGAGCAGTTACCCATCCCACAACAGAAAGAACTATTGTCGAACTCAAATTGTGCTCAATTTATGATAGATGATAGTTCTTTGAACAGAAATTTTACTTTGGAATCCTTTTCCTTCCTGGGAACTCATCAGCAGGGCCACCCAGAGGGGGGGGGGGGGGGCAACTGGGGCACTTTGCCCCAGGCCCCCAACTGCCAGAGGGGCCCCCAAAAAATTTATTTATTAGATTTCCTCAGAAAATATAACGAGAGCAGTGCAATAAAATATAATAATTATGTTAATCATTTATGTAATAAAATTTTAAGTATGAGTAACTTAATTTGAATGTGTTTTCGTCTCTTTCCATTTTTTATTTTTCTTGGGGCCCCCAACAGAAGTTTGCCCCAGGCCCCGTAAAGTCTCTGGGCGGCCCTGCTCATCAGCTATGCCTTACTGAGAAACCCATAACATGGGCAAAACTTAGCTCCAACACTGCTGGGTAGGCTGGAGATGTATATATTTTTATGTTTGATTTCCATCTTTAAAATGTTTAATATAAATTATAATTATACATGTATACAGTCTAATGTTATTAGGTTAATAAAGCAGATTATTCCGTTTTTGTTTGCTTTATATGCAGTTGAAATAGTGGGCATTTTTTAAATTTGATTTAATGGTAAAATATAGTATTTCTTGTATAGGAGAGTTGCATGAGGAAATTCAAGTGTAAACATTATTGACTATTTTAAAGAATTTTAAATTATTATAATTTTGAAATTTTTAAAGAATTTAATGTAAGTTTTCAATATTTTATTAAAATGTTAAATAATTTTTCATAGGGATTGTTGTAATGAAAGTATGTAATTTTCTTAATTTTTTTCTTTAAAAAGTTTTTTGGTCTGCCAGTTAAGAGTTTCTAAATGTTGTAGATTTTACTTCATATAAGTGCATTGACTAACTATTTTTTTTACCTTTGTATTTAGTATCATTTGTAGTTGTGCAAGTTGCTGATTTGTGTTTCATCCTAGTCCCTGCTTGTAGTCTATGGGTTAACTGGAGTTCAGTTTAATCTTGAGTTCTGGAATGACTCTTTTGGATGGACATGAGTACAAATTATGTAAAATGAACTTCTAAAACTTTAATGATTTCCTTTTATGAATTTCTGAGTATATTTAATATGCTTTTGAGTTGAATATGTAATGAGAGCCTGAGTTTACTCACAATCTTAAAATTCATAACAGAACTGTATTTAGACATATCTAAGATACAGGAGATTCTTTATATACAAACACTGTTATGAAATTAGGTTGTTATGTAAGTATTATTAATTTAATAATGAGTTGTAGGTACAGATTTTTTTTTAGTTTCAACTTACACGGAATGTTAAAAAAATTATTTTAAAATCAGCTGTGTTTCTCATTAAATCACAACATAATAATTTATATATATTGTTTAAATTAAAAATAAAAGAAATTCAAGGTGTCTTTTGAAAATAGCTGAGTAGTAATGAAGAATATCCATATGATGTTGTGTAAGTATCCATTGTTACAGAAAAGTATTTGATGAATAAATCTTCAATATTATGGATTAAGTTTAGCTACATTTTCCCCATTTCACTTGTTCACCAATGAACAATAACTTCTTAATAATTTCTTAATTCCTCATAAAAATTTTGATTCCAATATGTGATAAATGTAAATTTTTAAATTTTAAAAAATACTTTTCTTTTATAATTTTTTTAAGTACCATACATAATTTTTTATAAGTAAATTTTGATAATTATTTTTGTTGTTGAACTTAAATACTTTTAAATGATCCCTTAAAAATGGATCATATTCAAATCTTCAGTTTGATTAAGTAAGTTAAGTGGGAAAACTTTTCATAGATTTTTAAGTAGTAAAATCTGGAAAAACTAATTCAAAGTAAAAATCCTCTGAAAAATAATGTTTTGAGAGTAATAAAGTATAGAATTAACTTTTAAAACATATATCTTCTGATTGTATTATGGGCTGTGAAATCCTGAAATGGAGGTTCTTTTAATAGTTCTAAAACCAAAATTTAAAGAGTCTTTTAATTAAATTATGGTGAAAATTTTATCAAAGTTTGTTTTAGATTGAGAATTTATTTTCTGGTAGAATTTTTAAAATTATTCATCTACTGATTTTAGGGAATCTTTGGACGTCAAATTGCTTTTTGCATGATATGTTACATGTTCACTTCCCAGTTTCTCTGATTTATTTTTGGAAATTCATGTTGTAAAAATTTAAAGAGAATTTAAATGAGTTCATCTGATTATGTTACAGCATTGTATATGCAAATTGCTGCTAGAGAAGATGGTGTTCCATAGTACCATGTAAAAGAACCTTGGGGTATTTCCAACATAGCTTGTTTATACTGACCTTTAACCAATTAAAAATATATATACAGACTGTAGAAATGGGAAAATGTTTTGGATAAACCACAAATAAAGTGTTAAATAGATAATTGCTTAATAATAAAGTGAATAATAAATGATTGCGTTATTGTTGACTCCTTCAAGTCTCTATGAATTATGTTAGAGAAATGCCTAACAAAATAGCAATGGATGAATAGTAAAATTGTGAAGGCATCTAACACTTCACAAGACTTAACCAAAAATGAAAGACATTCTCATATAGCACTCAAAAACATAGCAGATAATTCATCATGACCGTGGATTATCAGTAAAAATTAATTAAAAAAACCCTCTTGTTTATATGCTGTAGGATTTTATTTGTTTTGATATAAAGTTTATTTTATTTCTAATATTTTAAGAGGTACTTAGCTGTTGTATAAAAAGTTTATCCCATATAAACCAAGAGAAAAAAAGTCTTTAAAATTTACGGATTTGTGTGCATAATTTCATAATCATATTTTCAGTGTTCTATGAATTGTAGTCAAAATATATAAAACAGTTTTGTAACCGACTGGCAGATAACACACAGACCAAACTGCTGGTCCTAATGGGCTGAAATTTTGTATGGTGATTCTTATAGTGTAGGGTGCAATAAGAAAGATTTTAGAAAAATTCTTAATAGATTTTTTAAATTAAACTAAGCTGTTTTTGTAACTTTCTTTAAGTTTGCATTTAAAATAATTATCTGGGAGTTATGAAATTTATATCACAGGAATGATCATAAAAATTTCTTTAAAATGAAATCTTTTTTGAATCTTTACCTCCATTTTCTGATTTTTGGTGAATTTTTAAAGATTTATTTTTAGAATTCAATTTATTAAATGCTGATCACGAGATTTCTTTTCTTTTTTATAATACTTTAAATTAATTTTGTGTCATGTGCATTTCAATGGAATAAACTGACAAAAAATATTAAAATACAGTAAAAGATAAAATTTAACCTCTGGACTAATTGAGATGGAAGTTTTTTTAAGAATTTAATTCAAATTAGTATGTTTTATGGATATTAAATGAAACCTATATATAAAATTGCAATTCCCCCTCAAAGTGTGCTTTGCCATGATGATAAATAAGTCCCAAGGCCAAACTTTAAAATACATTGGTGTAGATTTATGAGAAAAATGTTTCTCCCACAGTCAGTTTTATGTAGTTTGCTCACATGTAATTTCGCAGATGAATCTGGTTATATTAGTTCCACCCAATGAAGAAACCAAAAGTATTGTTTATTAGGAAATCCTCTAAAAAGCAATTTCATTATTTTTTCA
This sequence comes from Dolomedes plantarius, assembly GCA_907164885.2. Lineage (NCBI taxonomy): Eukaryota > Metazoa > Arthropoda > Arachnida > Araneae > Dolomedidae > Dolomedes > Dolomedes plantarius. The sequence continues at coordinate 143,642,873 of OU015502.1, forward strand.
TTGTAATCATCCTAAAATGTACTCTGTAGCAAAGCACGGTTATTCAACTAGTTTATTATGAGATCTTCAACAGTGATTAACTGTCAACCTTTTATTCCATATATTTTATTTTAGTTAATGACCATAAGGGAATTTTATAGTTTCATTGTAATTATTCTGGGTACTGATAATTATAATTTTATATAAACTTAAATTCTAAAATATTTCTAGGATATTGTGCAATGATTGATAAAAGTTGTTTTTATTTCTTTACAGAAATCTTCAAAACTTTCACCATTAACTATGCTATATCAGAGAATTTAAAGAGCCAGGTGAAACTAAATCATTCAAGAGGTGTAGAAAAGAAGTATAAGTGTGGAGTTTGTTTATATTCTACTGATATATCTGGTAATTTGCGAAAGCACTGCAGAATACACTCTGGAGAAAAACCATATGTATGTCCAGAATGCCATAAGGCTTTTACTTGTAAACATCATCTGAAAGATCATTTGCGTTTACACACTGGAGAAAAGCCGTTTAAGTGTGAAGAATGTGGTGATTCTTTCTGCTATAAATGGCAACTTCGAAAGCATGCCGTTGTCCACCTTGCAAAATCTTATGCATGCATCACTTGTGGAATGCAGTTCACTAGTAGAATTTCTTTGTGTGAGCACGAAAAGACACATTTAAATATTGATGTAGCTTCAGCTGAGATAAAATTTGAATCTTCAGAAAGCTATTAATTTATTGATATGTATTAATAGTAGTCAAATTGGTGTAAATTACAACAGTTTCTTTTCATTTTTTACTGGCAACATATTCATAATCTGCATCTTATGTGCATTTGTACTATATCTTTATAATTATATATAAATGTATATTTACCATAAATTTAAAAAAAAAATTAGCTCTCACCTCAGATCCTAAAATAAAATTTTTTTTATAATGTAGTCTTTTTTATTTTATTTTTTTTTAATCTATCAGGGCAGCGACCACATCGGCCATTAGCCCTCTGGCAGCCCAATAAAAATTAGCCTTGTTATGAAAGTTGTCAGGAAGACAGTTCAAAAAAGAATGGGCAGGACAGCTTGTCAAATGAATAAAATCCATAAGAGCACCTAAAGAACACAGGTTATAGTCAGGGCTATCTACCTCGCCAATATGGCACAGGTGTTCCTGTAAAAAGTCATGGCCAGTTAAAAGTCTAAAATTAGCAGTGAAGACCGAACAAGGAAGGTTCATGGGAAGTGGAGAACACAGCAATTAATTCCAGGCCTTACCTACCATAGCTTCAGCAAAGTGATTTCGAAGGGACCTTTGTAATTTATGTTTTATTACACCTTAGATTTACTGGTAGGACAGAGTAAAGTGTGGCTGCCACACGCTACATCCATTATTTGCAAGGATGTATGTTTTTTTGTTTCCTGGAATCCCGTAGTGAATATATTTAGTCTTAAAGAGATCATACATGTTATCATACTTTAATATTAAAAGTTGGTTGATCAGTTCATTTAGAGTGCTAGTGTCAACTTCTGCTACACAAGGGCTAATTATATCAGGACTTATAGTTTAAAGTCAATTCCAAATGGCTACGAATACCCATGGCAACAGTGGGTTTCAAACCCACAGGCTCTGGATCAAATGCCAGTGCCCTAGCCATTCAGCCATCACCCAGCTAATATTAAAAGGATATATTTTCTTAGATGCAGCATTTTTACCTAGCAGATGGGAAAAATACAAGTAATGGGGAAAATACTTTATCCTTAAAAAAACTAAATAAAAAATGAAATATAAATGAATATATAAAAAAATGAAAATAGTTGGACTTTGTTTAAAAAATTTTCTTATATTATACATTTTATAAAAATTGAAAGCATAGTAATATGTAATAAAATCTCTGAGTAGTTGGCACTAATGATAACATGAATTCCATCTGTTTAGTATTGGTGTCTAATAAGTAACTTTTTGACATTGGTAGCAAACTGCTTTAAAGACAGAGCTTTATAAACATTATAAACAGATTCCTTTAATATTTATCAGCATAAGTTTTAATATTAATTATATTTACAAAAAAAAGTAAATAAAGATTGTTTACATATTATGTAAATAGGATTTCTTTTGAAATTTTTAGTTGATAAAAATTGTTGACGTGTAAAGTAACTTTTTTTTTTTAATTTTCAATATTTCTCATGAAATCTTACTGATTCAGTTTTATTCATTACTCAATCAGAAAACTTTTAAAATAACCCTCTCTATATATTCTTATGCTAACATTAAACTTTCTTTTTGTTCTGTTTTTTTATTACCCACTTCTTAGTAGCTATATATTTCTTACATATGTTGATATCAAATTCATCTTCAGAATCATAGTTTGAAAGGTTTGTTCAGCTATTAACTGATTGGTATCAATTCATAACTTATTGTTCATACAGAGCAGGGGCAGCTCCAGTCCAGATTTTTTTTTTTTTTTTTTTTTTTTGGGGGGGGGGAGGGGGGGGACAACGTCGGCTCTTAGGGTTATATATATATATATATATATATATATATATATATATATATATATATATATAATATTATATTCTATTAATGTATATATATATAAGAAATAAACATTGTCTCATTTTAAGTTTAAACTCATTTAGTATTAGGTCCACGATTATATGGGAAAAAATAGGCCAGGCTTTTTTGGGGGGGGCAATTGCCCCTATTGATCTTCCTTGGAGCCGCCAATGACAAGTAACAGTCTAAGGAGAATCTTATTGCCAATAATATTCATAATCTCCTGGGAGCATGCTATTGTATCAATCTTTTAAAATATTTGTAATGAAATTCAGTTTTTAAGTGAAACGGTATTAATTCCACCTTTGGTTTGAGAGCATCTGCTTTTGAGTTATTTTATTGTATGTTTAAAGACATAAAGTTTTCCTATTTTTGTTTACTGTTCTAGACCAGTTCTTGATCAGTTCTTGAAATGTTCTAGACCAGTGGTTCCCAACGGGGGCAGTACTGCCACTGCTGGACACTGAGAAGATCCAGGGGGGGCACTGCTGGTCCAAGACATATTAGAGGAGTGCTCAAACTCAGCTACCCACAGTTCTGAATGCAAAATCAGATACCAATAGTTTTTCCTGGATTATAGACTATAGTTCAAAAGTTTTTAACTGCATTTCCTTTATCCTATTGAGTTGAACAAGGGTTCAATGTAGTCGTAGATCTGCTTACTAAAAACAGAAACAGACTACAAATTGCTAATTGCGATGGTTTAAAAATGCTGTTGACAAAAATAGTGCCGAATGTTAATTAACTGATAGCAGCACACCTAGTTCATCCTTCTAATTAAGATTAATTTTAAAGTTTTACATAGTTTTTATTTTTATATTATCCTTTGTTATCTTCATTTTGTATGTTGGTTTTAATAAATAATTTTATAAATGCAAGGTGTCTTTATGATATCTTTCTTTACTATGTTGAAGGACATAGGTAGAAATATATATACATAAAAGGACATAAATTTGTCACTACATCTCTGTTTGTTAGTTTAAGAATGAAAATTTGCAGGTGTGCTGAGTAATTTTTCTTTTGAAAAGGGATTGGTAGGCCAAATAAGGTTGGGAACCTCTGTTCTAGGCAAAGAAGTGTAGTTGAACTGTATATTCAACAACTATTAAAAAAATGAATTGATTGAATCTATCTTAAAAGTTTTCTATTAGAGTTGCAAATCCTTCAGTAAGAGTCTTATCACCGCTGTAGTGCAAGAGTATTTTTTCAACCCTCCTTGCTGTATATCAGAAGTAAACTGTAAGATGCAAAACCCACAGAAATATTCTCTGTAAAATTGAGTGTGAGATTCCAGTGTTTTGAAAAAATATTTATTCTTAAATAGAAAATCAGAAATTTATAAGATATCAGTTATCAGTATTCTTAATTTCATGAAAACAGGATGAAAACCAAACAAGAAACACTGGAAAGCAAAAAACATATAATGCTAAATAATATACAGTCAAACCTGTTTTTGTGTGGGGTTTTTTTATGTAATTTTTTTTGTGTGATATTTTTTAATGCAGTATATGATCATGTATCAAGTTTCTGTTTGCTATATGTCAGTTCGCCCCGAGATTAGGTCAATCTCAATGGTGTTGGCATCACTTTTCAACTTCATCAATTCTGAAAGAAGTTTGAAATTCCAAAAACAGCTTCGATCGTGTATATCAGACTATCATGGCATTTACAAGCAGCTGATCAAATGACCGTCATCGCAAAAACTTATCACTGACAACAGGGTAAGAAAAAATAAATCAACTCTAATATCTACAAGTGACGAAAGTGACTACGAACCAGTTCATCACAAGAATATGCGTGTTTTGGACTACTATGAGTAGTATTGAATTGCTTACATTTTGAAAATTTCTCCATGTTTAAAATGAGAAATTAAAATTTTTTAAATGTTTCCATGTGTAATTTAATTATTTATTTTGTTTGGAAAACTTTTTCTCGCTATTTCATAAAGCTTTGATATACTTTCTAAGTGAGACTTTTTATGCAGTCCCTCTTCACTGCATAAATTTTTTTTCTCTTTAATATGTTGTGAAAAATTATTTGTTATAGCTATTTATGAAGTTTCTGAATTTTTTTTCGTGTGTGCAGTCCCTATCTATCACACAAAAAAAAAGGTTTGACTGTATTTATCTTTGTTTTACTTTTTAGAATTTACAAAGATGTCATCTAAGAGTGTGTTTTAATGTATAATCGACAGTACATCTTAAAACTGATTATGATTAAATTGTATAAATAATGAAAAGATATTCCAACCTTATCCTGTGCTATTATAATCATGATTATGCATACAAAATTCATTTGTATATAGAGAATTTGCTGTAAGTTATATAACTAATCAGTAATGTGAATAAAATGTATAAATATGTGAAATATTTTTCTTTTTAATGCTTGTGTAGTACAAATAATTGTTGCTTACCTCACATAACTGATTCAAGTGGTCGTCTGTCAGTATTATTGAACAACTTCCTTTGTTTAATCATATTTGAAATGAGTTCTAATATTTTTCTGCTTGTTATCCGAAGGTTAGTATTTAGGATCACTTACTCTGTATACATTATACCTTAAAAATAATATTTTATATGCTATAGAAAAGAGCATTTGAGTATTTTATGTTACAGGATTGGTCATCTCTCATTTTTGCCTGCCTTAGTTTATGGTATTTTGTTTCATAAGAGAATAATACAGATTGAAAAAATATTTGCTTAAATAACATTCATAAAAGCTGTGATGTGTTCTTGCTTAGTAATATACAAAGGTGTTTTAAAAAGTACTTGCTAAATGTTTTGGTAAGTGTAAAATACATTATATGTGGGTATTCAATAGATTTTATTTACTGGAACGGTTAGTCAGAAGAAGATAAATGATAATTAGCATATGAATATTTTTGAATTCTGTTTTTGTGTATGAAAATGATAGTTTAATAATGAGCCCACAGTTTTCGAAATTTTCAATTTTAATTTAATTATTTGTAGATCATTAAATTATTGATATCTATCTCTGTAAAAGAATTATTTTTTTTAAATATTGAATTTAAATAAATGAATTTTGAGAAATATGTGCATAGCATTTAAAGGGCTATTTTCTGATTCAGAAAACTAAATTTAAAAAAAAATGCATTCATCGATCTGTGATTAGAAAAAAACTGGGAGAAAAATTCTCAATAGCTTAACTTGGGGATTGAAGATATGCAAGTTCAATTGATGCACCTAAAATATTTTCTTTTTTGTAACTTTGTGAACTAAATAGGCATATAACTGCATCATTTTTCTACAGAGTCACTGGTGATTTTAATACTAGTTTTATAGTGCTGTAACATTCTCTTTCTGTAGTATGTTTTAAATTTTCTATGTTAAATATTGATGTGTTTTATTTTACTCAAATATTAATTTTTTATTTTATTTGTACTATCTAACTTAATTTTCTTTTCTTTTTATTTAAGATATGTGATTACGGAGTGAGTAAGATATATTTAGTGTTATTAGTTATGAATAACAAAAGAAATGCATACTGATTGTCATATTAATAGTGACAGCAACCAAATTCTTTCTCATTAGTAAACTATTCTTTAAGGGTTTAATATTAGTAAATTTAATATGCAAATAATGATGTATATTTAATAAAAAATTACTGAAACTGATTTTTTGTTGGGAGTAAAATTGTATCTCCTGTAATTCTGAAAGATGTGTCAAATTGTAAATTTTTTTATTTTTACATATTAGTGATATATAATATTTTCAAATTTATGTTGGACACTTTGTAAGATATTAGTAATACATATATGTGTAAATATAATTTTTATCTATAGCAATATTAGTAATTTTATTTAGTGTTGTGCTGAAATAGATAAGCTAGAGAGTTATAAATCATATAATGCAAAAAATACATTTGAATTTTTACAATTTTATAAGCTTTTTTTTTTTTTAATTTTAAAAATCCAGAGAACTTTTTTATTGGTCGTACAGTGGGAAAGAGAATTTTTAATATAATATACTGAGTGAAATATTGGAAAGTCTAGAAATGAGCATAATCCATAGTCTAGGGTTATTGTAATTCATGATTTATCAGTCTGTGTATTATTAAAAAAAATTTTAACATTCTAGCTGTGAAAGAAATTCATTATAATTGAAATTTTCAATAATAAATTCTAACAATACTAAAGTATTTTGTGTTTGAGAGTTTGAAACTCCCTGCTGCGAGATTCTTTTACATGTTGTGAACATGAATTATTAAAATTTTCCGAATTTGATGTCTACAATGATCCAAAGTTAATGTTCTTTATGAAGGGGAAGATGAAATTTCTTTACTTTATTCTTTGTAAAGAAATCATAATATTTTGACTAGTCTGTAGAGTGAAAGATATTATTTAGTCATCCATTCTCTGCTAGAAATTAAGCTTGAATGAAAATCTAGCTGACAAAAAAACTTTAAAAATGACAAATAATTACTTATTTCAAGCCCTAAAACAGTAGTGTTATATTTTATTTTGTGATGATATAATACATTTTTGAAGCTGTATACAATCAAAATGAAATCATATAAATATTATCAAACAATCAAGATAAGTTATTTTAAGAGGAATTTACATATTGCTGTAAGTAATATGTAGTTCCTTTATAGGTTTTACTAGAACCATAGTTGGTGATAGCATAAAAGGTGTTCTGTTCTAGTTGGATATAAATAGGGATATGTAAATTTCGCATATAAATTATCGAAATTTTGCAATAAAAAATATACACTATACAAAATTTCGCATTTATTCGCAAAAAAAATATAAATTAAAAAAATTTCGTATTTATTTAAAAAATTACAATTTTACTTACTTGGATAGGTAAGTAACAAATTCTTAGTTAAAAGCTAACATTGTAGTAGTCTGCACATTATGATCTTTAAGGTGACTGCCTATGTTCGGAGCCAATTTTTTCTTAAAATTAATTTTTTAAGGATTTTTTTTGGTCTTTTATGGTAAAATATCATTTAAAAATTAAAAAATAAACAAAAACTACCTGTAAATACCATACTTTTTTATAAATTGGTCGATTTGAAGTAATTTTTAATGAAATTTAGCTAAAACGCCTATCACTCTGCACAAAATTCTAATGCTACTATTTTAATTTCCTTCTCACACATGATACGTATGACAGTTATCTTCAAAAAGACCTAAAATCTAAGAGAAATTTTAAAATGCAAAAATAATACAGGGAATTTTATGTTCCAATATGAAAATTTTCCCCGATTTGTCATTCTTTTCCCTATAAAAACAACACCAAATATAAAATATTTAATTATACATTAATTATTGTATGTCATTTCATTAACACCAGCATCTAAAACATTTCCCGAAAATTTTATCAAATTATATGCATTATTATGTGAGATATCATGATAACGGTAGAGATTTGTGCTAAAAAACATAATTCTGAGAAAAACGCATTTAAAGTTGTTTGTCACTTCAATTTTGTAGCAGATGATGGTTTTTAAAATAGCTATAACTCTGATTCTAATTGATGTAGAATGAAAATCAAAACAGTTTTGAAAAGAGAAATGATTTAATTACACGATTCTTGCAAAAATAAATTTGACCAAAATGATCAAAAAATGACATTTTCAACATAGGCAGTCACCTTAAGTCTTTGCTTTCTGCCATTAGTTACTATGTTGTACAAACTAAAATATCTCAGCATCTACTCTGTTAACGGGACTATAGAGGCTGTATCCCTTGTGCCTTTGCAAGTTAAGGTAGTGACATTACGTTGCAATTAAAATCTGTATAACATCAACAGGAGTCCCTTGATTGACTACTGGAAATAGCTGAAATACCCTTGACTTTGGTGCTCAAGAGACGTTCTTAAATCTACAAAATTGTTCCACAAATCATGATGGTTGATTTTTTATAGTTAGATTTTTAGGTTCGACTCCGATACGGACGAATTGTCAAGGTGAAATTCGAAGCAAATCTGAAGGAGAGTGAGATTTCTCAGTCAAAGACCATGGATGGTCTTAGTTAAGCAATTATGTTAATAAATTATTACTATTATTACCTAATTTTGCTTAAAAAGCCGTTTATCACCGAGTTTTCACCATAAAGTAGTAAAAAAATAATTTTCGCATTTATTCGCTCATATCGACAAATTTCACATTTATTCATATCTATTTCATAATTGCAAAAATTGTGTATCTTTTGATATAAGTGTCAACATCAATACATTAATTTTGTATTTACTGTAAATGTGACTTTCTGTTTTAATATGTACAGCTGGTTTTGTCAGATATTAAATTCTTATTTATAAGTCACTTATTTATTTCTCTATTTTTAGCATGCAGCTCAAGTTACAATGTAGAAGTTTTATTAAAACAGAAGATACCTAGGAATGAATTGAATCTTGTATCTAGAGTAATGAAAAAGAAGTACAAACATCCTTTTTGCATGCATTCATCTGATAATGTTCATATTGTGCAACAGAATCTTATAACACACTATGTTAGACCTCAGGTTTGTCTTTATTGCTAGGAGTTATTCACTTTTAAACACAATCATGAATCCTTGTAATTCCAAGATAAAAGCTGATTCATTGCAAAATAATGCTTTTTTTTTTTTTTTTTTTTTCTCCAAGTAAATCCTATAAGTATGATGTTACCTTTTCTACAAATTATGTTTGTAGCCTTGGTGAGAAGAAGTTTCAGTGCATTCTGCATTCTAAGAGTAAGAAAAAGGGTATAATCTTTCTCAATAAATCCATTAAAAAAGAAGTGTCTACTAAGATTTTTTAAAAAATTTCTTTTGAAAGGAATTTTTTATCCAAATGGTTTCGTGTAGTGGTTAATTTGACTGATTTTTCAAAGGGATATCTTGTTTGTTTGCTTCTAGTTTTGTGGTTAACTCTGGATCATAAGGTGATATTTTGAGATCCCGTCTCCTAAGGAGCTCCAAAACACCCAAAAAAGTGAAATACTTTAAAAAAATTTTTTTTCCCCTGTAAGTTTTTGCAAAAGGTGTCAAAATTTGGGAGCTATTTAGCTGCCAAATGAACCTGATCTCTTATTCAATAATATATTAATCTCTGCTTTTTCCACTTTAAATTTTCAATTGAAGCATAATATAAAAAAGTGAGAACTTTTTCCAGAAAACTAGAAGAAGAGAATCGCTAGATTTTCAGTGTCCTAGTTGTACTGAAGGTATTAATTATTGTAACATGTATTTCAGTTTTAACACTTTCCTTCATGAACAGATAACGTATAAAATTCAGCAGATTATTTATTCTCTAACGAAGAAATTTACTGTGAATTTTCTTCATTAGCATAAAAGGGAGATATTGTATTTTTAAAAAGTTTCATTATGAGATGTTATTAACATAAACATATGGTTAATTTGAGACAGAAATAAATCAGAAACTATGCTCCTAAAAAAAATAATAAGAAATTAAACACATACTTTCTTAAGTTACTCTAGAGATATTCAACTTAATATTTATTTTCTTTTTCTCAGGTGTGTTTCATTTCAAGTTTCTATAATTTTCAGCATAGAAACCTATAGGTTATAGAATGCTATCTTGAACATAAATTAAATATTTAATTCAATCTTAGGTATCTTAAATTTTGCAGCATGAAGTGCTGTATGCTGTCTTTTGTACTGTTATTTCTGTTTAATTATTTTATGTTCCCATAGATAAATTTAACTGAGAGAATGAATTGAAGCAAACATAAGTTGAGAACATAATAAAAAAATGCTTTTAATTTTAATTGATACACTTATACGATTGATTTGTAATATGAACATATTGCTCTCATGCTCACACTTTTTAATCACAATATTTGTGGTCAGTTTTCTCTTTTGGTTATCCTTTGTACAAAAAATGATCTTGAAACAAAACTAAACGTCTCAATATTTCTGTTTTAAGTTACATACTTGTGTACACTTACCTCAAGGGCATTATATAGGACATATCTCACCATCTGATAACATATATTTCGACTGAACTTCTAGCTATGATATGTTTTTTACTTTAATCTGCACACATTTTATTTACAATGTATTTCAGGTTTGAATTTAAAAAATTCTAATTTTTGTTATTAGCATTACTTTGACAGTAAAATTTTATTAGCATTACTTTGTGAATAAAATTTTATTAGCATTACTTTGTGAATAAAATTTTATTAGCATTACTTTGTTAATAAAAAATATAAAACCTCAATGGTATGACCAAAAAATTAGTGTTTTCATGAAAACTGAATTAAGAGAATCTGTGTCAGTGTTTCAGTTTTTTAGCAATATTAGGAGGTATGATTTCTCATCAATCACTGTCTAAAATATACTACGTATTTGATACATTAAGTTACATTTTTTGTGACACTTTTTTTAAAATACAATATCCATATAATATTGTAATGAAGGAAATTTACCTCTAATTTTTCTTCTAGCAAAAAAATATTTTAATGAATTTTATAACTAAAAAATTTTATATTTTGCATTCAGATGTATTAGTTTGTGACCTTTTGATTAACTGGAAACCATTTTAAAGTTATTAGATAATAAACATGCATAATATAATGTATCTCAAATATTAAATAAAAAAAATCGATTTGAAGACTGGCTTTGTTATTATTATAATAGTAACTTTAAATCAACAAATTTATTAATGCATAGTGCCTTTTAAAGTATGCATTTGCAACCAGTATCTATATAATTATATGTTTATCTTGGGGTGTTTTTTTTCCCCTGTTTTTGAAGGCTATGCAGCCCTTTTGCATTAGTAATGAAGATTAGATTTATTAGTACTTGATGTATTGACATAATACTATGTGCTCAATTCTGTCTATGTTGCTTACTAAAAAGCCATTTAAAAAAAAAAATGGCATTTTACATATTATTTGGTTGGTTGGTTGATGTCGTGTCCATATGAAGTCAAATTGAAACATGTGCTGATATCACTGCCTTAGCTAGATCCACTGTCTTTTCATTGTAAAGTTCTCTCTTGAAAAGGGAATTACCCTATGCTTTGCAAGGTAGCTAGTATTGCAGGACAGTTGAAGATATGTTCTGGAGTAAGCTCTTCTCTTGGACAGTTTCTACAAAATTTAACATATTACTTTCTTTAGTAGTTTATTTGTTTTATTTAATCGATTAAAAATTTTATATAGTGTTGAGATTGATATTAGTCAATATGAATAGCCATTTCTGGTCAGTAACAACAGGAATTAATTGTTATAAATTTTTAATCTGTATCATATACATATATACAGAACAGATACTATATGTATTCAAGTGAACAATTCTGATAAAACTAAATGGTTCGAACAGTTTATACATTTTGTATACTGTATGAATTTTTAAGGGGAATTCAAATTTGTTTTATAATAAAAATTTATAAAATGAATCTGTCAGTTTTATATTAATAAATTCATAAAAATCGACAAAAAAAATGTTGCATACAGAAGACATTATTTCTTTATTGAAATACCAAGATGTGTATTTTTATGATTGACTTGAGTATTCCTTTTCCTGATTGTATATAATATATTTGCAATGAAATTTCCCAGGAAATACTTAGTTAAGAAATATTCAACTGAACTTCTGGTTATACTATTCATTGATGTTCTCTTCTAAAATATTTCGGTAGTACAAATACTTTTATTTTTAACAATAAGAAAGAGTAAAATTTAATTTGTGTGTTTGATTATATTAACTGGGATCTTATATATATAAAGCCCACAAATATACAAAAATTTTATTAATCATTTCACTTTTTTTGTAATTTATTAAATTACTTAGATTTATTGGTTGTTTGTACCGAATGAATACAAGTGATTATCTTATTTTATATCATAAATATTTCACAGTTTTAAAACTTTGTGTGTTTACATATATTAATTTGGTGTATTCAAGTAAAAATTTAAAACTATGTAAACTTTCAGTTATTTAAATGGTTTTTCGAGAACTTAACAAATTATTTGAGTATATTGTTATTACATTTTTTTTCTACAATTAACAATGTCATTCCTGAGCTTGAAGCAATTAGGAAACATATAAGCTTGCACAGTAGTTAATTTTAATGAGCATTAAAACGTTGTGTGAGATGTTTTGAAACTTCAGGTATCCTTACACTTCTCATTCTGTTGTATATATCCTCTATTCTAGTTTTCCTTTCAGTATGTTGCAATCATCAGACATATATATATATATATATATATATATATATATATATATATATATATATATATATATATATATATATATATATATATATATATATATAGTGCACTTTAGTAATTTTCATTATTTTAATTTTTATATATATATCGGCCTTATACACATATCTCTAACATTTTTCTGTTTGAAATTCTATAACGTATAATATGGTCGCTTATCTTTCATTATTTCTTGCATGTGCTAAAAATATAAATAATTACAAGATAAAAAGACTTTTTTATATACCATGTTTTTAAATTGTCTGTTGAATCATATAAACTTGACAATTCTATGTATTAATAAATACTTTTTTAAAACTTTTTTTGATGAATTATCCCAACAACTTGAAAGAAAAATGAAGTTAATTGGAAGTTAACTTGCATTTGACTTGTTGCATTTGACTAGTTCCCTTTCCGGCCAATAGATGGCTGCACCAGTCTACAAAACAAAATTAACTGAAAGTGAATTTAATACTGCTTAAATACGGCTAAAAGTATTAAAAAAATGCATTGTCATCGTGTTCCGAGCTATTCTAGAAGTTTCAAATATCTAGCTAGTCGGGAAGTTAGTTAAAAATCGATTGCAAGATTTGCACTAGACAAACACACAAGAAAGCAAGTTAATAAAAACATGGTAATAAATAAAAGGGGAGTGATCCCCCTTTTATATACACTCTATAGCAAAAACACCGACGCACCAAGGAGCTGTCCGATTGTAATGGAATTTCATATGCAAAGATGTTTGACTGAACATGCTAATGATTAAAATTTGGCGTCCAAGGAACGAATAGCGGGAGCTCCAGCGCATCAGAACTGCGCATCCAGCAGCTGTAAGGAGGTATTCTCGATCTGATGTTCAAAATTTCTGTTGCATTTCGACTGCGGATATCTGACGTCGATTTTAACAATGCCTCGCCGAAGGATTCGTGCTCATTACGAGCGTATTTCATAGTTTGAAAGAGGTCGTGTCATCAGATTGAAAGAAGCTGGTTGGGCAAATCGAAGAATCGCTCGACACCTGGGTCGAAGCGATGCAGCGATTAGACGATACTGGCAAGAGTGGGTCAACAACGGCAAATAAGCGTCAGGATGGCAGCGGACTACAACAGAACGGGAAGACATTAGCTGTCACAGCACCAGATTCGTCGTTATCAACCATCCGACGTGTGACCTGCACACAAGTGTCCAACGTGACCCTTAACAGACGACTGAGAGAGCGGAGTCTACGCTCGCGCCGACCGTTACGTCGCTTACCCCTCACGCCTGTACGTCGTCAAGTCCGATAACAGTGGTGTTTAACTCGATCAACTTGGAACTGCGCTGACTGGGGACGTAAAGTTTTTAGTGACGAGTCCCGTTTCCAACTGTGTCTTGGCGACCACCTAAGACGTGTCTGGAGAAGTCCAGGGCAGCGTGTGGATCCTGCCCTTACTATCGCATGCCACAACAGGGCGTTATGGTCTGGGGTGTCATTTCCTTTGATAGCTGACCCCTTTGGTAGTCATTAGTGACACACAGCACAGCGGTACGTAGACGACATTCTGCGACCCGTTTTGTTGTCCCTCCCCTGACTCACTTTTCAACAAGATAATCCCTAGACGGATACGACACGTGTTGCTATGAATTGTCTTCAAGCTTGCCGAACGCTTCCTTAGTCACATAAGTCGCATGATCTCTCCCCCATATCGCACATTTGGGACTTGATGGGGAGGCGATTGCAACTATCCCGGAATGTTGCCGATTTAGCCCGTCAGTTGGAGACAATTTGGCAAGAAATCCCGCCGGTCATCATGCAGGAACTTTATCTGTCTATGCCACGCCGGGTGACAACTTGCATCCAGGCCAGGGGTGGACCAACCCCGTTTTAACTTTCTCACTTTGTGCCGATGAAACTCTGGAATAAATCGCTCAGTTGTTCTGAAATTTTAACCTTTTTTTCTTATGCTCGTTCTTCACTTGCCACCATTTTTTGTCGCAATCCGAAAACTCCTTGGTTTGTCGATTTGTTCGTTATAGTGTGTGTATATATGCAGGGCCCTATTATGAACGCTGGGGGCCCCTGGGCAGATGCTATTTTGGGGCCCCCACTAACGAACATTTATAAAAATAAGAACTATCCATGGGCTATACACACTATTAGAAGTAATAGGTGCATACACTAAGGGGGTTTGGGGGCCCCCTAGCATCAGGGGGCCCTGAACAAAGTCCCGATTTGCCCATGCGATAAAAAGACCCTGTATATATGATGCAACCTTTGGAAAGGTATCTTAAGTTAGCAAAGTTAATATCGTAGTAGACCGAAATACACTCGTTCAAAACTAAATTACCGATTTTCATGTTTGAACGTCAGCTGATTCTAGTAACATTTGACAACATGTATGCAAAAGATTAGCCTTGTGCGATATGTAGTTTGCTGTGTAGAATCGATTCTTTCCAGTGTCAGATGATAACAGCATGATAATGTGTTTGCATTTAATGCACAGCTGTACGAACTTTTAACTGATCGAGCTGATTTTTTTTAATGCTCCCTAATGTCTGCCCCATAACGGGAATCCAAAATGACCCCATGCTCAAATCCTAACTAAGGCAATGGTGTGTGTGTGATGTTTCCTTATAGGGAAATGTATGAGGAATTCCTCGTATGTGAAATTAGTACTGCCACAATGACAGTATTCCTTAAAAATCGAGAAGTGTACGGGCCTAAGTCCAGGATAAATGCTTATAGTATTAGAATATATCGATAGATATTTATTTATTTCTTCCTATCAAAGCATCTCCTCTAAAGAGGTAAACATATTTTACTTTACTTGCCTACTAAAATATTGTACGTATAGCTCGATATAGAACCGCCTAGTTACCTGTATTTATCGGAGGCTATAACATTGATGAAATAAAATTATCCGTATCAAGATTTTTTGTTCTCTTACATCATGCACAGGAGAATATATTTTGTCATAAATGTAATATTAAAACTAACAAGTGTTGCAAGGATTAAAGAGTTAATAATAGAAAAGGTTCAGCAATACTCGATAGATGACGCTGATTTTCGCTATAATTTGAAAGAACTATCTTTTAAAAAGATACGTTTATAAAAGAAATATCTTTTATAAGTTTATAGGTAGAAGACTTGAAATACATCCATCCTTACTCATGATTGAAGTTTTTTTTCTAACTCTAAGGCAAATCTATGTATTAAGTGTCACCTATATAGTAAATCCTCAAACCGAGAGAGTTTTAAAAATCATATTTTATTATATTTTATCCCCTTGATTGAATATAAATCCACAGAAATAGTTAGGTTTATGTTTAATTTTCCAATCGTGCTTATGCTATCACCAACTCTCCCCCACAGCATGTTACAAGTTTGATATTTGTTGAGCTTCTGTTTAAGACAAACTCGTAAAATGGACAGTTTTCCTCTTTTACCTTTCTCTGCTGATAAACGTAAAATAAATTATTTTTCAGTTCTGTGAGAGTGCCTGTTCATTATGTCTAATAAATTCATACTGCTTATGATTTCCGCGCTTAGCTTCTAATTTTCGTAAACATTAGGCGTTCTACTTGATGCAAAATCAAAAAATCTCACCAGACTGATTGGAATATATGTAGCTCACTTCTTGCTCATGTCTGCATCACTCTGAACTTTTGATAGGACATGAGCAGCAAATATTGCTTCTATATTAGTTATGATTGTCACCTTACAAGTAAGAATGAATGTTAACTTTGTAATAATTATTTTGGTTTCTCTTTCATCCATTTATGTGTCTAAATTTCATGTTTAAGTACCTGTTTGAACTGTATAATACTTTTCTTTCTCTGATTATTTTTAGGAGTCATCGAAGCTTTCGACGCTGATTATTCTCCAAGTAACAGAATCCACCAATATAAAGACTCTTATCGCCCACAGAAAAAGTATATGTGCTCGTTCTGTCCGTACACTTCTAATCAGTCCGGGAACTTGCGTACTCATCTGGCATCACACTCGGGAGAGAAACCGTACAAATGCCTCGAGTGCCAAAAATCCTTTACACTGAAGCATCATCTGCGAGATCACATGATCGTGCACACGCGGGAAAAACCATTCAAATGTGGAAAGTGCGGCCTGGCTTTCGGAAGGAAGCCACACCTTCGAAGGCACGAACTTATCCACTTGAGGAAGCGTCTTTCTTGTGTTACTTGTGGATTAGGATTTGAAGATAGCCTCACTCTCGAAGAACATGCGAGAACACACGTTAAATTGTGAAAACTGTAGGCCGGCTATCGAAAGGAAGCCATCTACTTGAGGAAGCATCTTTCTTGTGCTACTTGTGAATTAGGTTTTGAAACCTCACTCTCAAAGAATATGCGAGAACACGTGTTTAATTAGATACAATGCAATATGAACCCTCCCCCACCCCACACACAGGAAATTTTATTGCTGTCCATATTGGTATTTTTGAGAATTAATATGAAAATTCATTTGGAATTTACCCAAATATATTTGAATATGAAGACTTCGGAGAGTGCCTTCATTGTATTTACTACTTTTTAATTTTAGTTTTTTTTTCAAAAGAAGATATCGATTTGTGCGCTTTAAAAAGCTATTGATGTTATGTAAAACATTGGCAGCTGTTGAACAAGTTTCAGCAGTTGTTCATTTGTTAGATCTGTATATCCTAGAGCTATAAGATTACAGCTTCATGTATGCAGGGTGATTTTTTTAAAAACTGACACTATTCAAAGCCATGTGTAGCGCGATCTATCAGCCGGAATCCCACCAAAATTGATAGGGGGACTAAGGACGACACGGGAAAGAAGTTCCGTGAAAAACAAAAAAAAGTTTCAAAAGTCGCCGATAGGGGAAGATATGACGCTGTTGTCGTCGGCGCACTCGAGAATTTGCATAAAACGCAAGTAAAACATGAAAATGAAAATTTACGAATTCGTAGTCGATAGCAGCGCAGTATTTCGGGCTATAAAAGTAAAGTGTGAATACCGAAAAAGCTGTAATAAGCAGACAAATGAATAACAAATAAATTTCACTGCAACACCGCTTTATTTCGCAAATTCACTTCTCCCTCCTTCAACGTGACCATCATCCTGGTGGACGACACATTGCATCCTGGACACTACGTTCTCAACGACCGAGCGTAACATGTCACCAGGAATGTTCATTAAGGCCGCCAAGTTCGTCAAGGCCGCCAAGGCTGTCCTTTAAGGCCGCCAAGTTCGAGACTCCACCAAGATACACCTTAAACTTTAAACAATCCCTCAGAAAGAAGTCACGGGGATTAGGTCCAGGGGGCGAGGTGGCCTGCAAGTGGAAAAAAGCGACTGATGACCTTTCCTTCTGTAAAGCGATGGCGCAACAGATTTCACACCGATCTTTATGGCCCAAAATACTGGCGCTGCTGTCGACTGCGTAGTCCTGAATTTGCATTTTGATGTTTTATTTGCGTTTTATACAAATTCTCGGGTTTACCGACAACAGTGCCATATCTCCCCTTATCGGCGACTTTTGACTTTTTTTTCATGAAAATTCTTTCCCATGTCGTCCTTAGTCCCTCTAATAATTTTAAGGGAATTCCGGCTAATAGATCGCTCTACAGGTGGCTCTGAGTTGTGTCAGTTTAAAAAAAAAATCATCCTGTATATATGAACACCGGGCTGGAGTCTCATAATGTGTGCTCTATATATACATATACAGATGGTGGACAAAATAATACGAACACCTGTGAAATAATGGAAAATCTTTATTAATAGGGGGTTGGACCACCCTTTTACTGAAGTACAGATTTAATGCGACGTGGGATAGATGCATAAAGGTCATGGACAATATTTAAAGGAATATTAAGCCATTCCTCTTGCAGAGCAGTCTCTAATTCCGAAAGTCCGGATGGAGGTGGAAATCGGGAATGAAGTTTGGACTCCAAATATTGCCATAAATGTTCAATAATATTCAAGTCCGGAGACAGAGGGGGCCAGGCGAGATGTTCAACTGCATCGTCATGCTCTTCGAACCATTCTTGAACACACCTAGCAGTGTGGATAGGGGCGTTGTCGTCTTGAAAAAGCGGTCGCTCTCCAGGGAATACAGTCTGGACAAAAGGATGGACATGATCCCCTAGAACGCTTAGATAGTGATTGGATTTGATCCTCCCATGCAGAATAACAAGTGGCCCAAGACCGCGCCAAGATATCGCACCCCATACCATAATGGAGCAACCCCCATGCTTCACAGTCGGCAAGAGGCATTCAGGATGAAACGCTTCTTTGAGCGTTCTCCAGACATAAACGCGTCCGGTCGTCTGAAATAGGGTGAATGACGATTCATCTGACCATATTGCCTGTTGCCACTGCTGTAGGGACCAGCCTTTGTGATCTCTGCACCATTGGCGTCGCTTGAAAGCATTAGTTGCTGTCACCAAGGGTTTACGAATTGCCACTCTGCCATAAATGTTCGCAGCATGAAGTTCCATTTTGACAGATTTTGTTGAAACGGGGTCCTGGAGATGACTGTTCATTTCGGATGTTATCTCGGATAACGATTGCTTGTGCTTTCGGGCTACTATGCGCTTCAAGACCCGTCTATCCCTATCAGCAAGCTTGGACTTTCGGCCACTGTTGTGCTTTGAAGACGTCGTCTTACCCTCTTTCGTGTACGCTGTCATAACGGCTGATACCGTACTCCTTGCAAACCCCAAAAGGTTTGCTGTTTGCGTAACCGATGCTCCACTTAAACGCGCTCCAACTATCATTACTCTTTGGAACTCTGACAGGTCTGACATTTCAATTTATCACAGACAGTTCGATAGAAGCATGCAACGCAGGTGACTGCTGTTGAGAGACTGATACCTTCCTCATCACGCTCACTAGGTGGAAGACTTCTGTTGCAGGTGGCTCGGCTGTACTGCAGGTGTGAAATACGTCATACTTCTTCACAGGTGTTCGTATTATTTTGTACTCCATCTGTATGTGAGTGTGACATTGGTGTATATGTACATGCATTTCAGTACATGTATTTAAGGTCAACCCTAATGACCCGGAGCCTGGAAAACGGCAGAAAGAAAAGTAATTCGAAGGTTATTTGCATACGTTCTTCCCCAGAATTTGAAAGTTTCTTCTCCAGAGACGTGAAAATACTCCCCAGAAAGCGACTATGGTTGCGTTACTTTTATTTTAATCTCGTTCCCTAGGAAAGATTGCGAAACATATTGCAGAAATCTTGCACCTTGGACATATTATATGATGTTATTTTCCATAATCTCTCTAAGTGCTAGAGATTATATTGCCCATCGAACTTTAGCGAAATTAACTTTCTTCTCAAAATTTAAAATCGGTTTTGTCAATTAATCATTTGAAATCAACGAGGTAATAAGCATAACTGATATGAGGATCCTAAGATGAGGATTTTAAAGTATCCGCTCCTCATCTTTAGCAATAAGTCATTCGTTATCGGATTATTTTAGCTGCTGTCACATTTTGAGCCTTATTTGGAGCAAAACTGATGATTAATCTATGACATATCCCAAGAGAGGACCAGTGTTGTAGGTAATATTTTTCTAAACTCGGAAATTTGAACGTTGACCTTTACTTAGAATTGTGTCCATTCTCAATACATACGTTTGGTTAATATATATATATATATATATATATACACATATACATATACATATACATATACATATCTATACTAATATATAAAGAGAGAGCGGATTTTGTACGTGGAAGGTAATCTCCGGAACCACTGCACCTATTTGAAAAATTCTTTCACTGTTTGAAAGGTACATTATTCCAGATGGACATAGGCTATATATTATGCATATCTGATCAGTAGAAATAAAGTTAAGGGGGGATACTCTAGATTTGTGTGCACGGCCACCATCTTGGATTTTTCCGCCAGGGTTTGGCGCATTTCGCATGGCGATAATTATTGCGTTCTGGTAAAAATAACCCAATGTCAAATTCTCTAATTTTAAAATCAAACAGTTATTTCTGATGTGATCATTTAATTACAGTATAATAATTTTAGGTCAGATCTTGGCCTTGACCTGGAAATCTGAGTCAAATTGACTAGACTCAGAAGAGTAAATTATTTTTAAAACTAAGAGTCTTTTTGTTGAAAATTTTTGAATCCATTATCAGTTTTTCGTTAACTTATTAAATTTAAGTTGCTTTTAATTTTGTTTATAGATTGTCAATTAGTATACTATAATGATACACCATTTCATTTATTTGAAGTAAAAATTATCTGCCATCATTTTTTCGTAAAATGTAAAATACAGTATACATTTTAAATACAATATATTTTAAAATATTTTATAATTCCAAGTTGTAGTGGATTACAAATAAATTTAAATAACTGAAGTTCAACTTCTCTCTCCCCAGGAACCTAAGTTAAAAAGTTAGTTAAGGTTAAGTTATTGGTTTAGGAAAAGGTTTTTTTTTCTTATTTCCAACACAGCAGGATAAATGGTCAAATAGTCCTTGTCCCGATTTTATTGTATGCACCAAATATTTGGTTAAGGTCAATGGTTACTCACCATAAATTTATGGGTTCATAATTATTTTACATTTTTCAAAGCTGAATTTTAGATAATTTTTAAATTGCAAGTTATTTAGGTGGTACGAAAATGCTGTATTTTTTTTCTAATTAACAATATATTGGCATAATATTTTGGTGATTCATTGCTTAGTCAAAGAGTTAGGGCAAACTGAATAGATGGCATTGAAATTTTATCTGTAAGTAAAATTCATTTGACCAAATTTTTCATATGGATCATAATTTGAAAAGGTAGTTTTTAATTAAAAATGACAAGAAAAAAATCTCAGTCCAACGATTAAATGATTTTTCAAAAATATTTCTAAGTTTCACAATTTAAAAAGGTCGTTTTTATTAAAAAAGCTAAAAGAAAAACCCAAAATTTCCAATATTTGAGAATGATTTTTTCAAAAATGTGGTTTTTATCAAAAACCCAAAAATTGGTTTTTATTAAAGTGGTTTTTATTAAAAAAGCTAAAAAAATTCAAAGTCCAGCGTTTTGAAAACACCGCTTAAAACACATTGGCGAGAATTTTTCCACTCCTCAAAACACGGTAAAATCGCCAAGTTGGCGCAAAAAAAAATCCAAGATGGCGGCCGTGCACACAACTATATTAAGTAACGTAATATTAATTTGAATATTATTTTAGGTGCTTAAAATAATTATAAAAACATTCTTTACTTAAAATCCTTTTTTTATTTTTGTATTTTTATTTCATCTCTTACTCTAATTTTGAGATACCAATGTGTGTCTATACTTCTATAATCTATCTATACTTATATATAAAGAGAGAGCGATTTTGTACGTGGAGAATAATCTCCAGAACCACTGCACCTATTTGAAAAATTCTTTCACTGTTTGAGAGGTACATTATTCCAGATGGACATAGGCTATATATTATGTATATCTGATCAGTAGAAATAAAGTTAGGGGCTTAATCCTAACAATCTCCATTGTTACCGCTACTGTCCTCTACCGCTTTTTGTGCCGAAGTCTTCAACGATCCTTAGCGTGGTGCTATCTATACTTATATATAAAGAGAGAGCGATTTTGTACGTGGAGGGTATATCTTCAGAACCACTGTACCTATTTGAAAAATTCTTTCACTGTTTGAAAGGTACATTATTCCAGATGGACATAGGCTATATATTATGTATATCTGATCAGTAGAAATAAAGTTAGGGGCTTAATAATAACAATCTCCATTGTTTCTGCTACTGTCTTCTACCGCTTTTTGTTCCGAAGATTTCAACGATCCTTAGCGTGGTGCTATCGCGGTGGGCTTCTTTTCTGACGCTAGCGGTTCGAACCTAGCCGTTCTCCGGCACGCCTTTTTCTTTTAAAAAATTTATTTTAATTATTAATTAACGTAAAATTAATTTAAGGTATTATTTAGGTTATTATTAAGGTGAAAAAAGATTTACAATTTATTGGCTATCAACTGGAAATTTATTGGTATAATATTTTGTTCAACCCGGACAAAGTCGGGACGGGCCGCTAGTATATATATATATATATATATATATATATATATATATATTCATTCCTGGGATACATGCTATCCTACCCCGTAAGGAAAAGGTTAAACTATTTGTAATTTAGCTTTTGTCGCTATCTAACTAATGGAACACTAGCAGGCTAACGATAACGAAGAATATAGCAGTTTTAAGTTGATTCATAAGTAGTTGTCTGTCTGAAAGTCGAAAGGAAATTCGTGAGGTCAACAACTAATGTTCAGGAGAATATCCTCCATCCGACGATATGGAGAAACTAGCTGAATTTGATTCAATAAGAATCATTATTCTAATTGTTCCGCATACCTAATCTACTTAAGGCGACAATGGACCATGAAAACCTATTTTTATATTTATTAACCAATTGCTATGAAATTTTGTATACTACTTATACAGTGTTGTTTAGAGATGGAAATTCTAAATAAAAAAAAATCGGAATGTAATTAATTAAAATATTAATTAAAATCACTTTGTTAATTACTCTACTTAAAAATGTTCCATGCGTATTAATTTTTGTCTCAGATATCTAATTTTCTCTCTTAAGCTAGTTTTATATAGTTATAATGAAAGTTAGAAGCAATATTTGATTTACAGTCATATTTATAAAAACTAGAAAAGAAATCGATAAAAATAGGTCATTTTATGCAAAATTTTATCATTTTTTTTTTTTACTGTAAAAATTTTAAGTTGTTTTAAAATAGTATAATGAATTGATTACTAAGTTTTATTCTTACATATATAAATAATCATTTTATGAAATTTTATGAAAATTCAAGAAAAATTATGACACATGGAACTTTTTGAACTTACCGAACTTACATGAAAACTTGTTTTGAGAAAATGGCATTTAAAGTTTTAACTTGACTAACATTTCCACTGTTTACGTTAGGAAAAAATACTTAAAACTCGGTTAATAATGATCGGATCAACATACATTTTTTAAAAAATTTAAAGCTGATGAGTTGCAGAATCATTTTCTGAAAGAAAAAAAAATCGTTTTGGGGACATATTTTTGTCAATCTGAAGGTCCATTGTCGCCTTAATTATTTATGACACCAACGATACTGCTATAAATGACATCAAGAACGAAGACATGTAAACTTTCTGCATAGCTTCAATGAATGCATCGGTTGGCATTGAAGATTTTCATTCCGTATGTTAAGCTACGGGGAATTTCCCTTTCAGTATTTTAATAATCGAAGATTAGCAAATGCTCATTTTTGAACCCTGTTTTTGTATGTGATGGTAGACTTTTAAATAAATAGCGCACGTTTTTAAAATTTCCATTTGTTAATTTTTTACAGGGCATTAAATTATTGGAATTCTCATCCCTATAAAATCAACATTGCTTACTGAGGTTATTAGGAAAGATGACCAGCAGAGTTGCAACATCAAGCTTTACTTACAGCAGCAACTATACATATTTAGTAACAGGTTTAAAACGAGGAGCGCCTAATTACTGACTCCTCGTGTAAACTCATCCGCACGCCAGTGAGACAAGAGGCGGAGTGCAGATATAAGTGCGCCAACCTTGGCGGTGGCTGAGCTCTATAACAGCCTTTGGCGAGAAACGGGGAATGAGCATTGAATATCCCCACACTTAATGGAAATATTAAAATGAAATTTTTTAGAAAATATACGTATTGCATTTTAAGATCTACTTTCTTATGGTGAAAGCAGATTTAAAATCTGCATTTGCTAATCCGCGATAATAAAAATCTCGGGAGGAATATTCTTCGTGATGGAAGAACTTCAGTGTCAGCTGAGATGTAACAAGTCTTTAAAGAAACTTTACGCGGAGATAGATCCACCAGGATGCATCGGCGTACGAAGTCATCTAGGCCACGCCCTCGGACGCCGGTCTTAATGTGACGAGGAAGAGCTAATGTGATTGACCGTAAGAGAGAGACAGTGAAAGAAGAAGTTTGATTGGAGGATAGAGGGTGGTTGATTGATCCACGACCTTAAACAGAACTGAACTGTAAATGTGGGGCTGTCTGCCCCCCCCCTCTATTTATGATCGGGAATTGTATTTGAAGAGTAGAGTTCCTGGGTCTATTGACTTTAACTCCTGTCGCAAAATACTTATAATCAATGTAAATGTGCTCAGTAAAAAAAATTATTAAGATAAATTAAGTATAAAGTTACAAGTTACGTTAAAATAAAAATTAAGTTTAAATCCTTCCGAATGGAAAGGTAAGAAAAATGTAAGCATATAAAAAATATTAAGATTTAATAAGTAGAATTAAATATTAAAATAATTTAAAGAAAATTATTAGAAATTAATTAACAAGGTAAGGAAAAAGTGGCCCTCAGCAAACAAGATGGAAAGTTTGTACAAAAAAAGAAAGGAAAAGGCCCTGTGCAGGGTCATACAATTCGTAACGAGATGACTGCAGATTTCCGCGGGGGAAAACTAAAAATATCAAGATCAGGAAATTTGGAAGATGCGAAACCACATGGGACCGAACCCACAACGTAGGGAATACCAGGTCAGCGCGGTGGCACTGCGCTACGGCAGCACACAAGCAGGGGAGCAAGATGGGAAGAGTATCGCGTTAAGGAAATTAATATTAGCTCCTAAGGAGACACACCCTAGGGCACTTACGGTTAGCAGGAAGTGAATAGTCATAATCAGGGAATTCTGCAATTATTTCGTTACGAATGTTAGGAAGGCTATCATAAAATTTCTTAGAAATTTTATGTGCTTGTTGCGAGAGTATAGAGATGCCGAAGTCTCTTCTAATTGTAACGTTCGACATCTATCGAAAAGCTCGGCGGATTCGCCTGAGAGTTTTATTCTGGAGAATTTCTAGTTTCTTAATACGAGTCTGTGCGGCGGAAAACCACACAGGGACAGCATGCAGAGCAATGGGTTTATGCTCGGGTGCGAACTTGCACAACGAAGCATATTTTTCAGTCCTGTCGCTTTCTGAGGAACTTATTTTCTTCTGGTCTGTGTTTTTGAGCGATGGATAAGCAAAAACTGTATTTAGTGTTATGCGTTTGATTTGTTGGGAAAGCGCAATTTTTTTTCAATACAAATTACCAGAAATTTATTATTTTAAAAAAATTCTTTAACCACAAAGTACAAAAATTTCAAAACTTTCTTCACCATGAATATGTTTTATAAACCTAATATTAATATTTTGATTGTAAGAAGATCTGTAACTAAAAATAATGTTTGGAATTTATTTAGGAAATTACGCTTCGATAAAAAGTATGAACGAAAATCCTTGTTTCAAGTGGTTTAAATTTCAGTTGTATCTATTTGAAACGACGAAATATTTGTCGAACTTGACCTCAATTTTTGCTTTAACCATTATTGCTTCTGGAAACACTTTCGTTCTTACTGCCGCCGCAAAGTTTTTTTCATTCACCAATGTAAAACGTTATCGTGGTAAATTGGGCGGAAATTGCTCTGTTGTATTTTCTGTTATTCAGCTTCCGAAATTCCGAGGAATTAGCGAAGGAGTATGAAAGCTTTCATTTATATTTGTGTTATTAGTTAGCTCAAAGAAGGCCATTTTCTCATGATTTATAATTATACAACGGAGGAATTAATTTTATGATTTCTGTTTTTAAATTTCGTTCATGAAATACACAAACTTTTTAACTGATTATCATAAATTTCGTACTCAATAGCCCTGATATATCATATGAAAATATTGAAAGTATTGAAATTAAATCTAATAGATCAGTGGTTCCCAACCTTTTTCAGATGGCGACCCACCTTTCCTTATCGGAATACCTCCACGGTCCATCGGTCCATGGTGGAGTGAAAAACCTTACTTGTATCGTATCCCTTCCTTATGTATATAGAATTTACCATCAAATATTGCAAATAATATATATATATATATATATATATATATATATATATATATATATATATATATATATATATATATATATACATACATATATACATATATATATATATATATATATATATATATATATATATACATACATATATACATATATATATATATACATACATATACATATATATATATATATATATATATATATATATATATACATACATATATATATATATATATATATATATATATATATACATACATATATATATATATATATATATATATATATATACATACATATATATATATATATATATATATATATATATATATATATGTATATATATACATATATATATATGTATATATATACATATATACATATATATATATATATATACATATATACATATATATATATATATATATATACATACATATATACATATATATATATATATATATATATATATATATATATATATATATATATATATATATATATATATATATATATATATACATATATATATATATATATATATATACATATATAATATATATATATACATACATATATATATATATATATATATATATATATATATATATATATATATATATATATATATATATATATAAAACAGTTCCGTAACTGACTCATTCATTCATTCATTCACTGACTGACTGACATACAACGCACAGACCAAACCGCTGGACCTAAAGGGCTGAAATTTTGCAGGGCGATTCTTCTAATAGTGTAGGGGTGCACTAAGAAAGATTTTTCAAAAATTCTTCTTAGATTTTTTTAAATTAAATTTTTAAGCTGTTTTTTAAACTTTTTTTACGTTTGCATTTAAAATAATACATTGAGGGTTATAAAATTTATATCAAGAGAAAGATCATAAAAATTCCTTTAAAATGACATCTTTTTCGTATCTTTACCTCCATTTTCTGATTTTTGGTGAATTTTTAAAGATTCATTTTTAGAATTTAATTTATTAAATGCCGATCACGTGATTTCTTTTTCTGGTACTTTAAATAAAATTATCGTCACGTGCGTAACAACTAAATAGACAAAAAAAAAATTTCTTGCTAATGCGGCAGATGATTGGACATTATTTTGTCTTTAAAAATATCCCTTACGATTTATTTATAAATATATATTTTTTTCTACATCAATTGTATACATTGATCGTCATATTTACTATAAATACATATATATATATATATATATATATATATTGGCATCAATTGCATACATTGACCGTTGTATTTAATTTGAATGTACTCCGTAGCGAAGCGCGGGTTTTCAGCTAGTATATATATATATATATATATATATATATATATATATATATATATATATATACAGTGGAATCTCGATCGATCGTTTTCGGATCCATTGTTTTCCGTTCATTTTATCCAGTCCCAACGATCATATTGCTTTGTTATGTTTCCGCATCTATCGTTTTCCCGCATAAATCGTTCATATCAATCGGTCCCTTGAAAAACGATAGATCGAGATCCCACTGTATATATATATATATATATATATATATATATATATATATATATATATATATATATATATATACAGTGGAATCTCGATCGATCGTTTTCGGATCCATCGTTTCCCGTTCATTTTATCCAGTCCCAACGATCATATTGCTTTGTTATGTTTCCGCATCTATCGTTTTCCCGCATAAATCGTTCATTTCAATCGGTCCCTTGAAAAACGATAGATCGAGATTCCACTGTATATATATATATATATATATATATATATATATATATATATATATATATATATATATATATATATGCATTTTTGAAGATACATATTGATTAACGATAAACAATTTGTGTTCTGATTTGAAAATGGTTGACAAAATATAAGTACTTTGTAGCAAGACAGTTATTTATTTAACACTAGATATACGTTTGCAATATATGCAACAAGTGGTTTCATACTCACTAATAAGTGTTCCTAGGTGAAGATAAAAACTACAATTATAAAAGTACACAAAGACCATTTTAATAGTTTTAGGTTCGAGTCGCGACCCACCTGTTGGGAACCGCTGTAATAGATCATACTAAAGAATATACTAAATAATATAGATACTAAAGAATATAGTACAGTTATTATAGTACAGTTTGAGGAACATTTCTTTTACTGTATTATGATTTTTTTTTGATAATGTCCAATCGTCTGCCGCTTTATAAAGAAAAAAAAATTTTTTTTTTGACAAGTTATTTCGTTGTTATGCACGTGACGCAAAATTAGTTTAAAGTACCACAAAAAGAAAAGAAACCACGAGATCAGCATTTAATAAATTAAATTAAAAATATTAATGTTTAAAAATTCACCAAAAATCGGAAAATGGGTAAAGATTCGAAAAAGATTTCATTTTAAAGGAATTTTTATGATCTTTCTCGTGATATAAATTTTATAACCCTCAGAGAATTATTTTAAATGCAAACTTAAAAAAAGTTACAAAAACAGCTAAAAAATTTAATTTAAAAAGTCTAAAAAGAATTTTTCAAAAATCTTTCGTAGTGCACCCCTACACTATAAGAAGAATCGCCATGCAAAATTTCAACCCTTTAGGTCTAGCGGTTTGGTCTGTGCGTTATATGTCAGTCAGTCAGTTACGGATCTGTTTTATATATATAGATAAAGCCTTTGATGATTGTGACTCATGATAAAGCTACATTCACCAATTGCTCTGATCGTGTATAGCTCAATTCACAAACGACCTGACTGAAAGTCCTTCCATGAGATACGTGAATGTTGATGGCTAAGGCAGGTACTAGTGGCAAGCGATTCCTTTTGGCATCGATGGTTTTATTATTACAAATTGGAATACAACATGTTCCTCTTCCTAAAGGTACTGCTGTCCGACTGAGACCGTTTGCATGAATGTTAGTGTTATGGCGACATTACTTGCGTTGGATATTGCTTTGTGTTCAGCGGGAAAGAAAATCAGCTCTTCAAAGGAACAACAAAACACCACGTTGAAGTCCTTTTCGAGCATTTTTTTTTGTCATACTAATACATCGAACAGACATCCTTAGCCTGGGAAAAGTGGGCATCAAAACAACTCCGAATTCGTATGTGGTCAGCCGTTATAAAGCAGGGGTTGCCAGAAAAAATTTGTCTCCAAAAGAAACGCCAACAAAAATAAAGCTCGCCAAGAGAAATTGGCCAACGCTCATACCCCTAGTAACTGAGACATAATAATGAGTGCTGGCCTTGCCAAGATAGAAGCTAGTCCCCCAAAGCCCCCAAGACGGCAGCAAAGCCATTCCAGGAATCGGAAGCTATGGGCGGGAAGAGGGACTGCAAGGCATCTATACTAATAAAGGGACAAGTGGAAGTCGAGAGATCACGTGACCGTAACTCATCCGGGTGGGCCACTCCTCGAAAAAAAAATGGCCGACAAATATACAGGAAACGGTGTAATTTTTTTTCTCATGAAAGTACATAAATGTTACATATTTGGAAAGAGCTTCGAAAACTGATAATTTTTTCTGCGTACACTTATTCTGTTAATTCAATAGTTTTAGAGATATTTTCATTCTAAAATCACTCACTGCTGAGAAACCAAATCATCTGGTGCAGTGGTGCTGCCATCTGTCGGCAGCGAAGGGAATGAAAATTGAAAGGAATTTATTCACTTGAATTTAATACATTTGTAGGCTTATTTTTTCTTTTGTGGGGCCCGAAGTACATAAATATGTTACACGGATGGCTTGAGCGTAGCTAGGCGAAGTCCGGCTAGTTTACAAATATATATACAGCGAGCAAAAATCGTCACAACATTAGTAGTAGCTTTTATTCCTCATCTTTTGTTTTGGAGAACCTGGGAATTCTATGATAACTAAAAAATTTGCAAAAGTAACGGCTTTGGGTTCATTTCTCCAGAATAGTGTGATACACACATCCTAAATGGCGTAGGGTGTTTTGAAAACTATTCACAGTTTTTTCCCCCAGAAAGACAAAACTAAATTGCCGCATGCCTTGTTCTGTCAGGTACGTAGCCTCTCTCCTCGGATTTCAAAGTGTGAAGTACTAGAAGGCGAATGGACGTGCCTTATTACTCTACTATGCACGCACAGCTAACAATTCACTGAGGGAAATAATCATTTGTTTAGTAGTTATAAAAAAAGAGAAATTTTAAAGATTTTTGGTCTTTTTTTTAATGCTTGATTTTAAAAGAATAAAGCACATTTCAATAAACAAACAAAAAACAACCGAAAGTTCATGAAAAATTTGCTTATTAATATCTATTGAAATACTCGAAGAGTGAATTTCAAAAATCTGTTTATTATTTAAACTACACACACAAACACATATATATATATTAAACATTTAAGAGGAAATATTTAACTTATAGAGAGACATGACTATGATCTTCTCGTGCTGAACATTTAATGGATCTGAATTCATAGAAACCTGATCTTGAAAGCACCGTCTTCTAGGAAAAGTTAATTGATTCTGTTCTGTAAAGATCTGTAATTGCATTCTCCTCCATTATTAAGCCATTCATCAAGGGGTAGGCATTATTACAGCAGACTGTTATTCTGAGAATACCATTATCTTGTCGACATTATATTTCGCATTCTTGAGATTTGATATTTTCATAGCATACTTTCAATCTTTCCCAATTCCAGATATTCATTTATCAAATACTGCTACCGTAATAAATTACATTATTTGAATAAACGATTTCATAGCAGAGGTATTTTCAAGTAAACGAGGACACATAAAGCATTGCTTAATTCACTGGTTGCATCTATTTTGAATTCATGAAAGAGAAATCTTTGTGGTCGTTTGAATTTGAAGCTGTAATCAGAGAGGGAAGTTTATTGCACAATAGGTTGAATTACACTTTTGCAAAGTGAAATTAGACCAAAAGGAAAATTACCCCTCATATTTTAAGGTATTTATATGACTTTAGAGGTATGTTAGTTTCCTGTGAAAATATTGATTTTTACAACTGTTGCATTAAAATTAAGTCGATTCTTTTATCCAAGTTCCTCATTCTATTTGAACTTTGTTTGATAAATTTATTAAAAGTTAATAAACTTATCGATAGACAAGTATATTACACTGCTTGACAATTGCTAAGGAACAACTGGTTTTTTCAAACTAGCGTTTCAAACTAGCAAACAGATCACATTAAAATGAAATGCAGAGGGCGTAATAGGGCAGGACCTGTTATCTGTATAAAAGGCAGTGCACGAAAACTCTATTCATATGAAAGTTATGCAGTTAGGTGTTTGGCGAAAATAGCACCGTAGGTTGTTGGGAGTTATTTCTGTGAAAATCAGTGTGGTGCGGCAATAATTAAGTACAAAATGTCTGCGAGACATCATTTGAGTGCGTACGATCGTGGACGAGCAGTTGGACGTCTCGAAGCAGGACAAAGTGTCACTACTGTGGCCAGAGGAATGGGAGTGACAAAAAGTGTCATCGCGATTAAAAATGGCCGCTGAAGGTGGAAATGCTATGCGAAAGCATGCCGGTGGTCGTGGAAGGAACACCACACCTCAAGAGGATCGATATGTGTCCCTGTTAGCGAAAAGGAACATCCATCTCACTCCTAGTCAGATAGCGGCAGACCTTGAAACCGCTACCGGTACAAATGTATCAGCCAGAACCATTTCTAGGCGATTAAATCAGGTTGGTTTGTATGCACGGAAGCCTGTTCAATGCATCCCACTTCAACCACGACATCGTCGAGAAATATTACGTTGGTGTAAGGAGCATATTGGTTGGGGTCGGCAAGAGTGGTCCAAAGTGACGTTCTCTGACGAATCCAAGTTCAGTGTGACAAGTGATTCTGGCCACAAGTTAGCGTGGAGAGAGAGGGGAACGCGTTATGCACCACAGAATGTTCAGGAACGTCATCGGTATGGCCAAGGCGTTATGGTGTGGGCAGGCATGATGCACGATGGCAAATCACCGCTTCACATCTTTTGAGCGAGGTACCGTTACATCGCAGTGGTATTGCAGAGATATTATTCTGGATCATGTTCGTCTTTTTAGGGGTGCGGTAGGTCCAGATTTTCTATTTATGGACGACAATGTGCGCCCGCACAGGACCGCTGAAGTATCGGACACACTAGAAAGTGAAAATATTGAACGTATGACATGGCCTTCTTACTCTCCTGACCTAAATTCTATAGAGCATGCCTAGGATGCTCTTGTCAGACATGTTATTCAAAGAACTCGTCCTCTCCGAACCATGCAAGAACTGAAAATCGCCTTGAGAGAGAGTGGGACAATATCCCCCAAGGATGCCTCAATACTTTAGTAGACAGCATGAAAAACAGATGCAAAATGTGCACTAGTGTCCGAGGAGGTCACACACCTTACTAAGGTACTCATAACTGTTTCATTCCGGAAGGTAGACCCATTTTTCTTGGCTGTTTGGAAATGCTCCAAAGAGCATATTTTTTGTTTTTCGTTTCATTCTTTTCCATGTGGCGAAATCTGTACCACTTTGCATAATAAATAATGCACAGAATCTCTACTATATATGTACTAAGTTTCATTTCGTTCCATGTCTATTATGAAGTATTCCGAAAAAGGAGACTGTTCCTTAGCAATTGTCAAGCAGTGTAAAAGTTGGTATGTGTGGTAGCCACTGATCTTTTATGAATGACGAAACGGCTTCGTTTGCATGCACAGTGAAACTCCTCTAGCGCGGTCAGTAGTGGTTCAGAAAAAATGGCCGTTGAAAAGAGGTTTGTTCTACAGCATTGACACTATGGAGTCTTTATTGGTTCTGAATAAAACGTGGCCCTAGAACAAGGATGCGCAGCTAGAGAAGTTTCACTATAATATTAAACTTCGTGTACCTCGTGAAATTTGATTGAGTGGCATAAACCCCTTTGTTGGTAGGGATAAAGAGTGTATAACACGTTTAACGGGCTTAGGATTCTTCCGAAAAAAAATAATAAAATGCATATTTGAAAATAAAATGAAATTTAATTCACGTTATCCCCAACAACATACCTATCGACCAATGAAATCATGAACATTTTTAAGATCTTGATGCAAAATGTAAGGGCTTTCAGTACACATTTTAAAAACTTTTAACGACTCCAGTTTAACGACTAAAAGTTAAAAAATAAAATTCATTTACTTTAAATATGATTTCTAATTCAGTAAAACTACATCGCAGACTCACTGACCTGTATACAAAATCTAGAAAATAAACAAAGAATCCAGAACTCATTCGGAATCCAGATCTTGATGCAAATATAACGGCTATCAATACACACGTTAGCAATTTTTAACGTCATCAGAGACTAAGGGCCTGTTCACATAGGAGTACGTTGCGTTGCGTTAAGGAAAAGATGACGTTGAGACGAAAATAAAGCAATCATATGCCTCCAAACGATTATCAATGACATTTTTAACGCCTATAATTGGTTTATTTTCGTCTCAGCGTCATCTTTTCCTTAACGCAACGCAACGGACTCCTGTGTGAACAGGCCCTAAAAGTTAAAATGAAAATTCATTTATTTTAAATATGATTTCTATTTCAGTAAAACTACATCCCAGACTTACTGACCTGTATACAAAATCTAGAAAATAAACAAAGAATCCGGAGCTCATTCGGAATACAGATCTTGATGCAAATGTGAGAGCTTTCAATACACATTTCAACAACTTTTAACGGCTTAAGAGATTATAAGTTAAAATGAAAATTCATTTATTTTAAATATGATTTCTATTTCAGTGAAAATACATCCCAGACTCGCTCACTAGGGTTTTTGACCCGGTTTTCTCCGAACCCGAAAACCCGGGTTTTTCAAAGATTTTAGGAACCAGAAACCCGAGGAATTTTTAATGTAAGTCCGGGGAGTTGGTTATTTATCTAATACAGTAGAATACCAATTATATTCCTTAATTTGGAACCAAGACCGAATTTAACAAGTCGGACTCAGCATGGCTCTCAAACAAATGAAAAAAAATACAATGAGACAAAGTGAGATGGATATATATTGGCGGCAGTTATATCTCTCGTTGTGTTGTATTCTCGCTGCTTTCTATTGCGTAGCAAAACAATATTATAATTTTTGCACTTATTATTCTTTTATTATGTATGTATTTATTTGTTTTAAAATAACTTTTTAATGTGGGTATACGTCACCGTATAATTAAGTGCATGTTTGCACACTTTTCCGATGCTGTGTAGCTTAGCCGTGTTAATTACAAATTTTATTTATTCGAGTTTATTACAGTTTACAATCCCTAAAATGAATATTTTTGAGGGCGCAAGCTCGAAGCGCAAATCTGGTGTATGGAAACATTTTCTGTTTAACAAATCACAAGAAACAGCAAAATGCAATATTTGTTCATCATTTTGTTCTGAAGGCCTCTGTTCAAGCACAAAAAGTTTTATAAGCCACATCGAGACAAAAGATCAAATTGAAGTATTAACATGTTTGTCAGACTCTCGTCTCCCATTCTTAAGTGGAATTGATGAACGTGAGTAATAGCGTCTTCAATGAGCCCTAAAGAAACGCAAACAGGTGTCGAACGATATACACCTTTGGAGAGGTGCAACAATAGATAAAAGTACGCGAATCATTTAGAATGATTTGTGAAACCCATTAGCGGCGCTTTTCCCTTGGAAAAGGCGGCAGGAAAGAAAATTCATCATGGATGGTTCGAGAAAGGCTGAGAAGAATGGATAAATAAAGACGGTGTTGCGAATGGAGGGGAGAATAGACTTGGACTGTTGAAGGGTCAACACGCGTACGTAGAGACGGGGAGCTCCTGTGGACTTTGAATAATGAGCCCTGCTCTCATGAGTGTAGTAACATTCGTAGGAACGAACCTTTGTAAATGATTTATTTAACCAAGATTTTAATGTGTCAATAAACCAGATGTAAATAAGAGTTGGTGCTACAGTTATGATTACTTCTAAGAGATAATGATTTGTCGGATCACGACCCTATAGGTTAACAATGTTCTAAATTTGGTCATGACGACGAGCCCAAATTAAAATCTCGAAAAATTGATGACTATTTCACAAAAACTGTAGAATCTGTTGAAGAGGTTACAGTAGCAAAATTAGTTGCTGTAGATGGTATGACATTTCATCAGCTTGCCAATAGTTCATTGATAAGACGAGCTTTTAAAGCATCTAGTGTGCTCCTTCCTAGTAGTCCTAGCCAAACAAAAATTTTATTTAATGAAAAATTTTCAAACTGTGCAGAGCAAAATCATTAAAATAATCAGAGAAATCAAAGAGGACAATGGTCGGTTTTCAATTAGTTTCGATGAAACCACATCAATACGAAACCGTAGATTTATCAACCTCAATATACACTATTCCACCGGCTTCCAATCTCTTGGTCTAATTAGAGTTATGGGAAGCGTAAATGCAGAAAGAGTAATTGAGATTGTAAAAGAAAGGCTCAGAGAGTATGATATTTCATTAGATAATGATGTGGTAGCTTCAATCACTGATGGTGCAAGCATAATGTTGAAGTATGGCTGTTACACTAGCCCATTCCATATTGTTTGCATGGCACATGCTATTCATTTGGTAGTCATTAATATTCTGTATAAAAGTTTAGAAATTAAATTAGAAGAACAGACCGACCAAGAAAATGAGTAAATTGAAGAATGTGACTCTGACTATGAAGATGAAAATGAGGATTCTGTTCAAGAACTCACCCAGTAAAAGGACAACCAAACAATATGTATTCCTGAGCTTCAGAAGATTGTTATAAAAGTCAGGAAAATGGTCAAAATGTTCAGAAAGTCCCCTGTTTGTAATGATACAAAACTGCAACCACAGACTTTGGAAACCTTTGGTAAAGAGAAGAATCTTTTGCTGGACTTTTGCTGGACCCGATGGAATTCTCTTTTAAAAATGCTGCATCGTTTTTAAGAGATGAGGAAAGAAGTTAAAATTGCAATGCTTCAACTAGATTATGACAATAATCAGGAATTAGACAAGATTAAAGAATTATGTGATGCGCTTACTCCCCTTGAAGTCGCAGTGCAATTTTTATGTAAAGAAGATGCCGATCTTACTCTCTCTTAAAACGTATTAGCATTTACAGTGAATAAGCTAAAAAATCTAAACACTCCTATCGCGAATGCTGTACTTCAAAAATTAGAAATTCGATTCAAAGGGCTTCGAAACCCAGAGCTGGCTCATCTCATTAAATTTTTTGAAAAATCCCGATTTCGTCAATGAATCATATGATGAGTTTGGTAGTAACATTTTTAAAAACAAAATATTTGATCTGGCAACAACCTCGATAAAACGATTATTCAACGTCAATGATAATGGCTCAGAGACTGAACCAGAAGTAGCAGTTGAGATGGGAGTTGAAGATGGAATTGAAGATGATGCTACGAGTATTGGTGCTTGTGCTGAACAAATGTCTCTATCTGATGAGCTTAGTATGTTTCTGCAGGAAAATGATAATAAGGAAAATCATAAAAATCAAAATCTGGTTCATATATCATAAGAAAAGAAATTGAGTTGTTTCGGGCAACAAAAAGCCGACCTGAAATGCTAGATAAAATTTTCAGGTCTTTAACAACAATTCGACCTATTTCGGTGGAAGCAGAACGATCATTTTCTGTTGGCGATTTTTTTACTTCCTGTTATGATGTACCCCCTTTTCTGGCTACAAATTATGAAATTTTTTATATTTTAGAAGGGCGTAGGATTCAAAAAATTCTTTAGATTGTAAATTTCTGTTTCTAAATCTACTTTTATGTTTTTCTGTACTATAATCAGAATTTCAATGCAAATGTAAATTTTAATTGCTTTTTCTGAAGAACTTACAATTTATTCAAAATGTAATCATTAAAATGTATTTTTCATTACAAATTTCCGATAGTTCGAACCAAAACTTCAAATTTAAATGTAATTATTAAACTATTTTTCATGAAACGTAGTCGGATACCGTACACTTTTCATGTTGCGATTTTTTTGAAAGGTCGCCAGAATTTCTGAGTTCTCCTTTTTTTTCTCCTTCATATTTCGTTGTTCTGGTGTTTTAAACTTTTAAAAACAGCTAAACAACAGAATATTAAGGGTTGAAAAAAAATGGTGGACTCAGAAACGCAAATTTCGCTAAAAAAATCGCCAAAAAGTCGCCAACCGCCCCATCTTCTTCCGATTTACCGGGTCTCTTTGCTAGTAAACTCAGAAACCGACTGAATGATGATACGTCGAGTGCAATTATGGTTGTAAGGCAGTTTTATATAAAATGAGATATTTGTACCACTTTTATTTATTTTATACATATATGTATATGTTTATTAACATTAAATTTATTTACTGTTATTTTTTATATTTGAAATTCTGAAATAAATTAAATGCTTCTAATAAACTATTTCTTATTTTAGTTCTTTGCTATTGACCCCCTGGAACCAATCAAGTAAACTCGGGAAAACCCGGGTTTTTAAAAAAAAAAAAAAAAAAAAAAACCCGTCAAACCAGAAACCCGGGTTTTAAAAAAATTTCTCAAAATTGAAAACCCTATCGTTCACCTCAATATAAAATCTATGAAAATAAACATAGAATCCCGTACTTATACGGGATCCAGATCGTGATGCGTATGTAAGGGCTTTCAAAACACATTTGAGAAACTTTTTACGACTTCAGAGACTAAACGTTAAGATGAAAATTCATTTACTATTTTAAATGTTCTATTTCAGAGAAAATACATCCCAGATTCACTCACCTCTATATAAAATACTAGCGGCCCGTCCCGACTTTGTCCGGTTGAACAAAATATTATGCCAATAAATTTCCAGTTGATAGCCAATAAATTGTAAATCTTTTTTTACCTTAATAATAACCCAAATAATACCTTAAATTAATTTTATGTTAGTTAATAATTAAAATAAATTTTTTAAAAGAAAAAAGCGTGCCGGAGAACGGCTAGGTTCGAACCGCTAGCGTCAGAACAGAAGCCCGCCGCGATAGCGCCACGATAAGGATCAATGAAATCTTCGGAGCAAAAAGCGGTAGAAGACAGTAGCGGAAACAATGGAGATTGTTAGGATTAAGCCCCTAACTTTATTTCTACTGATCAGATATACATAATATATAGCCTGTGCGTTGGTCTGTGCGTTTTGGTCTGTGCGTTGTATGTCAGTCAGTCAGTGAATGAATGAATGAATGAGTCAGTTACGGAACTGTTTTATATATATAGATAGTACAAAAATAAAAAAAGGATTTTAAGTAAAGAATGTTTTTTTAAATTATTTTAAGCACCTAAAATAGTATTCAAATTAATATTACGTTAGTTATTAATTAAAGTTAATTTTTTAAAAGAAAGAGGTGTGCTTGAGACCGTAGTTTTATTCAAAAATAAAAAAAGGATTTTAAGAAAAGAATGCTTTTTTTTAATTATTTTAAGCACCTAAAATAGTATTCAAATTAATAGAAAGAGGTTAAGAGATGAAATAAAAACACAAAAATAAAAAAAAGATTTTAAGTAAAGAATGTTTTTTTTTTAAATATTCAATTTTTTCAAAAATTATATTCTTAAAATAATATTCAAATTAATATTACGTTAGTTAAATTTTAACGTTAAATTTTTAAAAGAAAAGAGCGTGCCTGAGAACGGCTAGTTTCGAACCGCTAACGTCAGAACAGAAGCCCACCGCGATAGCACCACGCCAAAGATCGTTGAAGTGTTTGGTACAAAAAGCGGTAGAGGACAGTAGCGGAAACAATGGAGATTGTTAGGATTAAGCCCCTAACTTTATTTCTACTGATCAGATATACATAATATATAGCCAATGTCCATCTGGAATAATGTACCTTTCAAACAGTGAAATAATTTTTCAAATAGGTGCAGTGGTTCTGAAGATTACCCTCCACGTACAAAATCGCTCTCTCTCTTTATATATAAGTATAGATAGGAAAATATACAGAGAAACCAGAACTTTTTGGGGATCAAAATAAGTACATCACGTTATTACAACAACAAGGTGGAAGCGAGGATATAACACTAGGGCAATACTTCTAATTTCCCACATTATCCGGAAACCTCATGATGTGAAAACTCAGCACGATAACAATGATAAATTCCTAGCCAAAAATATTAACTCCATCATTAGCCCTTAGAAACGAAGGCTTAATAGCTGATTGCCATAAACCCCAGAGGGGCAGTCGCTGAAATATAAATGTGCCAAGCAGTCGTTTGGAGAACAAGAATAATTCCTGAAACATAACACTGCAAGACGTTATTATTATAGACCGTTAGGTATTTATTACTCCCCGCGTATGTTGGGAGAGTTTGAGAATATCGCGTAACCTCTCGTAACGAAATTAAACTAATCTCGAGGTATTTTAAATCGGAATTTCATCAATTTTTTTTATTTCCAGGTGCAGGGAACAAATGTTGAGCCGCTCACTTGCCAAATTGGTTCAGTCCATAAAATAAAAAGTCGAAAAAGGTGATAAAATAATATACACTGTTTTTTAAAATTCTTCTGAAAATATAAATTCAAATTAACATTGTAGAATGTATTATTGCACATGTAGCTTTTATCTGAAGACGTATAAAATCTATAAGATAGAATATCCTTGGAGTCCAGTGGCGTAGCGAGAGGGGGGGGGGAGGGGCAAGGGGGTCTATCATGCCTCGGGCGCGACTCGCAGAGGGGCGCCAATATAGGGTCTATATATTATATTACTATATATTTTTCTGGGGAAGGGTACCGTGCCCCGGGCGCCAGTTATGCTCGCTACGTCACTGTTTTGAATCATCGTTATTATTATTACAATTTTTGCATGACTGAGGCGCTTAACCGATTTGGAAAGTAATAACATCCCATTAAGTCTTCAAAATATTTTTTAACTATAGAAAAAAAAATGAAATAATTGTTTAATACTTCCCAAGTACTTACTACTGCAGCAGTTAGACTGATAGTGACTCATTTATTTTACTTATTTGTGATGAAACAACGCTGAACTATTTACCATTATCAAAAAGTATTTGCTTCTGCGTTTGAACTGCAACGATTTGCATGAGAGTATGGACTTCAGGTTAAAATTATTCTGTCCAAAAATATCTGTAAATAAGCAAGTCTTTTCTTCCACAGTTAACAACACTGAAGTGAGACAAAAGCTCGTATTTTTGTTGAGTTTCTAAGAACAACTTGATTTCGTCTTCCAGCACAAACACGGTTAGAACGCTTCTCTTTGATAATCAGCGTAAAGATATGTAAAACAGCAGTAAAAGACGGGTGTTAAGGGCTCTGGATTTGACATCATCAACAATTTTGATTACTGAATCAAATACACTTTTCAGAGGGGTTAGTAAAGTTTTGCTGGCAAGCGCATATCTGTGAATGACATAGTGTGTACCCTTTGCTTCAGGAGCAATTTTTAAAACTTTTTTCTAAAACCCCGACTTTGACCGCAACATAGCAGGAGCTCCATCAGTGCAAACGCTGCAGACATTTTAACCATGTTTTTATTAACTTGCTTTCTTGTTTGTTTGTGTGTTTGTCCAGTACAAATCTTGCAATCGATTTTTAACTAACTTCCCGACTAGCTAGACATTTGAAACTTTTAGAATAGCTCAGAACACGATAATAATGCATTATTTTTAATACTTTTAGCCATCTTAAAGCAGATTTTTACCATGTTTTTATTATTTTAAGTTAATTTTGTTTTGTAGACTGGTGCAGCCATCTGTCGGCCGGGACGGGAAGGAAAAGTTAAGCACAAGTTAACTTCCACTCAACTTCAATTTCTTTCGAGTTGATGAGATAATTCATCAAAAATTTTTTTAAAAAAGTATTTATTAATACATACAATTGTCAAGTTTATATGATTCAACAGAAAATTTAAAAACATGGTATATAAAAAGTTCTTTTTATCTTGCAATTATTCCAATGTAATTCTCCGGATTCAAGAAAAGTTTTTATTTTCGCCATATCATCTTCACCTGTTGTAGTTTTGAGTGCGCTACAAATCAGCGACTCTTCTTTGGGGGCCTCAGAACGAATATGTCTCACGAAAACAAGCAACTGTGAACATGAACTCGCGCCCATTGATTCCTCAACTCGGAAAGAAAACGAGGAAGAAATTTTAATTTCTTTCAACACTTGCTCTTTCACATATTCGCAAGTATCGGAAATGCGTCTCTGAATAGCGCTGTTGGAGAGAGATATTTGTCTTACGTTTGTCTCAATAGATTCTCCAAGAACTTGCTTTACAGCAGGGGTGTCAAACTCGCGGCCCGCGACGAACATTTTTGCGGCTCTGCCAATATATTGGCACACAATAATATATAATAAAATAATCGACTCAGAATTATAATAAGATAGTAAGAAATCGCTAAATGTTTTTTTAATGATACTCTTTTTTTGCTGTTATTAAACAAAATGCATATATTTATGTTGAATATACTGTAATTAGGTAAATAAACCTACGTTTCTATTAATATTGATTTTTTTTTGCGGCCCACCTATAGTTAAACCTTGTTTGTTTGGCCCAAGGTAGCCTTTGAGTTTGACACCCCTGCTGTAGATAGTATTCAGCAAACAGGGTTTGGTGAGTGCTTTCCCAATCTTCTGACCTTGTTTTGTTTGACAATTTCCAGTGCGACTTCATATCACTCTTGTATTAGGAATGCACCATGTTGAATGAAACTTCCTGTAGGATCAAATCTCTGACATTCGAATCCAGCTTCATGGCGTGGAAAAAATTCTAAATTCTTTCTGATATTTTTTTTTTTAACCTATGGCTTTATTTGGAAAATTAATCCATATTTACAGGCAACACAAACAGCAAAGAACTAAACATTGAACAGATGCATGAAGCACAACAGCGCACAAAGTAAAAGTTTATCAAATTTCTAGCGTCCCAGTATAATTTGGTAAAGTTCTCACTTTTTTGGGCTTCTGGATCAAGTCCTGGTCATTTGGGAAGGACATGGAATGTGAAGTCCTTCATTGTAAAGTATTTCAATTTTTGTTCTGTTATATTTGCTCCCTGGATCACTAGAATATCGACGTTTTCCTCCACTATGACCTATTTTACCCCTAAGGATTTTGCACTTGACAATCCGCTGGAGTACAGAAAAGCAATAGTTCCTCATTTTCTTCGCGGTGAGCCTGCAGCCAGAATTGTTATTCATTTAGCACCGCCCAGGAGGCACGTGTGAATTAAGGATATCACGGACGCGAGCAACATTACCTCCCTCTTTATGATATGTTCGGAACGCTTTGTCACAAGGTGAAGTTTAAATTTCGAAGGTTTCGTAAATTCTGCACCGAGGACAACGTTGCACGAAACACACTTTGGTTTATCGATGCCATTGCTGACTACGGTGGTACTAAATGTCACAGTGGATCGTGACATTCCGTGCTGGTGAAAGAGAGTGTTAGTTGCAACTAGGCAATAGAATGGAAAAAGTCGATAGAGTAAGCTGACAAGTGAAAGGGAAGAATGAAGATTTGATAAGGCGTCCACATTCATGTGCTCTGCGGGGGAAGCCAGTGATTTATGGGCACTGCGTTCTGCTCCGATCCTGAAATCGAGCGGTCCTGGGACAGAGCATCAAAGGCGGGGCAGGGGGTCACGCGGAGTCGGGGGACATCTGATCAAAGAAACACCAGGGACCTTGGGGGCGGGAATGGGGGGTGGTCTAAATACCGTGACTAATGAAACCGTGACTAATGTGATGACAGGAGGGGTACTTCATGCAGATTTCTCTGCATGAATGTGGATGCACAATAAGAGGCGAAAGGCTAGCTGCAGAGAGAGAAAAATGTTGCAGATGGGGGGGTGATGGAACGCCCGCAGTTTTACGGGACTAACCCAGTTTTTAATGAAACCTCCCAAGTGAAGGAGTTCGTGGGAAAAAAAGGTGAAGGAAGGTGCACGCGCAGAAAAATATGTTGACTCCCCCGCGAATGAGTCGAGCCAACGACAGAAGGTTAAATAAAATCATTGGTTGAAGGTCTGCACTCAATAAGAGGCAAGAAAAATCTAACGTGAGGGGGTCCAGGACACAAAATTATTCGAATTTTCGAAAAAGATTTTATTGCATTAAACTTTTTTTGTTCTTTTTCGCTTAAAATGACTTTCAAATCATGTTTCTATCTTAATTAGAACAGGAGAAATTATTATTATTTTTGCAACATTCTAATAGTAGCCCATCGTTGTTTAAACCTGTAAGTGCGTTTTTCTCGCATGATGTTCTTTTTCCCCATTTCTCGTCTTAAAATTGTTATAAGTCAAGAACCGCTAAAGATAAATGGTTCAAACTTGTAACATGTATTTTTCAGCTAATTTACTCTAGTTTTGATTCAGCAAATTTGAAAAAAAAATATTTACTTTTGAAAATATGATTTTTTAAAAATAAGTTACATAATTTTTTTCGTAATTTTT
Organism: Dolomedes plantarius; assembly: GCA_907164885.2. Lineage (NCBI taxonomy): Eukaryota > Metazoa > Arthropoda > Arachnida > Araneae > Dolomedidae > Dolomedes > Dolomedes plantarius. Next base: position 143,686,870 of record OU015502.1, read on the forward strand.
AATCTAAATATTTTTAATTTTTTTAAAAATTGATATTTTAAAAAAATGGTGAATCAAAATTAAAACTTAAATATTTCTGTCTAATTAAATGAAAAAATTTTGAAATTCGACAAATAATATTTCGAGTTATAACGATTTTAAATTACCCCCCTTTTATTAAAAATTTTAAATTTAAAAATTTTTTAAATACTTTTTGAGAAGTTTTATGATGTGATTTTGTTTACAAATTATATGGTTAACCATCACAAAAAAATTCTAAATTTTAACTCAATAAATGAAATTTTTTTCAAAATGTGTCCCTGACCCCCATAAGGGAAAATTAAAAGTATATAGAAAACTAGCTGAAAACCCGCGCTTCGCTACGGAGTACATTCAAATTAAATACAACGGTCAACGTATGCAATTGATGTAATATATATATATATATATATATTTACATATATATATTCATAAAAAAATCGCAAGGGATATTTATTTTTTTTTTTGGATAATATCCAATCGTCTGCTGCATTAGAAAGAAAATTTTTTTTTTGTCTATTTAGTTGTTACGCACGTGACGATAAATTTATTGAAAGTACCAGAAAAATAAATCACGTGATCGGCATTTAATAAATTAAATTCTAAAAATTAATCATTAAAAATTCACTAAAATTCAGAAAATCGAGGTAAAGGTTCGAAAAAGGTTTCAATTTAAAGGAATTTTTATGATCCTTCTCGCGATATAAATTTTATAACCCTCAAATTATTATTTTAAATGCAAACTTAAAAAAAGTTACAAAAACAGCTTAAAAATTTTATTAAAAAAATCTAAGAAGAATTTTTGAAAAATCTTTCTTAGTGCACCCCTACACCATAAGAAGAATCACCGTGCAAAATTTCAGCCCTTTAGGTCCAGCGGTTTGGTCTGTGCGTTGTATGTCACTGAGTCAGTGAGTCAGTCAGTTACGGAACTGCTTTATATATATAGATAGGCGAGAAGAGGAAATAACAGAATGATATAGACTGGTCGCAGATAGAAAAAGAGCCCCAGTGGGAGGAAAGCCCCCAAGTTGACCGGACGGCGATGAAGCAAGCCCCCTGTGCAACATCTTTCTCCCTCTGCAAATACTCATCCGAATGTTTGCGATTTTCCTCCATCGTAATTATGAAAAATAGATATACGATAAAACTTCTACTTATAAATAAATTTAGAATTCCAACTAGTAAATTTGTGACAATATATATTATGTAATATACATACGAATTGCGGGAACTGCTATGCAGGTATAAATTGGATAAGCCAATTTTTAAGAAATGGAGAACGCAAAAAAAAACCTTCCCCGGTCAAAGATGGGCAAAATCAAGAACAGAATACAACCCCAAGAAAACAAAATCCCCTTCCGAATTGATTCAGAATTATACAACAGTAAAACTAGAAAAACTCTTACACTAATAAAATTTCTTTATTTAATCGGGGAAACTACAATAATGACGCCAACAGGGACAGCACAGACTGATGAAAGACAAACTGGCGTTTAGATTTAACGCAGGAAGTAACCGCGATTTTCACTTACCGCCAAATAAAGGCCGCCAAATAAAGGCAGTAGATCTCTTACGAACTGAGTTTGCGCTTTGAACAAGTCCTTTGAAAACGTCACAGCCCTAGAGTTTGATGATTATTGGGAGATCGCAGCCTCCAAGACCCAGCCACATAATCAACAGCCAATCAAAATTACTTTTGGCTCTATTTTTAGCTGATACTATATATAGCGTTCTGTTGTGTTGTGACTGATGCCTCTTGAGACAGTATATTGTCAGTTCATGTCCATAACGGCTATTGGGCGAAGTGGGGCGACTCCGGTTTTTAATAGCACCACAAGGGTCAGAGACTTGGATAAAGGACCGGTCCTGTAATTTTGAACCGAGTCAAGTGACGAGACCCGAACACTTGACCTCGCACCTTCAGTGGTAAATTTTAGAACTTGGAGGACATTGCAGCCACGACAGATTTTTCGTGAACCGACCGCCATTGATGTACACGGCAGTGGATTTTGTCAGCGACCGGCATCGAACCAGAGACGCTAAGATCACTAGCTCATTGCCTTTGCCAACCTGGCCACCGCGCCCTATAGGATTATGTTATTATGTTTGGTTAAAGAGAGTGTGTGAGCGTTATGTGCTCGTGCTGTTAATAAACAGTGTATTTTTAGCTTCGCTACATATTTTCTAGATTATAACTTGTCCACAGCAGATAATGAATACCTGTTAGGTATTCATTATCTTACCGAAAAATGGTAAATAATTACTGCAAATTTTTTTTCGGGGAAATTCTCTAAACAGTTTCTATAAATTGAATAAAGTCTTTGAAACCCCTAAGAAAACACTTCGCGACCCACAGGTTGGGAGCAACTGCATTAGACCTTATCCATATTTAATCGCTTTTGTTTAATTCCTTGAAAGCAGTCCAGAAAATTTTATTATCAGAGCAAAAAACGATGAAGAATAGTTAGAAGGGGACTTTAGAATACAAATTGAAAATATAAAATTCTATTAGGGGTGCAAGCTACGGAAGAAACACTTTCGCGAAATACATAAATCATTCGTTAGAAACGAAGCAATCTAGTTACACCAGAAAGGAATTTTTAGAAAGCAAGTTTAGGGTAAGATGAGAATATAGTAAGTCCTCATCTAATCACTCCTAGGATGAGGACTTAATCTGGCGATTATAAAATGACTAAGGATATAACATCCGGGGGAGGGAAGAATCGGTACACTTTAAGCCTATTTTCGAACCCTGGCGTTAAACCTATATTTTCGAAGGCTTTTAGGGGAACAAAAGAACTCTTGGGGCAGGTCGATCAAAGATTTTAGATATGTATTAAGAACTGACAGAACTAAATCCTATATTAGAAAGATATAAACATTTTTAGCACTTAAAATATTTTTAAATTCAGTGAAACTTCTCTCGCCGGCCACCCCTTTAAACAGCCCTATATTGTTCGGAACCGATTTAAGGCTGCCGTGTACTAACCCCTTTGGATTCGCTCATCTCAATGTTAACCTATGGAGAAAATTTGTCTACTATGTACAGCTACATAAATGCTGATAATCCAATAAAAATAGCATTTTCAGATAGCCTGAAATTTTCTGCAACAGGATTTATTTTATAAATTTCGTCCACCAAAGGTTTGGTTTGGTTTTGGAGCGCTACGGTCATTTTTTTGCTACACGAGGGCTAATTAGACCGGGACCTACTGGTTGAAGCCGGTTCGGAACGGCTACAGACATCCATGCCAATTGTGGGACTTCGAACCCCCAGACTCTGGTACCGAAGGTCAGCGCCCAAGCCATTCGGCCATCACTCTGCCTCGACCAAACGAATTTAGAAGCGTTTCAAACGCACTATAAAAGTCCCCCCCCCAAATAATTTAAATTTTTAAATATTATTTGCATTAAAAAAACGAAAAATGCTCTAAGGTGTAAAATTTCTTTCTTTGTTACGGAGTACAATTAAAAAAAATTTTTTAAATACAAGTCGGCAACCCTAGGTCACATTTCTCCATAGTTTAATACTGAGGTGCGAGAATCCAATAGGGTTAGAACACAGCAGTATTAAGGCTCTATGTACTAAGAAAAAAATCGTATTTCCCTTTTCCTCTTCTTGCAGACTCTTGTGGTGGGAGGAGGCCAGTTGACAGTTCGAGAATTCCACCCCCCTTAGGATTGACATTTTGAGGGACTGTAATGGCTCTCTCTCTACAGGGGGGTTAAGCGCTGCCCCCAAATTTTTCATTTAAAATATATTTTTGTCAACTATTTACAGGTACATAAATGCTGATAATCAAATAAAATTGGTATTGTCAGATATTCTGAACTTTTCTGCGAAGCGCTACGGGATTCATTTTATAAATTTCGTCCACCGAAGGAATTGATGAGCGTTTAAAGCACACTATACCAGATTTTCCCTCGAATAATTTAAATTTTAAAGTATTAATTGCATTTAAAAAAAAAAACGAAAAATATGCACAAATGTAAAATTTCTTTTTTTTGTGACGGAGTACACATTTTTAAAAAAAATCTTTGAATCCAAGTCGGCAACCCTAGGCCACATTTCTCCATAGTTTAATACTGAGGTGCGCGAATCCAATAGGGTTAGAACACAGCAGTCTTAAGACTCCATAGAGCCAATGTTATGGAAGAAACCTCTTTTCGACGGCCACCCCTCAAAACGACCACCTTTTTTCGGAACCATGACTGGCTGCCATAGAGAGGTTTCACTGTATTTGAATTTTAAAAGAAGTGAATCAAAGCCTTTTCACTTCATGTCTAGTTATACCGTAGGGGAGCCTTAATGCATAATCTTTTCTATCACTTTAACCTTTAGCTTGCGGGGCCCATTTTTCCGATTCCCTCCTTAGAATGGGAAATTTCATATCCCTTTGTAAGAACGGCCATTAAGGGGGGATATATATATATATATATATATATATATATATATATATATATATATATATATATATATATATATATATATATGTGTGTGTGTGTGTGTGTGTGTGTGTGTGTGTGGGATGGAGTGTTAACTCCATCCATTAGAAGGGAATAATTAAACGTTAAATCATTTTAAATATTTAATGAAATGATCTTTACATGAGATGACTAGCACTTAGGATGAAATAAAGAAAACACAAAAAAAAGTATTAACAGAGCTAAACATCGGGAGCTTGCGGAATAACACATCCGCTTAGAGTTCTTTCGTGTCCATAATGATGTTTGCGCTCGAAGTCCTCCGCGGAGTAGTGGGGAGTGGAAGTTGTAGTAATAGTTCAGTGGTGTTGCCAACTACACGGCCGTCCTGAAGTTCCAGGCGTCCGCGGCTGGGTTGGAGTAAACAATAAGGCTGAAAAGATAAAGAAAAAACAAGGAGAAAAAGAAAAAAAAAATCAAGCAATGTTCATCACATTGGTATGGGTGTTCAGTTTCTGCACCACTGTTTCATTTTATCTGCTGCAGTTGACGTTATGGTTGGACCTTCGTGATGCCCTAACTTTCGAACTTCGTAACGATCGTTGGGGTTGATGTTTGTGATCTCATATGGTCCGAAGAACTTTGGTCGGAGCTTTTGTCCAGTTCCAAATTGAGTTCGTTGTATTACCACTTTGTCAGCTATCTAGTATTTACAAGCTGGTTTACGCCTTTTGTTATATTGTCGTATGTTTTCTTCCTGTAAACGGAGGATATTTCGTTTAGCTTCACTACGTAACGCTTCTTTGTCATCAAGAATTCTTTGGTGGTGTTCCTCGTCAAGTTGTTTAATCTGTAGATCCTCTTGTTGTTTCATTTTAACACCAATTAGAAGTTGAAAAGGTGTGAATTTTGGACTGCGTGTGGTGGTACTATTTAAGATACGTTGCAATCTTGGGACGAATTTAAACCATTTGTCAGGTTCATCTATAGCTAACTTTTTAAAAACGGGAATAATTGTACCATGAATGCGCTCAACCTGACCGTTGCCACGTGGTACACCTGTTGTTATTGAAATGTGTTCAATTGACTGTTCCTGGCAGTAACTGTGAAATTCTGAAGATGTGATTGCGCTACCTTTGTCTGTAATGATTTTTAAAGGGTTGCCTAATGTAGTTTGTTGCAAGGATAATTTGTATAAGGCATCTTTCGTAGAGATGGACTTCAGGGATAGATCTATACAAATTTGGAAAAGGCATCAACTACTGTAAAAAGATACTTATAACATTTTTTTGTCGATGGAAAAGGTCCCAAAAAGTCGCAATGGTAACATTCAAGGGGTGCATCGCATTTTGGAATGGGGTGAAGTAATCCTTCCTGTTTCCCAGATTTTCGTAGGGACAAAATGCAAGGAATCCAATTCGAAATAATTTCTTGAACTAATTTCTTAAGTTGAGGGATGAAAAATTCACGAGAAACAATTAATTCGATTTTTTGCGAAGCAAAATGACCTTGTGAATGGGCGCTTAGCACTATTTCTTTCTGCATCATTTGTGGGACTACTAAAAGTTCGGCATCCTGATGAAGTTTATAAAGAATTCCGTTTTTAACAAAAAAATCATCGGAAGGTGTAGATTCAAGCATAGATTTTATTTGAGATATAAATTCATCCTGATCTTGGGCATTTTTCACTTTTTGAGTGATATCATTTGAGGTAATTACAAGAATGGGGTTACGACTTAAAGCATCAACATGTTTCATCTGTCTACCGGGTCGATGAAAAACTTCATAATCAAAGTCTTCTAACATCAATGGCAATCGAGCAATTTTAGCTGATAGGTCTTTTTTATGCATCGTTTTTTGGAAAGCATCACGTAGATCTTATAATCGGTGATAATTTTAAATTTTGTTCCTAACAAGTAGTTTCGATATTTCTTTAGCGCTTCAATGACGGCAAGAACTTCCAGTTCATAACTATGATACTTTTCTTGTTTAACTGTAGTTTTACGGCTAAAATAATGAATAGGATGAAACTGTCCATCATCTGATTGTTGTAAGAGCACAGCGCCAAAACCTAAGGAGCTGGCATCAGTGTGGAGTTCTAATGGGTATCCCTGTTGAAAAACATGAACTGGGTTTTGTGAAAGAATGTTTTTCAGTTGTTGAAAAGCTGCTATTTGTTCAAAGGGTTTGGGAGCTTCAATAACTTAAAATTTTGGTTCAACCTTTTCACTTTTGACGGATTCATTCTCCAGGGCATCATCATCGGCATCAAATATTTTTGGTTCAAGAGTTGCCTTGATAGCTCCAATATCAAAAGCATTATCATAATCGTTATCATGAAGCAAATCTAAATCATTGGCATCAGCATCATCTAACTCTTTTCCAACATTATCATCACATTCAAAATCAATTGGAATATAGATTGTACTTTTACTAGGGTAGATTGTACTTTTTCATTTTCTCTACCCTAGAAATCTTATCTTGAGTAGATGTGAGAGGTTTATCAGACATGCCTATTTGACCCTGTTTTACCTGGTCTTGAATTTGTTTTTCTACGATTTTCTGTTCCGCAAAAGGGAGTCTTCGAGAACATTGAGCTACGGGGATTTCATCTTGTAATAAAATAGTCATCTTAATTTCAGTGTCTTGAACTTTATGGGGTTTGTAGGAATTAACGATATTTTGAACTTCCTCACGAATTTCAGAATTCAAAATGTGTGAAAGATCAAATGGAAAAGCTTGATCACCAGGAACATTAGCAATATTACCGAAGAAGATTTTATCAGGAGTACTGCATAAACGAATACCGTCTTTATCAAATGTAAATTGGGTTTGCTGTAAAAAGTCGATTCCGATAATCACATCAAGAGGAATCAAGTCATCTTTTAGAACATGTATTTTAGCAGGTAAAGTGATGTTTTGAATTTCGATAGAATCCTGAAAGAAACCGATGCTGTGAACTTGGTTTCGGCCAATTCCTGAAAAGGGAATGTTGGTGGGCTGCAATGGTGGCGAACCAATTCTTCGATAGGTTTTCTCATTGATGAGGGTTGCCTGTGACCCAGTGTCACAGAGTGCTGTCAATTTAATTCCTGCAAGTTGAATGTCAACATGCATAGGATTTTTCTATGAAGTTTCAGGAGAAAGCGCGTTTATAGTTTTATCAGGAATAGGCTTTTGAGAATCAGGTTTCGGTTCAGAATTTCGATAACTTTTGGGACAATTAGCATGAACATGACCAAAACATTTACATCCGTAGCATTGTTTACCATGTGACTTATTCAAACATTGGTTACTTTTGTGACCTCTCAAGGCACAGGAATAACATACTGGTTGTGTATTAGGGCTACGTGTATTATCGACTTTCACATTGAAGTTGGAAGCATCAAATTTTTTCTGATTATTTTGTCTGAAATGTTGTGAACTGTTAAATATTTTTTCATAAATTTTCAATTTTTCCTTAATTTCAGGTATGGATTTACAACCGTAAAGAAAAATTTTATTGTTTGTTCAATCAGGAATTCCGTTTATGACATACTCAAACAGATATGAATCATCGAGAGAACCTTTGTGTGCCAAACCTCTCATAGCTAAGATATATTCTTGTAGGGTTTCAGACGGTTTCATACGTCGAGATTCCATTAATTTATGTAACTGAATACTGTTAATTTTGTCCTAAAATTCGTCTAACAAATTGTGCTTCAATTGTTCCCAATTTGTAATTCCACGAATAGACCTAATTAAAGTTTGAGCGGGACCAATTAGGCATTTTCTAACAAAAGTAATTTGGTGAATTGGATTGTTTATCTGATATAAACAAAAAATTTCTTCAACGTCAGATATAAAATTCTCAACACTGTAATTATCACGAGACGAGAAAGGTTTTATTAAATCAACAACATCTTTTAGACTAAACAACTGTAAAGAGAGACTCGTAGTTTCAACTGGAGTCAATAAACTTTGACATGATTCACCAAAGGAAATGTGCGTATTTTGCTTATTTGAAGATTCTTCTGCGTAAGTGGTGGGAGGGGAGGGATTTCTATTTTCCGCTACGACGTTGTTAGTTTGGGTTGAACTTGCAACCGGAAGTGGATCATCATTTACTTCGCATTCCGAAAGATCAGAAAATTCCGCTTTTAATAGCGATAAATCTCTAAGACTCATAAGAATGGTATTGGCACATTTATCTGGGTCAGTTGAAAATTCTAAATGAAGTAGATTACAAACAGAAATCAAGTCCTTAAGTGAAAACTCTTTAAGTAATTTCTGTTTCATTTCTTCCAACGCGAATGGCTGTTTGAAACCTGTAAATTTACGTAATCTGGCGCGATTTTGTCTGTCGCCGTCTGTACCAAAAGTTTAAATTATGTAAAACCTTTATTTGATTCGTACTACCAATTTTTAACGATTTTGCAATATTGGGGTAATCGTTGAGAGTAGCCATAATAATATAGATTCAAACAATTATATTACACAAATATACAAATATTCAACACCAAAATCAATAACTTGATTCTCTCTCTAAAATTGCGTTTAAGATCAAGAACAAATAATAAAATTCCACATCAAAATACCATTAGATTTCGGTTTCAAAATTTTCTTCACACAAAAATATACAGTTCTCAATAAAAGAATATATTTTGTTCTCAACCATATGCATCAAAATAATAATATAATATTCTTCAAAACTCTATTCAATTCGTAATCATTCAAAATGTATACGAAATAAATGTTCTGTTGTGGTTGTTCAAGGAAATGAGATTCATCAAATTAAATATCGAAATATTCATAAAATCATCAAATAAATTAATCGAAATAGAATTCTCTTCAAGAAAACAGAAGTGATAAATTCAACGTCAAAGCTCATCAAAAGTGAATTTAGCATCAGTTAAATTCCTGCATCAAAAGAACGTTGAAAGATTCTTCAGTTTTCTTATATCATCAATAATATTAGAATTTCATTAATCATCAAAATTTTCTTGAACAAGCGTCAACGTATGCATCAAATAATTTTAATATGATCAAAGTGTACTTACACTTCTGGTTTTGGTTCTGTAACATCCCATCAGAATAATATCAGAGTTCGTGGCACATCACTTTCGCTTTCGGTGGCGATATCCGAAGCCAAAATCAGACAGGACGAATAATCATCAAAAAAAAAAATTTTTTTTAGTTCAAGCTAGGAGTTTTTTTAGAGTCCGAGACCGGCAAGAGCCCTCATGTGGGATGGAGTGCTAACTCCATCCCACAGAACTCCATCCATTTAGCACTCCATCCATTAGAACATTCCCTTCTAATGGATGGAGTGCTAACTCCATCCATTAGAAGGGAATAATTAAACGTTAAATCATTTTAAATATTTAATGAAATGATCTTTACATGATAGGGTACTATTTCGATAGGGTACAGTATATATATAAAGTATTATCCACTGTATATATATACTGTATTCCACTGTATATATATCCACTGTATATATATATATATATATATATATATATATATATATATATATATATATATATATATATATATATATATATATATATATATATATATATATATATATATTTATATTCATTCATTCACACTTAGGATGAAATAAAGAAAACACAAAAAGAGTATTAACAGAGCTAAACATCGGGAGCTTGCGGAACAACACATCCGCTTAGAGTTCTTAATGTCCATAATGATGTTTGCGCGCGAAGTCCTTCGCGCTGGAGTGGTGGGGTGTGGAAGTTGAAGTAATAGTTCAGTGGTGTTGCCAACTACATATATATATATATATATGTACGTATGTATATACAGTAGAACCCCGATTTCACGTTGTCCGTTTCGTACGTTATTCAGCTTCGTACGTCATTTTCTGCTAGTCCGTGAAAATTGCCTATACTATGCTTAGATTATGTTTTAACCCCGATTTTATGTTTTCCCGTTTCGTACGTTTTTTATCGTTGGTCCCATGAAAAACGTAAACGGGGTTCCACTGTATATATATACTGTATTCCACTGTATATATATCCACTGTATATATATATATATATATATATATTTATATTCATTCATTCTTGCACCTGTATCCTTGGGATACATGCTATCCCACCCCGTAAGGAAAAGGTTAATAACAGTTTTACATATCTATACATATATATAAAAAGAGAGCGGTTTTGTACGTGGAGGGTAATCTTCAGAACCACTGTACCTATTTGAAAATTTCTTTCACTGTTTGAAAGGTACATTATTCCAGATGGACATAGGCTATATATTATGTATATCTGATCAGTAGAAATAAAGTTAGGGGCTTAATCCTAACAATCTCCATTGTTACCGCTACTGTTCTCTACCGCTTTTTGTTCCGAAGGTTTCAACGATCCTTATCGTGGTGCTATCGCGATGGGCTTCTGTTCTGACGCTAGCGGTTCGAACCTAGCCGTTCTCCGGCACGCCTTTTTCTTTTAAAAAATTTATTTTAATTATTAACTAGGATAGAATTAATTTAAGGTATTATTTAGGTTATTATTAAGGTAAAAAAGATTTACAATTTATTGGCTATCAACTGGAAATTTATTGGTATAATATTTTGTTCAACCCGGACAAAGTCGGGACGGGCCTCTAGTATCTAAATAAATAAACTGCTTGAAAAGGATCGTAATGTGTTATGGTGTTTATACGAGACGTCTGACATCGAGGCGGGAATTCTCACCATGCGGATCATGAAATGAGGGTGGAAGCACCTTTGAAAACGATTTAATGCTCTAAATGGGTATTAAACATCACCCCAAATGGCACGCGTATGAAATCTCAAGCTGTGTATAGATATAGTTTTGGCAGAATAATATAATAGGTTACCGAGACTTACTTCCTCGGCAGAACATAGGAAAATAAACCGAATGACCCATCAGTGGCTAGGTTTATGGGGCTTAAAACTTCATATGACAGGATTTTGTTCTTCGAATGCAAAGACAACATAATTTTCAGGATTTCTCAATATATTATGGTTTATGTTTAAGTATTTACAGGTATGTAATGGCAAATCCCTTTAATCTATCCTCAATGATATTTTACTTGAAAAATTTGGTGTTTTTTTTTTCCTTTGTAGAAGTTAAGAAGGAGATAACAAGTAAAAGCATCCAGGGTACCCGTTATTTAAAATTTGGAAAAAAATCGTTTTTCGTGAAATTCTATGGTCTGAAGATTAAAGAGTTTCAAAAATTCAGGAGTCAGTCACTTATCTATATATATAAAACAGTTCCGTAACTGACTCATTCATTCATTCATTCATTCATTCACTGACTGACTAACATACAACGCACAGACCAAACCGCTGGACCTAAAGGGCTGAAATTTTGCATGGCGATTCTTCTTATAGTGTAGGGGTGCACTAAGAGAGATTTTTGAAAAATTCTTCTTAGATTTTTTTTAATTAAATTTTTAAGCTGTTTTTTTTACTTTTTTTAAGTTTACATTTAAAATAATAATTTGAGGGTTATAAAATTTATATCACGAGAAAGATCATAAAAATTCCTTTAAAATGAAATCTTTTTCGAATCTTTACCTTCATTTCCTGATTTTGGGTAAATTTTTAAAGATTAATTTTTAGAATTTAATTTATTAAATGCTGATCACGTGACTTCTTTTTCTGGTACTTTAAATAAATTTATCGTCACGTGCATAAAAACTAAATAGACAAAAAATAATTTTTTTTTCTTGCTAATGCGGCAGACGATTGGACATTATCCAAAAAAATATTAAAATACAGTAAAAGAAATGTTCTAGAAACTGTACTATATTAACTGTACTATATTCTTTAGTATTCTTTATATTAGATTTAATTTGAATATCTTCTTCTACATTATTTTGTCTATAAAAATATCCCTTATGATTTTTTTATAAATATATATATATTTTACATCAATTATATACATTGATCGTCGTATTTATTATATATATATTGGCATTAATTGCATACATTCACCGATGTTTTTACTTTGAATGTACTCCGTAGCGAAGTGCGGGTTTTCAGCTAGTCTATATATATAAAACAGTTCCGTAACTGACTCATTCATTCACTGACTGACTGACATACAACGCACAGACCAAACCGCTGGACCTAAAGGACTGAAATCTTGCATGGCGATTCTTCTAATAGTATAGGGGTGCACTAAGAAAGATTTTTCCAAAAATTCTTCTTAGATTTTTTTAAATTAAATTTTTAAGCTGTTTTTTAAACTTTTTTTACGTTTGCATTTAAAATAATACATTGAGGGTTATAAAATTTATATCACGAGAAAGATCATAAAAATTCCTTCAAAATGAAATTTTTTTTCGAATTTTTACCTCCATTTCCTGATTTTTGGTGAATTTTCAAAGATTAATTTTTAGAATTTAATTTATTAAATGTCGATCACGTGATTTCTTTTTCTGGTACTTTCAATAAATTTATCGTCACGTGCGTAACAACTAAATAGACAAAAAAATATTTTTTTCTCTTTCTAATGCAGCAGACGATTGGATATTATACAAAAAAATACATATCCCTTACGATTTTTTTTATAAATATATATATATAGATAGATATATATTTTACATCAATTATATACATTGATCATCGCATTTATTATAAATATATATATTTATTTTTTGGCATAAATTGCATACGTTGACCGTTGTATTTAATTTGAATGTACTCCGTAGCGAAGCGCGGGTTTTCAGCTAGTCTGTCTATATACACTTTTGAGAATAAACTGGGTGATTCAAAAGTCAGTATACATTTTAAAATCCATATTTATAACGCATGTCAGCGCAATAAGCACTCACGCGCATGATATAATCATCGTATATTCTTTAAGACCCCCCACCCCCCTCCTCCCAAAAAAAGCGTAATTAATTACAAATACGTCCACTAGATGACGCTCCATCTGTAACAAAAGACGCAATAACACTTTACTAACAGTTCTTTATTAGATAAGCGCAATACCTTACTGCTAGTGCAGCGCCATCTGATGGCCACATTTGTAGTTAATTATGCAATTTTTTTTTGAGTCTCAAACAAAAAATCCGTCGTTATATCATGCGTGTCTCACTGGTGATTAACTTTCGAATAATAGGTGTAAAGAGAACATTTTATGGAATTATCTGTATGGAGATGACACTTAAGATTCGTCTTCATATAGAATGACATCAAGCATGAAGAAATATTACATCTCCAGCATGAAGAAATATTATATTCTCCAGCATGAAGAAATATTACATCTGTTAGTCTAAAATTAGTTGTCAGTTATATTCTTTATTTTTGATTTTTAGCTCTATTTTACGATATAATTGGATTTTTAGTTATAGGATGTAACTATATAACTGTAGAAAATTTCAGTTTCTCGATCAAAGTAGCAAAAATAAAACCAGTTTATGAAATCACTACTGTTTTCTTTATTAATCAACACCATAATTAAACCACTAGATCAATATCTTTTAATTTTAATCATAATGAAAAAACAAATACCTTTTTTAACTATTTACGATTTATTGCTTCATAAAGTTGAAAGAATGAAACCCGATATGTGTTAATCTCTGGACGTCTAGAAACTCCTCTTATCTCTTAATGGACACTCTATGGAAACATTTTTTGCTGCCAAATGAAAAGACAAACATGTCTTTCTCGCCGAATACGATAAAGAGACGACTAAAGTTGATCCAAGAACTGTATTGACTTAACAGGAGTAATGCTCAGAGGAAAAACATGCACTCTAAAGGAAATATTTACCTAATTAACATGAAAATCGAGTGTCTGTGAGAAACACGCTTAATTTGAATTGTTTTCTTGCTACGTTTAGATTTATACCTAATCCGAGAAAAACTCGGCTGATCTTAATTACATCCATTAGAGCTTTTTTGCGATCCTAATAAAATTTTAAAGTGCCTTAATTTTTTAACTGAGCATAAAAATTTTTATGACGTTAATTTGCAATTAAACCCGAGGCATCTGTTTTGAGAAGGTGTTATACATTATAGATCCTTAGGCAATTGGGAAAAACACGAGGTTAAGTAAGTGTATATTCAAAGGATTAAAGGGCTAATTAGAAGGAATTTGTACTTACAAGGAACTACTAGAGAATAATTAAATCTTAAACAAAAGCTTCTTAAGATCCAGAATAAAGTGTCAGATTAGTGATTAATTTCAGACTAATAGATGTTAAGAGAACATTTCATGGAATTATCAATGTGGACATGGTACTTATGATTCTTCTTCAGAGAGAATGACATCAAGTATTCTCCAGCATGAAGAATGATCGCACATGTTAGCCTAAAATGGATTTTCAGTTTCATTTTTTACAAGTTGTTTGCCAGGTGTTGCCCGGGTTCGCTTCCACGTTTGGGACAACTCGGAAATTTTAATTTTCACTCCTACCCCAATGTCGATAGGGCTGACTTGGACTTAAACGGCATCGGGAGTATCACTATTCATCTCAGCGACCCCGAAAATCAAATATTTTCAAATATTTTTACATGTCATCCCCTTCCCACTGGGCCTGGGCGATGTTACATTTTTGACATCGTGATACATCGTCAGTCTAACATCGCGATGTGACGATGTATCGCTATGTTAACC
This sequence comes from Dolomedes plantarius, assembly GCA_907164885.2. Lineage (NCBI taxonomy): Eukaryota > Metazoa > Arthropoda > Arachnida > Araneae > Dolomedidae > Dolomedes > Dolomedes plantarius. The sequence goes on from OU015502.1 coordinate 143,701,925, forward strand.
ACCAGCGTAGCCACCAGGTGGCAGAGTGCCTCCTTAAAAAAAGTAACACAGATTCATACATAAAAATGAGACCAGGTTGTTGCCCTGCAACAGACTAAACTAATTATAAATTCAAATATTTTTTATTTTGAGCCAAGAATATCTGCATTTCTGCATTTTTTGGAAGCATTGCAGCTTTCTGTCTTGTAATAACACTCCCGCCTGTGCTGAATACTATCTCTGAAGGTACACTTGAACGTTGAATTGCCAAATATTTTCTAGCAAGTACTTTTAAGTCGTCAGTCTAAGTACTGACGGTGTGCAGGGCCTTTTTATCGCATGGGCAAATCGGGACTTTGCCCAGGGCCCCGTGATGCTAGGGGGCCCCAAAACCCCCTTGGTGTATGCACCTAGTACTTCTAAGCTAAGTGATGTGATATCGTAAAACCGCGCATGCGTACAAACATCGGACACCGGAAAATCGTCGACCAAGCTATGCGACATCGTAACATCGCGCATGCGCACACAGAACATTTTTATAAATGTCCGTAAGAGGGGGTCCCCAAACAGCATCTGCCCAGGGGCCCCCAGCGTTCATAATCGGGCCCTGACGGTGTGTAACCGGAAAATCGTCCCTTCAAGCTAAGTGATGTGATATCGTAAAACCGCGCATGCGTACAAACATCGGACACCGGAAAATCGTCGACCAAGCTATGCGACATCGTAACATCGCGCATGCGCACACAGAAACATCGGAACCGTTTGTGTGACATCGGGAAATCGCTCGCAAGCGTACACCGCTAGGTTTGTGACACCGGGAAATGGCGATGTTACGATGTTTTGAAAATTATTAAACCGGTATGACGATGTCGGCTTCACACCGGTTTTTCACGATGTATCGATACATCGCACAAGCCTACTTCCCACCCCCAACCTTAGGAGTGTTTGGGGTGTTAGGGCTGTCTTACTTCCACAGTACTTTTTCGCTAATTGTAAGTTATATGTGCACCAAGTTTGGTGGCAATTACTCCAGGTGTTCCAGAGTTATGGTGGAACATACGTACATACATACATCCTTTTTTATATACAGTAACCACCGCTTATAGTGATCAGTGGTTATAAGAATCAACCGTTTATAAGAATCAATATCACAAAAACAAAAACAAATGGATTATTTCCATGTTAAAATTTTCGCTTTAAAGAATCCACCGGTTTTAAGAATCAGTTTACACTCTTCGCTTTCCTTTCATTTTTCCCAAAAAGTCACTTAAACCCTCAAAAGGCACGGAGTTCATTCTTTATTTTTTTTAAGAAAGAGTGATGAGATGGGATGGAATACAGTCGTAAAATACATCCCTTTCTTTGTTAGACATAACATACTAGTTCCCCTTAAACGCTTTAGCTAAACACTGACCTATTAGCTTGACCCAGGAGCATCCTACCCATATTGAAAGAGGTATAAACAGCCTCCTGAAAACTTCATTACGTCAAACTACCATAGAAAAAATTTTCTTGCACCCTTCCTATAGTTGAAATGTTAAACTGTTAAGCAGGTATGTTGTAACTTGTAACAATTATTGTATTTTTTTTCTTCTCTTATTATAATCATGTGTATCAACTTATAGGTCTAAAAATTAAGTTTTATTTTTAAAACTATAAAAAATAATTTTAAATGAGTTATGACTGATCACCTTAATGATGTTTAATTAACAAATATTTCTTGATTTTTCTCATTGTTGCAATATGATACACATATGTGACAATAAGAATCCCGATCCTATTGTTATGACTTGTTTTTTTTTAGATCGATTTCTTGTAATTTTACATGATCACTAACAGATCACCTTAATGATGTTCAGTTAAAAAAAATACTCCTTAAATTTCTCACATTTTCTAATTGTTGCAATTTGATACACATATGTGACAATAAGAATCCCGATCCTATTGTTATGACTTGTTTTTTTAGATCGATTTCTTGTAATTTTACATGATCACTAACAGATCACCTTAATGATGTTCAGTTAAAAAAAATACTCCTTAAATTTCTCACATTTTCTAATTGTTGCAATTTGATACACATATGTGACAATAAGAACCCCGATCCTATTGTTATGACCTGTTTCTTTCAGATCGATTTCTTGAAATTTTACATGATCACTAACAGATCACCTTAATGATGTTCAGTTAAAAAAAATACTCCTTAAATTTCTCACATTTTCTAATTGTTGCAATTTGATACACATATGTGACAATAAGAATCTCGATCCTATTGTTATGACCTGTTTCTTTTAGATCGATTTCTTGTAATTTTACATGATCACTAACAGATCACCTTAATGATGTTCAGTTAAAAAAAATACTCCTTAAATTTCTCACATTTTCTAATTGTTGCAATTTGATACACATATGTGACAATAAGAATCCCGATCCTATTGTTATGACCTGTTTCTTTTAGATCGATTTCTTGTAATTTTACATGATCACTAACAGATCACCTTAATGATGTTCAGTTAAAAAAAATACTCCTTAAATTTCTCACATTTTCTAATTGTTGCAATTTGATACACATATGTGACAATAAGAACCCCGATCCTATTGTTATGACCTGTTTCTTTTAGATCGATTTCTTGTAATTTTACATGATCACTAACAGATCACCTTAATGATGTTCAGTTAAAAAAAATACTCCTTAAATTTCTCACATTTTCTAATTGTTGCAATTTGATACACATATGTGACAATAAGAACCCCGATCCTATTGTTATGACCTGTTTCTTTCAGATCGATTTCTTGAAATTTTACATGATCACTAACAGATCACCTTAATGATGTTCAGTTAAAAAAAATACTCCTTAAATTTCTCACATTTTCTAATTGTTGCAATTTGATACACATATGTGACAATAAGAATCCCGATCCTATTGTTATGACTTGTTTCTTTTAGATCGATTTCTTGTAATTTTACATGATCACTAACAGATCACCTTAATGATGTTCAGTTAAAAAAAATACTCCTTAAATTTCTCACATTTTCTAATTGTTGCAATTTGACACACATATGTGACAATAAGAATCCCGATCCTATTGTTGTGACTTGTTTTTTTTCAGATCGATTTCTTGAAATTTTACATGATCACTAACAGATCACCTTAATGATGTTCAGTTAAAAAAAATACTCCTTAAATTTCTCACATTTTCTAATTGTTGCAATTTGATACACATATGTGACAATAAGAACCCCGATCCTATTGTTATGACCTGTTTCTTTTAGATCGATTTCTTGTAATTTTACATGATCACTAACAGATCACCTTAATGATGTTCAGTTAAAAAAAATACTCCTTAAATTTCTCACATTTTCTAATTGTTGCAATTTGATACACATATGTGACAATAAGAACCCCGATCCTATTGTTATGACCTGTTTCTTTTAGATCGATTTCTTGTAATTTTACATGATCACTAACAGATCACCTTAATGATGTTCAGTTAAAAAAAATACTCCTTAAATTTCTCACATTTTCTAATTGTTGCAATTTGATACACATATGTGACAATAAGAACCCCGATCCTATTGTTATGACCTGTTTCTTTTAGATCGATTTCTTGTAATTTTACATGATCACTGACTTAAACCTGAATGATATTCGGTTTAACAAATACTTCCTAAATTTCCTCTATTGTATCTAAATTCACATGCGTCCTTAGTTAGGAATTCTACTGAATTCTCTATCCTGATAGAAGCTTATCTAGAATTTATCCCCTTACTTCGGGAAATTAAGACTCGTTGTTTACAAAGCAGAGAAAACATGTTGCCAAGGCTTATGGAAAACTAAGCTTGGGGAAACTTCAGAGACCGAAATAATTGTGTGCCGTAACACGATCCCTAAGGGCGTCTTTGTGATTAAATCACGATTTCTTCATCTCTTGAGTAGCCTGGAATCAGAATATTTTGTACTGTTTGGAATAATTTTCTAAGATAAATGCCTCTGTATATCATTATTTACCGATGTATTGTAGAAGACAGTGAAAAGTAAAATAAGGGGATGTTTTACTGCGTGTTTACGAAAACGGAGGGAACAATTTTGTTTCACTGGAGATTTTCATGTGTCTTTTGAGGTATTTACAATGACAAATTCAATCAAGACTTTTCAAGCAGTATGAAGTTTTGCGTTGTCTAATCAAGTCCTTTATATTAGGATTTAAAAGGTATTGGGATATATTCATAGTTATATAATATCTAGTAACAGGAAGACCTAAAAATGAACGATAAATTATTAATATTTCATATTTATTGAATATAATTTCACATAGAAATTTTAAAACAAGTCTAATTGGTACTTGCATTGCAAAATGTACAAGCGCTGAAAAGTTTGTAAAGTGTGCTACAAATTTATTTTATTTAGAATAATGAATCGAAAGGTGTTTGTTTCGAATTTTTTGACTTGCAAACATGTTTCTCTGTGTTTACATTAAGTTCGATAATTAAATTAAATCCCTTGAAATCATTGATATTTCGAATATTTTGACTTGCAAACATTTTTCTCTGTGTTTATATTAAGTTCGATCATTAAATTAAGTTCATTAAAATCATTGACATTTAAAGAATCCTTTGCAAGCGTTTAGCATATTTTCAGTTATTTTTAATAATTTCCAAAAGTACCTGAATTCCCCATAATTCAAAGTCATATGAATAACATCATCTCATAATCTCATTAAACATTTGATGCAAATCATGGACTCAAAACACAATATATTTTGATATTTCAGAATGGGAAACCATAGCTAATAAAAGCGAAGACTGATTTAGAACCAAATGTGCACTTTTAGAGAAGCGTTCAATTTATGAGCGCATGTCGATTACTGAAACACAGGAAGAGTACTTACAACATCTTTTATGTCCCAACGTATATAACTAATTAATCTTATTCAATCTATATATATAAAACAGTTCCGTAACTGACTCACTCACTGACTGACTGACTGACATACAACGCGCAGACCAAACCGCTGGACCTAAAGGGCTGAAATTTTGCATGGCGATTCTTGTTATGGTGTAGGGGTGCACTAGGAAATATTTTTCAAAAATTCTTCTTAGATTTTTTTAAATTAAATTTTTAAGCTGTTTTTGTAACTTTTTTTAAGTTTGCATTTAAAATAATAATTTGAGGGTTATAAAATTTATATCACAAGAAAGATCATAAAAATTCCTTCAAAATGAGATCTCTTTCGAATCTTTACCTCCCTTTTCTGATTTTTGGTGAATTTTTAAAGATCAATTTTTAGAATTTAATTTATTAAATGCCGATCACGTGATTTCTTTTTCTGGTACTTTAAATGAATTTATCGTCACGTGCATAACAACTAAATTGAAAAAAAATATTTTTTTCTTGCTTATGCGGCAGACGATTGGACATATTAAAATACAGTAAAAGATATTATGTTCCTCAAACTGTACTATATTAACTGTACTATATTCTTTAGTATTCTATTAGATTTAATTTGAACATTTTCTTTTACATTATTTTGTCTATAAAAATATCCGTTCCGATTTTTTTATAAATATATTTTTTTATTTTTTTTACATCAATTGTATACATTGATCGTCGTATTTATTATATATATATATATATATATATATATATATATATATATATATATATATATATATATATATATATATATATATATGTATATATATATATATATATATATATATATATATATATATATATATATATATATATATTTTGGCATTAGTTGCATACATTGACCGTTGTATTTAATTTGTATGTACTCCGTAGCGAAGTGCGGGTTTTCAGCTAGTCTATATGTATAAAACAGTTCCGTAACTGATTGATTGACTGACTGACTGACAGACAACGCACAGATGAAACCGCTGGACCTAAAGGGCTGAAATTTTGCATGACGATTTTTCTTATAGTGTAGGGGTGCACTAAGAAAGATTTTTGAAAAATTCTTCTTAGATTTTTAAAAATTAAATTAAGCTGTTTTAGTAACTTTTTTTAAGTTTGCATTTAAAATAACAACTTGAGGATTATAAAATTTATATCGCGAGAAAGATTCTAAAAATTCCTTTAAAATGAAATCTTTTTCGAATCTTTACCTCTATTTTCTGATTTTTGGTGAATTTTTAAAGATTAAATTTTAGAATTTAATTTATTAAATTCTGATGACGTGATTTCTTTTTCTGGTACGAACTTATTGGTAAATAGAATGGGTAGATGCAGAAACCCTGAAGCTGAAAATTTGTTAATACGCAATAATATGAAAAAGGTATCGTTATTAAATGTGACTGAAAACGTCTTCGTTATTCTACCTGAAAAAGTAACGGTAAAAATACAGAATTTCTTACGATATTTTCTGCCCTGAAATTTCCTTTTTAGGTAACTTAAAAATTGATTATTTCGAATTAAATTCAACCCTCTTTTGAGTTGCTTTATGTGGTGATAAAAATACTTTATAAACTTTTCCCCTTTCCTAAAAGGATTTCTTTTTCAAAATATGATTACCGGTTTGAGGAATTTAACCCCAACTCTAATATTTCCATACTTGTTCAGGAATAGCTGGCAGTGTTTGAAAATTTCAATTCATGGATGAAAACGCTACGGCATGAAGTATATTTTGCTTCTGTAGTATCAAGAGATAAGAGTAAATCTACGTTCATTTTCAAGAAACGAGAGGCAAAATTTATGTAGATCCTTATTAAATGAATTATTCACCTCATCCTTCATAACTCTTTTGGGTATAACAGATAAATGGTCCTTAAAAACAAAATTTTGAATTAGATTGAATTAATGTATTTATGATCAAATTAACTGAATGAATAAAGAATCATTAAGTTTTATTTCAGTACCGTTCAAATTGTTGTTACACCATTAATCTCCCATACTGTTAAATCTAATCACTTTAAAAAAAAATTATAGTCAGGTTTTAAAGGGGGAAAACATATCTTAGCGCTTTGGATAGATCAGGGGTTTCCAAACTCATTTAGCCTACCGCCCCTTTTCAGAAAAAAGTAAAAAAATATTTATTAAAACAAACCATAGTGAACCAACCATAGTTGAATTAATGTATTCATGATCAAATTAACTGAATGTAAGTAAAGAATCATTAAGTTTTATTTCAGTAACTTTCAAATTGTTGTTACATCTTTAATCACCCATACTGTTAAATCTAATCACTTTTTTGGGAATTATAGTCAGGTTTGAAAGAGGGAAAACATCTCTTAGTGCTTTGGCTAGATCAGGGGTTTTTTCAAACTTATTTGGCCTACCGCCCTTTTTCAGAAAAAAAAATTATTATAAGCAACCATAGTAACATTTGATTTCCCCAGAGTAAATCAAGATAACGAAGGATAATACTAAGTGTACGATCATTAGAATATTTAAGAATAGAGATAAATAAAAAGAACAATACACAAAACATTACAATTAGTTAAATAAGATTTATTTTGTTAATGGAATTTATAATAATACAACTGCGATGCAATGGGCATTAATTTTCAATAATAAGCTAGAATTTACTTCTAAATGGTGTGGTCTAAAAATGGTGTGGTTGACTAGTTTAAGGAAATCCATTAGTTTTTTGCTATAAATACGTTTTAAATAAAATGCCATAATGTGATTTTACAAAAAAAAACCTGGATGTTCCGATTTTTAAAAAATAATTGGTATTTCTCAAAAAATGAATGAATAGAATAACAGAATAAATAACAAAAAGCGTTTTTAAGAGAAAATTCCACCATAATCATACGAATTCACAAAAAAAAACAATCCGAATAAAATTACCCAAAATGCATCTGTCTTTACAATGAATATAATAAATAAGAAAAATTCCATTCGGTTCAAAGCAATAAATGTATAAACAAATTATTCCAAAAATTCTTAAAATTCAAGAAAGAAATTTACCAATTTAAACATTAATCTTTAAGCTATTAATTCTAATACATAATAAATATCTTTTTTAAACATAAGCACAAACAATTTTACAGGTGCTGCCATCTTTTGACCGAAAGGTGAAGCAATGCTGAACACTAAGTGAACATTACGGATACACATTAAAACGAATCCTAATGAGAAGGATGAACTTGGTGCGCTGCTATCAATTATTAATGTTCGATATCATTTATTAATGTTCGGCGGGGCCCAAGGTTGCCCATATTGGTCGGCAGATCTGTACTGTCCGTCCGGCGCCTAGGCCTATATGAAACATACACCGAACAGGGGAAATCCACCTTCGTCTGAGTTTGAAGGAATTGTGGTCTTCGGTGATTCATGGGCCGTTACGCGAAAGTGGAGGGAGCCGAGCTGGTCAATTGACTTACCAATGTCCAGCTCTATTTTTGTCGACAGCATTTTAAACCACCGCGAATAGTTATTTGTAGTCGATTTCTGTTTTGAGTTATAGCAGATTTGCAATTACACTCTACCCATGCTGCACTACATGGGATCAAGGAAATGCAATTAAAATGTTTTGTACTATAGCCTATAATTCAGGATAAAGTATCGGTATCTGTTTTTGCAGCCAGAATTGTTGGTAGCTGAGTTTAAATTTAAACTTACCGCCCTCCCCCCCTATTGGATCGTTCCAGCACCCGCAGGATGGCTGTATCTCTCACTTTGGGAAGCTCTATGGATGTCCAACCATTTGACTTGCCTGGGCTGCATTAAGAGGGGAGGAACAGTCTTAGGCCGAAAAAAAATCAATATACTTCATAAATATAAGTAATAAAACCTTTAACTGCATAAAACCTTAAACTATAAGTAACAAAACCTTTAATTCTTCTTTTAATCCCTTATTATAACATTAAAAAAGCAAGGCAACATAAACATAAAATTAGCGGTATATTTGACCTTGCTTTTGACAAAACTAAAGCATCGATGTCTTGTTCAATGGAAGATTTCGTCATTCTTACTGAGATCGAAGAAATTTTTGATCTAATTTTACTCTTAGTGTGCTTCATCTTTTAACACTCCGTCGGGCGCGTCTCGAAACTGACGGCATCGGGCGCGGTGTATCTGTCAGATACATCTCTGTTTTATGTGTTTTCTGTTAATTTGTGTTACTTTAAATATTCTATTTTTATTCTTTTTAGGTCCATACTTTTACACCCGGACCTTTTTTTATTATTTTTATTATTTTAATTATTTTATTTCTCGCAAAACACCATCTAATAGAAGTAAACCGATAAATGCTTTTATTTCAATACTAGCGGCCCGTCCCGACTTAATTAAAGTCCGGGTTGAACAAAATATTATACCAATAAATTTCCAGTTGATAGACAATAAATTGTAAATCGAGATAATAATAACCTTAAGAATACCTTAAATAAATATTACGTTAGTTTATAATTAAAGTTAATTTTTTAAAGGAAAAGGTGTGCCGGAGAACGGCTAGTTTCGAACCGCTAACGTCAGGACAGAAGACCACCGCGATAGCATCACGCTAAGGATCGTCGACATACGGGTGAGAAATCCAAGCTTGGACCTGCTCATACACTCGTGTATTCAAACACAAACAGTGAGATTAATGAACATGTAGATGCTCCCCGTTGGCTTCACAAACACATTATTGGGAAAAGAGGAGCTAATATTAAACAGATCACTAATGATTTAATTAAAATCCAGGTGGATTTTGCTGATGGGCATGACAGCATTAATGTACAGAGGCTGTTCGCACATTTTTTAGACGATTTTGGTAAGCGGTAATAAAAAATCGTTTGCTGCAAAAGAAATAATTGCAATTGTACTATGTTTTTAAAAGTCAAAATTATCGTCTGCGGCTTGAAAGTTTTGTTTTTAATTCAAAATGGCGTTTTTAACAAAGCAGTGGTTCGAAGGCTACATTTATGCTCCTTCCGAAGAGAAATATGCATACTCCGTTATCCAAACACGATGTGAGAGTCATGGTTTTGTGATATCTAAAGCGTCGATAGGTAATATCGTCAACAAGAAAAGAAAAAAAGTCAAATTGGAGCCTCAAGTGGGACAAAAATTCCAAACAAGTATCCAAGGAAAAAACGGACATCTTCGACTATTGCAAAGGTACGTTGTTTAATGTTAAAAGAAAATCCCCCTAGTTAAAGGACAGTTGCAAAATCATTAAAATGCTCGGTGTCCACTGTAAACAAAATGATAAACGTTGATTTAAATCTCAAGAAAGTGAAAAAACGCAATGTGCATCGTCTTCTTCCAAATCATATCGCTGAACGCAGGACACGCTGCAGAATTCTATATGAGAAACACTTATCCAAAGAAAAATGGAAAACAATTGACTCAATAGATGAATCATGGGTGTATTTAAATGATTGTAACAAAAAAAGAGCCATTTATTATCATAAAAGGGGAGAAAAAAATTTAAGTACATGGTTCAAAGAATCGAAAGAAAGTTTTTCTAAGGGATTCATGATTGTTGCTGGTTTTTCTTATAATGGCAAGTTAAAAATAAAGAGAGTGGAAAAAATGTCAAGATTGACTCCAAATACTATCAGGAACATATTTTATCGCCAATTTTTCTGAATGAAATACCATCGCTTTACCCACAGTGCCATCAATCTGTGAGACTCCATCAGGACAAAGCTAGCAGTCACACATCAAAATCCACTGTAAATTTCCTAAAAGAAATGGAACAAAAAACTGGTATCAAGGCCATACCCTTCACTGATATCCCTTCTAAATCTCCCGATGTATCACCTATGGATTTTTGTGCTTTCGGACTTTTAAAATCTGCATTATCCAAACTTCGTCCCAAAACCCTTACAGGACGCTGGAAAGCTGTTCAGGAGGAATGGGATAGAATACCTCTTCTGACACTTCAAAAGGCATTATTATCCTGGAAATTGCGATGTCGAAAGATAGTTCAGAATAAGGGATGTCAAATAGAACATTTAAAACACAAGAATGTTATGTAATTTAGTTTTGTGAATACAATATACATCGTCTAAAAAATGTGTGAACAGCCTGTAGAAGGACTCCCTGATGAAGTTGTCGAAAATTAAAAGAAATGACTAAAGAACTTCAAACACAAGTTGCCTATGCAGTCATCACGATAACATAAGCTTTCCACCCTCATATAATTGGCAAACATGGCGCAACTATCAACAGTCCGAACGAGGAGACAAAATCTTTAAATAACATTCTGTCAGATGAAATGAGTAGAGCCTCTTCAAATTTACAAGGCTATACAAGATATACATTTTTACAAGGGTATTGTAAAAATGTAGTAGAGCATATTTTATTATATATATATATATATATATATATATATATATATATATATATATATATATATATATACATATGTATATATATATATATATGTATATATATATATATATATATATACATATATATATATATTATTATACATATATTATACATATATATATATTATACATATATATATTTATTAATATATGAATCTTGTTTATATATATATAAACAAGATTCATATATTAATAATATGTTATATAAAAATATATTAATATGTCCACGAGTTATTTCATGATTAATTCAGTTTCAAGGGAAAAGATGGCGCCTTGTGAAGTCTTTGGAAGTTGCGCTAAGTGATGTCATAGATGACGGGGAGAAACCAACGAATCAGCGGGCTTGAAATTTCCCCATTGCTTGAACTCGAGTATAGGTAGTTAATATGCAGCCGGGAGAGTAAGAAGTGTTGTTCGTGTTTCAGTGTAAAAGAAGTATCATTTTTCGATTCTTTTGAGATATTATGCTACGATATAGTGTGATGTGTTCCACACCAATTTTTGTGTTGTGTTGCCCCTCGTCTCTTCAATAGAAAATAAAATTTGTTTTCCTGTTAATTAGTTGTCTTATTACGGTACAATAGATATCTCGATAGATATCTCAATAGATAGATAGATATCTCGATAGATATCTCAATAGATAGATAGATATCTCGATAGATTTCTCGATTTATAGATAGATATCGCGATAGCTATGTCGATAGATAGATATCTCGATAGATATCTCGATAGACTGATATCTCGAAAGATATCTCGATAGACTGATATCTCGAAAGATATCTCGATAGACTGATATCTCGATAGATATCTCGATAGATATCTCTATATCTGTATATCTCGATATCTAGATATCTAGATATCTAGATATCTCGATAGATTGATGATAGATATCTGGATAGATAGATGTCTAGAGAGATAGATATCTCGATATTTAAACAGATATTACGATATCTAGATAGATATCTCGATATTTTGATATCTCGATAGATATTTCGATATCTCGGTAGATATCTCGATAACTAGATAGATATCTCAATATCAAGATAGATATCTCGATATCTCGATAGATAGATAGATGATAGATATCTGAATATGTCGATAGATAGATAGATAGATAGATACATAGATATCTCGATAGATAGATATCTCGATAGATATCTCGATAGATATCTCGATAGATAGATATCTCGAGATATATATCTCGATTGAGATCTCGATAGATATTTCTATAAATATATATATATATATATATATATATATATATATATATATCCCATGATTATTTTGTTTTACTTCGTTAATTTGTTTTTGTTTTGGATAGTACATTAAGGCGAAAATGTTATGTTTCGTGAATATTGTGTAAAAAATTATGATTCTGTAATCAGAACAACACTATGTAGTAGTAAAATTGGTAATATTTTGAATTTAATCTATCTAAATTCAGTACAATTTCGTAAATTAAATGTTACATTTAAGTTTTTTTGTTGTTTTGTGTGTGGACCCCTAATAACTTTAATCAATTCGTACTTGTTTGTGTTCCCTTTAGTAAAGGAAAATGAACTTTTCGGAAATCATTTTACATTTGATTGTCCTGTATACCATCTGACTAACTTTCGCTTCGTAAAACACTAGAAAAGTTTTCAAGGGTGGAGGAGTTGTGCCCTCCCAATCGAGACAGGGATTGTGGTTTTAAAATGAGAGCGAACGGATACTGAAATGAGAATAAGGTTGGAACGAGCGGGGAGAGAAAGCAGGGTTGTTCGTGTTTCAGTATAAAAGAAGTATCATTTTTCGATTCTGTTGAGATATTATGCTACCGATATAGTGTGATGTGTTCCATACCAATTTTTGTGTTGTGTGGCCCCTCGTCTCCTCAATATCAAATAAAGTTTGTCTTTCCTCTTAATTAGCTGTCTTATTAGGTACACTATGTATCGGGATATCTATCAAGATATCTATCGAGATATCTATCAAGATATCTATCGAGATATCTATCGAGATATCTATCAAGATATCTATTGAGATATCTATCGAGATATGTATCTATCGAGATATCTATCGAGATATATATTTATAGAGATATCTATCGAGATCTCAATCGAGATATATATCTCGATATATCTATCTATCGAGATATCTATCGAGATGTCTATCGAGATATCTATCTATCGAGATATCTATGTATCTATCTATCTATCTATCTATCTATCGGCATATTCAGATATCTATCATCTATCTATCTATCGAGATATCGAGATATCTATCTTGATATTGAGATATCTATCTAGTTATCGAGATATCTACCGAGATATCGAAATATCTATCGAGATATCAAAATATCGAGATATCTATCTAGATATCGTAATATCTGTTTAAATATCGAGATATCTATCTCTCTAGACATCTATCTATCCAGATATCTATCATCAATCTATCGAGATATCTATCTATCTATCGAGATATCTAGATATCTAGATATCGAGATATCGAGATATACAGATATAGAGATATCTATCGAGATATCTATCGAGATATCAGTCTATCGAGATATCTTTCGAGATATCAGTCTATCGAGATATCTTTCGAGATATCAGTCTATCGAGATATCTATCGAGATATCTATCTATCGACATAGCTATCGCGATATCTATCTATAAATCGAGAAATCTATCGAGATATCTATCTATCTATCTATTGAGATATCTATCGAGATATCTATCTATCTATTGAGATATCTATCGAGATATCTATTGTACCGTAATAAGACAACTAATTAACAGGAAAACAAATTTTATTTTCTATTGAAGAGACGAGGGGCAACACAACACAAAAATTGGTGTGGAACACATCACACTATATCGTAGCATAATATCTCAAAAGAATCGAAAAAGGATACTTCTTTTACACTGAAACACGAACAACACTTCTTACTCTCCCGGCTGCATATTAACTACCTATACTCGAGTTCAAGCAATGGGGAAATTTCAAGCCCGCTGATTCGTTGGTTTCTCCCCGTCATCTATGACATCACTTAGCGCAACTTCCAAAGACTTCACAAGGCGCCATCTTTTCCCTTGAAACTGAATTAATCGTGAAATAACTCGTGAACATATTAATATATTTTTATATAACATATTATTAATATATGAATCTTTTTTATATATATATATATATATATATATATATATATATATATATATATATATATATATATATATATCCCAAGTAACACACACCGTTGGCCCAACCGCATATTTTCGTGGCATCGTTGGGGAATGGTTGCCGTTGGCAGAAATTCCAGAAATTCAGATGGGCCAACTGCAAATGAAAACGGTTGGGCCAACGGTTGCAAAATATGGTTGGCCCAACTGCAAATGGAAGCGGTTGGGCCAACGGTTACAAAATGTGGTTGGCCCAACTGCAAATGGATGCGGTTGGGCCAACGGTTACAAAACATGGTTGGCCCAACTGCAAATGGAAGCGGTTGGGCCAACGGTTACAAAATATGGTTGGCCCAACTGCAAATTAAAGCTGTTGGGCCAACAGTTAGAGAATGCATTATTCACTACGACAGAAACTGGTTTGGCGAATTGTTTGCACGTGTGGAGAAGAAATGAACGGTAAAAAGAAATGGATGTCGGCCATTCCATGTTCCACGTGATTGTAATATTACGAAGAATTCCAGATTAAGTATATTATTTTATTAGTAATATACTTTTATTTAGTAAACAAAATGATGTACTTGGCTAATTAGTAGCATCAAGTAGTTTTCTAAAATGCATATCAAAATGAAGCGTAACTTGGTAAATTTAAGTAAAATGCTTTGTTAAACTTCTATAAAAACAGCCAAAGCTTTCCTCAAATAATAAATTTAACTACTGTAATTGTATTTGCTGTTTCTCTATTTTTAGAACACAATAAGTAATCTGTATATTTATAATCCTTTATAGAATGGTTGTATTTAAACTTTTTGAAATCATGGATGTGTTTATGTTATTTATTTTAAATGGTTGAGTTACTTTAGTTAATCGGATCGTTCAGAAAGTTTTAAATTGAATAGTTGATCAAATTTGGTGTTTACTGATGATTCTTACCTTGTACTTTCAGTAAGATTATTTCTAACTAGAGTATTTATAATAAAAACATTATGGTAAACTTTTATTTATGCTCAAATATCTGTTATTAAAGTTTACTGAACATTTTATATAAGAAGTTGAACATTTATTGAGTGTATTTAAGTTGTTTATAAGTTTATATCTCACAGTTTACTTCATAAATTTAGAAAACCTACTCTATTAAATCGTCAAATTTATAAAGAAGCGTCAGTTAATCACTAGCTTATGAATACAAGGATAAAATAGAATTAGCTGTCTGCTTTGGTGAAATTTCAGTAATTTTTCTCTCCTTACTATCAACTTAGCAATTGTATTTTATTTCAGTTTAAAATAATTGTCTGTCTCAGACTCGAACAGGTATTTGATGTTAAATATTTTGTTTGAAAGTAAAATATCAATACAAAGTATTTATGAAATATGCAGATCACTCATTAAAATAATTCATTTGTCTTTAACATTTGATTATCTGCTAGTTATTGTAATATTTACATTTTAAGCAATTTTTGACAATATACTTAATAAAGTTTGTACATAATATTAAAGACTATTTATGAAGTAAGCTGATCACTCATTAAAATAATTCACTTATCTTTAAAATTTGATTCGCTGCTACTTATTATAATATTTACTTTTTTAGCAATATTTTTAACAATATATATTATAAAGTTTGTACATAATATTAAAGACTGTATTTTGAGAATCCCATGGTATATGACTTATTTTTCTATTTTTAGCTGTCTATAAGATCATGTATTCAAGGAACTGGTATGCAGAATTGAAAATTCTGGAAATTTTTATTTGACTGCCAGTCCTGATCTCATTAGTACCATAGATGAAAGAACTGGAAGTGTGGTTATCATCTTATGAATGATTGAATCTAGGTAAAAACTTGCTTTGAATTCTTGGCCTATTTGTATAAACTGAAGTCTTGTTCCTCACTCTTTTTTATTTTCCCTTGTTTCCTACCAGTATTATTTGATTCACTTTATTAAATATGTATTTTTAAATCATTATGTTAATGTGTTTTAAATTTTTAGTTATATCTAATTAGTACAGTATTTTATGCAGTAGTTTATGCAGCCTCGTGCTTAGTGAGTATCTAAAGCCAGATTTAAACATGTCGCTGAGCATGTACAGAAAACAATTTTAGATTATAAATTATCGCTAATTAATAGAGATTATGGTTACAAAAACCATATTTGACACATCTATAGATTAAAATCTTTTTTTTTAAGACCAAAAGGAAATAAATTGATGCAGTAGTTTTCTCTCCCAGACAGCCCAAAGAATCGGTCTGGCTTAGCAACTTAAATATATAGATAGTGTGATGTTCAGTAGATAGAAAGGCATTAGTAGGTTTGATATTTTGTACAAACATTTGTAATTTTTTTTATATTCGTGGAGTTATAAATATTGTCTAAAATTATTAAAGTGTTGGTTTTTTTTAAAGATATTGTGCTAATAAAAAGCTTTGTGTTGACAAACATACATTTACAAACTGTTGGGCTTTTGATGCTACAGAATTAATTTGACTTTTACTGAGAAAATATTGTTTACTGTGTGGTTAAGAGAAGGAAAATTTCACCTTAATTTTTTCAATGTTGTATTGGTAAAATATATGTGGAAATTAATCTTATCTATCATATACTACAATGTCTTATTTTTCTAATTTTAATTTGGTTCAAATATTTCAAATTATTCTTTAATTTTCTGCTCTGTTAATTTATGAAAATAAACTTTGCTAAATACATACAAGCAGTTTAAGATGATTAGTTCCTATAATGTAAAGAAATTTCTGCCAATAGCTCTTGATATTTTAATTTTTCATGTCTAAATTTTAAGTAAGTTTTCAGAGAGTTGATATATTCATGTAAATAAATATGTACTAAAATTATTAAAGATCTGTGCAGTGTCTAATTTGCCTCTGATGTTAATTTAGTTTGCATATTTGAAATTGTTGTTTTATTTTGTACTTTGATAATTTAACAAATAAATAAACCTTTACTGATACATACCTGAAGTAATAGTTAAGACAAGTTCATGCAACATGAAGAACTTTTTGATTATGAAGTAAATGCTAGGGTTAGATTTCATAATAAGTTAACTTGTTTCTAAAAAATTAAAAAAACTAACTTAATCAGGCATTTTTGTTTGACTGTTTGGTGCATATAAAGCTATTTTTCTTTTGACTCATTTACTGTACTAATTTATTTTTATATTAACAGCTTCTGTCGGACTGGTTTACCAAGGAGAAGTCATAAAGGAAAAATTTGTTGAAGACTTAATAAAGGGATTTTTCCATTTTTCGAAAGACAGAGAAGGAGGGAGAGATAAAAGAACTGTGTATTTCTGACAATGTAAAATTAAATTTTATTAAATTTTTTGTTAAAATAAAAAAAAATTGATGAAAAGTTGTGTTTTATTAAAATTACTATAACATGCTTTATTAAGATGCTGTTTTAAAATATTAAACAAGGTAAGTCCAAAAATTGATATAAAAGTTTTATGGAAAGTTTTAAAAAAATCAGACCTCAGTTGTATATATTGTATCAGACCTGAAGACAAATCGGAAGATAAAGTATTTATAAATATATATATATATATATATAGAATGGAAAAAATATTTATATAAAGGTAATCTAACAAAAAGTATTTGTTATATTAACTCAGCATGAGTGTGCAATTTGACACCAGTTGATTATAATGGAAAGGTGTTTATTTAAAAAAAATTATATATGTAGTAAAGTGACTGATTAAAAACAACAGGTAGCATTGATATTATAAATTGTATATATATATATAGTGACATGAGATTTATAATATCACTAAGGATATAATCTATAAGATTTATTCTCTTTAAAAAGATATAAAGTGTTTAAAACAAAATACTTTATATAAACAATGTCAAGCAAAATGTAAACTGTTAAAAATAACATTAAAATTAAAATGTATTCTTGCTTTTTGTACATTTTAATATTTAACTATGGAAACTTTTTGATTTCATAAAAGAGTGAATTTTGCAGTTTTCAGACTACTTTTTTGGGGAAAGAGTTATACATTTTTCAACCCAGCCAACAACTCTTTGTTCATTGGGCCAATTTTCAAACTATTCAAGGGTCAATAGTTTGACATTTTGCTAATTTTCAGCAGACCGTTTACAATGGGGATTTCCCTTTTTGTATATTCAAAAAAGCATTTTTGAATACACTATTTTTATATAAATATACTTTAATATCCTATTTCATATATTCAAAATAGAATTTCGAATATACTATTTTTATATAAATATACTTTAATATCCTATTTTATATATTCAAAATAGAATTTCGAATATACTATTTTTATATAAATTATTTGTGGCTAAATACTAGAACTTAATAAACTGTTTAAAAAGGGGAAATCCTCTTTGTAAACGATCTGCTGAAAAATAGCAAAATGTCAAAACTATTGACCCTATCACTGTTGGCCTGATGAACAAAGAGTTGCTGGCTGGGTTGAAAAATGCATAATAGCCCTAAATAAATTTAATGTAGGCTTACCTACAAAGTTGACTGTTGGGCCAACTGAATGCCTACTGTTGACCAACCTCGTGCCAACGGCCAAATCATTTAAATCCAACCGTTGGGCCAACAGAACGCCAACCGTTTCCCTACAAATCAAACCGTTGGGCCAACAGAACGCCAACCGTTTCCCTACAAATCCACCGTTGGGCCAACAGAACGCCAACCGTTTCCCTACAAATCCCACCGTTGGGCCAACAGAACGCCAACGGCCAAATCCTGTAAATCCAATGGTTGGGCCAACTGAATGCCAACCGTTGGGCCAACTGAACGCAAACCGTTGGGCCAACTGAACGCCAACCGTTGGGCCAACCTCGCGCCAACGGCCAAAAACCACCGTTGGCCAACCATGCCCGAAAGTGGTTGGCCAACGACTTGCCAACGGTTTTGTGTTACTTGGGATATATATATAAGAAGGCTGTTACTTATGGTTCTGGTGTGTTTTAAGATAAAAGAAATAGCAAAATATATTTTTTTAGTTGTTTAAAATAAAATTAGGAAGCTTTTTTTTATGAATTCTAGCAAATCGCCTCATTTCCTGCACATATGGAACTGCCTATAATTTTTTTTCTATGTTTAATTTAATATGTTCTTGCTGTCATAAGAACCTTCAAACATAATAAATTACTAAAAAAATGTTTGTTACAAAACTAAGTTATTTTCTTTAATTTCTGTTGTGTTTTATACTTTAAATGCATTTATCTCAAAATCATGTTTTTATAATTTTGCCTGAATTTGAAGAACTAAGGCTTTGAGAAATATGCTCTTACAGTTATACTTTTTATATTTTTTTAATCTTGATTCAATGTTTCAGAAACGTAGGGAGAGTTGTTTTGGATAAATGCTTAATTTTTTTTTTTTACAAATAGATAAGCATGAAAAAGCAGATTTTTTTTTCAAAAATTACCATATAAAGAGTAAAATATTTTTTTTATAAAAATTCAGAAACTTATCTAAAAAAAGCTCTCCCTAGATTTGTAGCATATAGTATGACATTATTATAAAAATTTAAATTATAAAAAAAAATTGAAAATTGACAAAGGAGTAGTCTTTTTAAAAAGTATGTAAATAGTGTAAAAAAAGCATAAAAATACTAATATAAAATAAACTTCCATATAGAAAATTGATTTTTTAATGATTCTTGCTTATATATATATGCTTAAATATTACAAAAAGAAATGGTTGCTTTAAAGTTAATAACAAAAATTTTAGCTTTTTTCTTACGGGTCTGCCTTAAACTAAGTGGCAAAAACGGAATGTAACAAAGTCTCACTGCTTCGCTTTTTAATTGTATTGGATTTTTTAGCTTGGAGTTTCTAGAATTCCATCTAGTGTTTAATAGTTCTCCGAATTCTTTTACCCATTCACTGCACTCTTCTAAATTTTTAACATTGCTGCTAAGAACAATTAAGCTTGATGAAATTGCTTCCACCTCATTACAAAATGAGGATGGAAGATTATCTTCCGCAAAAACGGAAATTTGAGCAAAAAAAAACACAATTACTCACGATTAATTCACATACGCACTAAAATTTGGAATCTAAATAGTATATTGTAATGAATGAATCAGTTTCAGGGGAAAAGATGGCGCCTTGTGAAGTCTTTGGAAGTTGCGCTAAGTGATGTCATAGATGACGGGGAGAAACCAACGAATCAGCGGGCTTGAAATTTCCTCATTGCTTGAACTCGAGTATAGGTAGTTAATATGCTTCCCGGCTCGATCCAAACATTACTTCACTTCAGTTCCGTTCGCTAGCATTTTTAAAACCGCAATCCAGGTCTCGATCGGGAGGTCGTCACAACTCCTCCCCCCTTCAAAACTTTTCTAGAGTTTTACGAAGGAACAGATAATCAGATGTTATACAGGACCATGATATATAAAATGTTAATCGTAGAGTTCATATTCCTTTACTAATAAAGTTCACACAAGCAAGTACCAAGTGATTAAGGGGTCTCAGGGGTTTTAAACTCCTTCATTACACTGTAAATGTGTTCTGATTTCGACTTCCAATAACTCAACATGATATTATTATATATAAACAAAATTTGTTGGTACTATTTAGAACATATTCAAAATTAATACTTTCATAAAATAAATACTTTAGTTATTAAAGTAAAAATTATATAATACATTTGATATAACAACATTTTCAGAAATTATTTTGCACTATCATTTGCTATCCGTAAAGTAACTCAAGTTCTAATTAACATATAAACTCTATTTTTATGTCAAAATGATCAGAAATGTAAGTTCTATAGAATGAATTAACTACAAAGAAATGAGACACCAATATATATTTAAAACATTCACTTGAAATTGAAAAAATTAAAAAATAAATTTTTTAATTCAATTTTAATTATAAAAAATATTGAAAATACTACAATATTCTCATTGTATTAATTCATTCTATAGATAACTATCATATATTGAAATATGGAAAATTTCAAACAGATTCATTCATTAGATTTTTTTAAATCTTACGGATAGTGGTGAAAAACATAGTTTTGAGTAAAAAGCCCGTAAAGTTAAAATAATGATAAATTAATATTTACCCAATTTAAAATCCTCCAGGTATGTAACAACTGCCTTCAGCTAACTCTAAATTTTCATTTTTTTGTTTGTTTTTCCTACGTTTAGCTCGTCTAGCCTGTAAAGTGCAAAGATCCGCTCGTTTCTCAGCAGTTTTCACTCTCGCTACGTCGGATTTCACAGCTGCTGTCGTTGCATAAATGCCACAATTCATGCCCATTTCCTTTAGGGTATTAAGGCGGCCAGCACTACCCTCATTGAAGGCTATCACAGCTTCATAGACAGAAGATTCTGCAACAGTTCTCCCACAACCAGAAGTCTTGGGGCAAAATGTCCAAATCACCGAGTTGAACGACTCATTCGAGTTTTGAGTTTTGCCGCTCAAGCACCGTTGCAACAAATCTGGTGATGATAAATCAGTATATATCTTTTTAATGATTTTCATAACTGGAAGAGGTACAGAAGGGATATGGTGATATGCTGACTGATTACTGGCACTTGCAACATGTTTTTGGTACTTGCACCAAGACATCTCACCTTTCGGGCAGAACATGTGCATGGGTTCATCGTCTGTGGAGCACATGTGGCAATATGTTGCCCATACTGCTTCTCTCATACTGCGCAGAGAATGCGTATTGGACCGTATGGCGTTTCCATAGTAGACAGTTAACTTATCAATTAACTTGTCTGTTAAACGCCCTTTACCACTAAGTGGTTTTCCGTCAGACAATTTCTCCCCGCGCATCTGCTGTTTAAGTCTTCGCAAGCGATTGCCCATTCGTTTCTGAACATGACCTATGCATTCCAGTTTTTCAATATCACACTCGTAGGGTTTAGCTTTGGTAATTTCATTAAAAGTTTTAGTATCACCATCACCTAGGTACTTTGTGTACCGAACTTTTCTGTTGCATTCTGAGCGCTGAAATATTCTCGTCATTCCAATCACTTCCATAATTCCAGCACTTCCAGAATGATTTTTTTTACAATTATGCTCAATATCAGATGCAGCATTTTCGCAAGCTTTGCAGAAAGAAGAAAGCACTTCTACATCAATAATTTTTCCGCTCTCTACCCCAATGACACTGCACACTCCAATTTTTGAAGTATGGCCACGGGTCTTCCAAGACCCGTCACCACTCACGCAGATGTCAGAACTTCCAGTTAATACTTCTTCCTCACCTGCAGCTATCTTCATAGATTCTTCAGCAACGGTTTTAGTAGCAGAAGCAATTTTCTTCACAGCATTATCGTAGCATTTTTGTGTAACTGGTGGTGGCATATCCATAACAGCACAAAAAGTTTGAAGACCAGACAAACCTTTACCAATGCACCGCATACTATATATCAAACGCTGGTTAACTTCTGGAATATTTTTCCTAAAACCAACCATTGGGCAGCTGTTTATGGTTTTCGAGTCTTCACACATATCACATTTCACCGTAAAAACAGACGCAGAACCGCGAACTGATCCTTCAATGAATTTGATTTTCGAATGACACACTTTACAGCATAAAAAGTTACTCAGTTCATTGAATAATATTCCTATTTCAATTATTCTATAACCTTGCAATAAACCAGAATTTAGATGATCTGGCATTTCTGAAAATGAGCTGTTTTCAATTTTCAGCTTTTTAGCAGAGGCTGATTTCCCCTGAAACACCGATTCACATTTGTGGCCATGATATTTTCGCTTTTTACTTCTATAGCCAACTGAGCGATTATATGCTTTCCCCATTGAAAATCAAGGCAAGTTTCCTTTTAAAACTTAAGTAAAATAAATTGAAATAATAATCAGTAACAAATACCTGATAAAAAATCAAAAAAATGACTCAGTAATTTGAAAGTAAAGAGAACACATGTACTAAAGAATTCGCACAACGTGATTCTCGCTAGTTGTCTTCAAAACAAAGTAGAAGTATCAGTTACTATCATAGTTTTCTTCTTCTCTGACAAAAAGGGAAAATAAATAATTCACTGAGTTAACGTTTCGAGCTCTTTGCAACTTTATTCTGAACAATTTCGATATCAAAACAAACTGATGTCAGCAAGTCAGATGACGTGTCTGGCGCCAGCTGATATCCCAAAACGTAAACAAACACCAGATACGTCGTGTATATGAAGATTGTTTGGTATATAACTCGCGTTCTATTTGGAATTTTTCAATGCGGTTTTTTTCAATAGATTGAGAATTAAATGCAGAAAAAGAATACATACAAAAAAAAAATTCGATTTTTTGAAAGTTTAAAACCCCTGAGACCCCTTAAAGTTATTAGGGATGCACACACAAAAAAAGAAAAACTTAAATGTAACATATAATTAACGGAACTTCAAAGGAATAAAGATAGTAGATTAAATTTAAAACATTACCAATTCTACTACTACATAGCATTGTTCTGATTACAGAATCATAATTTTTACACAATATTCATCAAAACATAACATTTTCACATTAATGTATTATCCAAAACAAAAACAAATTAAAGTAATAAAATAAATAATCATGGGATATTTATATAATAACAAATACACTACTACATTTTTACAATAAACTTTTTCGGTATAGATATAGCCTTGTAAATTTAGACAGGCTCTACTCATTTCTTCGCTGTAAATATTTATAGCAAGCATCTGCATCTTGCTTTGGTCTACAAATAACAACCTTGTCAGGTAAACCGGGTTTCGGAAAGTTTACGATAACCTGACTGAATTTATCTCTATCCTTTCTAATTTGTTCCCCTTCAAATCGAACATCTCTGTCATCTGATAGAACGTTAATTAAAGATTTTGTCTTCTCCTTTGGATGGTTCATATTTGCGCCATGTTTGCCAATTATATCAGGGTGGAAAGCTGGTGTTATCGTGATGTCTGCATAGGCAACAGAGATATGTATCGATATATATCTCAAGATATCTATCTATCTATCCATCTATCTTTCTATCTATCTATCGAGATATATGTGGAGATATCTATCTATCGGTTCATATTTGCAATTAGAAATCTATATCGAAATATCGAGATATCGAGATTTCTATTGAGATATCGAGATTTCTATCGACATATCTAAATATCGAAATATCTATCCAGGTATCGAGATATCTATCGAGATATCTATCTATTGAGATATCTATCTAATGAGATAAATATATATCTATCTATCGCGATATCTATATATATATCGATATATCTATCGAGATATCTATCGAGATATCTACCGAGATATCTGTCTATCTATCGATCGAGATATCTATCTATCTATCGGGATATCATCGAGATATCTATATCGAGATATATATCTATCTATCGAGATATACATCTATCTATTGAGATATCTGTCTATCGAGATATCTATCGAGATATCTATCGAGATATCTACCTATCGAGTTATCTATAGAGATATCTATCTATCGAGATATCTATCGAAATATATGTAACCAGATATCTATCTATCGAGATATCAGTAGAAATATATGTAACGAGATATCCATCGAGATATCTATCGAGATATCTTTCTATCCTTCTATCTAGCGAGAAATCTATCTATCTATCTATCGAGATTTCTATCGATCGAGATATCTATCGAGATTCTATCTATCGAGATATCTATCGAGATATCTATCGAAATATCTATCTATCAAGATATCTATTTAGATATCACTATTGAGATATCTATAGTGATATCTATCTATCAAGATATCTATCGAGATATCTATCTATCAAGATATCTATCGAGATATCTATCCATCGAGATATCTATCTATTGAGATATCGAGATAAATATCTATCGATCGAGATATCCATCTATCGAGATATCTATCTATCTATCGAGATATCTATCGAGATATCACTATTGAGATATCTATTGAGATATCTATCTATCGAGATACATATCTATTAAGATATCGAGATATCTATCTATCGAGATATGTATCTATTGAGAAATCGAGATATATATATCTATCGAGATATCGATCTGTCTATCTATCGAGAAATCTATCAAGATATCTAACGAGATATCTACCTATCGAGATATCTAACGAGATATATGTATCGAGACATCTATCTATCGTGATATCTTTTGAGATATCTATCGAGATATCTATTTATCTATCGAGATATATGTCGAGATATCTATCTATCTATCTATCTATCTATCTATCTATCTATCGAGATATCGAGATATCTATCTTGATATCGAGATTTCTCTTTAGATATCGAGATATCTATATCTCTAGATATCTAGATATCGAGATATCGAGATATAAATCTATCGAGATATCGAGCTATCTACCTATAGAGATATCTATCATCTATCTATCAAGATATCTATCTATCTATCTATCTAGATATCGAGATATCTAGATATCGAGATATCCAGATCTAGAGATATCTATCGAGATATCTTTCGAGATATGTTTCGAGATATCAGTCTATTTGAGATATCTTTCGAGATATGTTTCAAGATATCAGTCTATCGAGATATCTATCGAGATATATATCGAGATATCTATCGAGATATATATCGAGATATCTATCGAGATATCTATCTATCTATCGAGATATCTGTCGAGATATCTATCAATCTATCGAGATATCTATCTATCTATCTGTTTAGATATCGAAATATCTGTTTAGATATCGATATATCTGTTTCTCTAGATATCTAGATATCTAAATATCGATATATCTAGATATTGAGATATCGAGATATCAATCTATCGAGATATCGAGATATAGACCTATCGAGATATCTATCATCTATCTATCGAGATATCTATCTATCTATCTATCTAGATATCGAGATATCCAGATCTAGAGATATCTATCGAGGTATCTTTCGGGATATCTTTCGAGATATCTTTCGAGATATCAGACTATCGAGATATCTATCGAGATATCTATTTATCTATCGAGATATCGAGATATCTATCTCTATATCTAGGTATCGAGATATCATCTAAATATCGTAATATCTGTTTAGATATCGTAATATCTGTTTAGATATCGAGATATCTATTTCTCTAGATATCTAGATATCTAGATATCGAGATATCAGTCTAACGAGATATCGAGATATCTACCTATCTTGATATCTATCATCTATCTATCGAGATATCTATCTATCTATCTATCTAGATATCGAGATATCTAGATATGGAGATATCCATATCTAGACATATATCTATTGAGATATAAATCTATCGAGATATCTTTCGAGATATCTTTCGAGATATCAGTCTATCTAGATATCTATCGGGATATCTATCGAGATATCTATCTATCTATCGAGATATCTATTGACATATCTATCTATATATCGAAAAATCTATCTATCTCACTATCTATCGAGATATCTATCTATAGAGATATATATCTATAGAGATATCTATCTATCTATCAGATTATCATCGAGATATATATATATATCGAGATATATATCTATCTATCGAGATATGCATCTATCTATGGACATATCTATCTATTGAGATATCTATCGAGATATCTACCGATCAAGTTATCTGTAGATATCTATCTATCGAGAAATCTATGGAAATATATGTATCGAGATATCTATCTTTAGAGATATATATCTATAGAGATATCTATCTATCTATCTATCGAGATATCTCTCGAGATATCTATTTATCTATCTCGATAGATCTATCTATCTATCGAGACAGATATCTATCTATCTATCGATAGATAGTTAGATATCTGTCTAGATATCTATCTATCAAGTTATCTATCTATCTATCGAGATATCGAGATATCTATCTATCTATTAGGATATCATCGAGATATCTATATATAGAGAGATATATATCTATCTAAAGAGATATGCATCTATCTATGGAGATATCTATCTATTGAGATATCTATCGAGATATCTACCTATCGAGTTATCTATAGAGATATCTATCTCTATCTATATCGAGAAATCTATCGAAATATATGTAACGAGATATCTATAAATCGACATATCTATAGAAATATATGTAACGAGATATCTATCAAGATATCTGTCGAGATATCTTTCTATCCTTCTATCTATCGAGTTATCTATCGATCGAGATATCTATCGAAATTATATCTTCCGAGATATCTATCTATCGCGATATCTATCAAGATATCTCTATTGAGATATCTATTGAGATATCTATCTATCGAGATATGTATAGAGATATCTATCTATCGAGATATCTATGTATCGAGATTTCTATCTATTGAGAAATCGAAATATATATCTATCGAGATATCGGTCTATATATCGAGATATCTATCAATCGAGATATCTACCAATCGAGATATCTATCGAGATATATGTATGTATGGAGATATCTATCGAGATATCTATCTATCTATCGAGATATCTGTCTAGATATCTATCGATATATCTATCGAGATAGATATCTATCTATCTAACTATCTGTATATCTATCTATCGAGATATCGAGATATCTGTCGAGATATCTATCGATCTATCTTTCGAGATAGATATCTTTCTATCTATCTATGAAGATATCTATCTGTCTATCTATCAAGATATCTATCGAGATATCTATCTTTCTACCGAGATTGTCAAGATATCTATCGATCTATCTATCGAGATATCTATCTATCTATCTATCTATCTATCTATCGAGAAGATATCTCGATATCTCGATATATCATCGAGATATAATCTCGATATCGAGATATCTATCTAGATATAAAGACATCGAGATATCTATCTCTATATCTCTATATCGAGATATCGAGATATCGAGATATCATCCAGATATCGTAATATCTGTTTAGATATCGAGATATCTATCTGTGTAGATTTCGAGATATCGAGATATCAGGATATAGAGATATCGAGGTATCAATCTATCGAGATATCGAGATATCTACCTAACGATATATCTATCATCTATCTATCGAGATATCTATCTATGTATCGAGATATCGAGATATCCAGATATAGAGATATCTATCGAGATATATATCTATCGAGACACCAGTCTATCGAGATATCTATCGAGATATCTATCGAGATATCTATCTATCTATCGAGATATCTGTCGAGATATCTATCAATCTATCGAGATATCTATCTATCTATCTATCTATCTATCGAGATATCGAGATATCTGTTTAGATATCGAGATATCTGTTTAGATATCGAGATATCTGTTTAGATATCGAAATATCTGTTTAGATATCGATATATCTGTTTCCCTAGATATCTAGATATCTAGATATCGATATATCTAGATATTGAGATATCGAGATATCAATCTATTGAGATAGAGATATAGACCTATCGAGATATCTATCATCTATCTATCGAGATATCTATCTATCTATCTATCTAGATATCGAGATATCCAGATCTAGAGATATCTATCGAAGTATCTTTCGAGATATCTTTCGAGATATCTTTCGAGATATCAGACTATCGAGATATCTATCGAGATATCTATCTATCTATCTATCAAGATATCTGTCGAGATATCTATCTATCTATCGAGATATCGAGATATCTATCTCTATATCTAGGTATCGAGATATCATCTATCTCTATATCTAGGTATCGAGATATCATCTAAATATCGTAATATCTGTTTAGATATCGTAATATCTGTTTAGATATCGAGATATCTATTTCTCTAGATATCTAGATATCTAGATATCGAGATATCAGTCTAACGAGATATCGAGATATCTACCTATCTTGATATCTATCATCTATCTATCGAGATATCTATCTATCTATCTATCTAGATATCGAGATATCTAGATATCGAGATATCCAGATCTAGACATATATGTATTGAGATATAAATCTATCGAGATATCTTTTGATTTATCAGGCTATCTAGATATCTATCGGGATATCTATCGAGATATCTATCTATCTATCGAGATATCTATTGACATATCTATCTATATATCGAAATATCTATCTATCTCACTATCTATCGAGATATCTATCTATAGAGATATATATCTATAGAGATATCTATCTATCTTTCAGGATATCATCGAGATATCTATATATATCGAGATATATATCTATCTATCGAGATATGCATCTATCTATGGACATATCTATCTATTGAGATATCTATCGAGATATCTACCTATCGAGTTATCTGTAGATATCTATCTATCGAGAAATCTATCGAAATATATGTATCGAGATATCTATCTTTACAGATATATATCTATAGAGATATCTATCAATCTATCTATCGAGATATCTATCAAGTTATCTATCTATCTATCGAGATATCTCTCGAGATATCTATCTATCTATCTCGATAGATCTATCTATCTATCGAGACAGATATCTATCCATCTATCGATAAATAGATAGATATCTGTCTAGATATCTATCTATTTATCAGGATATCATCGAGATATCTATATATAGAGAGATATATATCTATCTATCGAGATATGCATCTATCTATGGAGATATCTATCTATTGAGATATCTATCGAGATATCTACCTATCGAGTTATCTTTAGAGATATCTATCTATCGAGAAATCTATCGAAATATATGTAACGAGATATCTATAAATGGACATATCTATAGAAATATATGTAACGAGATATCTATCAAGATATCTATCGAGATATCTTTCTATCCTTCTATCTATCGAGTTATCTATCGATCGAGATATCTATCGAGATTATATCTTCCGAGATATCTATATATCACGATATCTATCAAGATATCACTATTGAGATATCTATTGAGATATCTATCTATCGAGATATCTATAGAGATAACTATCTATCGAGATATCTATCTATTAAGATATCGAGATATATATCTTTCGAGATTTCTATCTATTGAGAAATCGAAATATCTATCTATCGAGATATCGGTCTATATATCAAGATATCTATCAATCGAGATATCTACCAATCGAGATATCTATCGAGATATACGTATGGTTGGAGATATCTATCGATATATCTATCTATGGAGATATCTATCGAGATATCTATATGTCTATCTATCAAGATATCTATCGAGATATCTATCTTTCTACCGAGATTGTGAAGATATCTATCGATCTATCTATCGAGATATCTATCTATCTATCTATCTATCTATCTATCTATCTATCGAGCTGATATCTCGATATCTCGATATATCATCGAAATATCATCTCGATATCGAGATATCTATCTAGATATTCAGACATTGAGATATCTATCTCTATATCTCGATATCGAGATATCTATCTCTATATCTAGATATCGAGATATCATCTAGATATCGTAATATCTGTTTAGACATCGAGATATCTATCTGTGTAGATATCGAGATATCGAGATATCAGGATATAGAGATATCGAGTTATCAGGATATAGAGATATCGAGGTATCAATCTATCGAGATATCGAGATATCTACCTAACGAGATATCTATCATCTATCTATCGAGATATCTATGTATCGAGATATCGAGATATCCAGATATAGAGATATCTATCGAGATATATATCGAGACACCAGTCTATCGAGATATCTATCGAGATATCTATCGAGATATCTATCTATATATTGAGATATCTGTCGAGATATCTATCTATCTATCTATCGAGATATCTATCGAGATATCTATCTATCTATTGAGAAAGCTATCTATTTATCGAGATATCTATCTATCTATATATCTATCTATCGAGGGATATCCAGATATCGAGATATCTATATCGAAATATCGAGATATCCAGATATCGAGATATCTATATCGAGATATCGAGATATCTATCGACATATCTGTCTATTGAGATATCTATCTATCGAGATATCAATATATCTGTCGAGATATCTATATATGTATCGAGATATTTATCGAGATATCTGTTTATCAAGATATCTATCTATTGAGATATCTGTCTGTGTATCTATCGAGATATCTATCTATCTATCTATCGAGAGAGCTATCGAGATATCTATCGACATATCTATCTATCTATAGCTCTAGCTATCGAGAGAGAACTATCTATCGAGGTATCGAGATATCTAACAAGATATGGAGATATATATCTGGATAACTCGATATCAGATATCGAGATATCTCGATAGATATTGAGATATCATATATCGAGATATCAGATATCGTTATATCTCGATAGTGATATCCAACGTGATCACTATTTGTATCGAGATATCTATCGAGATATCTACCTACCGAGATATCTATCTATCTATCGATATATCTATATATATATATGTATCGAGATATCTATCGAGGTATCTAACAATGGAATTTTCTAACGAGATACCTATTCAGATATCTACAGAGATGTATATCGAGATATCTATCGAGGTATCTAACAATGGAATTTTCTAACGAGATACCTATTCAGATATCTACAGAGATGTATATCGAGATATCTATCGAGATATCTTTCGACATATCTATCGCGATATCAATCTATCGAGATATCTGTCGAGATATCTATCGATCGACATATCTATCGAGATATCAATCTATGGAGATATCTATCGAGATACCAATCTATCGAGATATCTGTATATAAAGATATCTATTCATCTATCGAGATATCTGTATATAATGATATCTATCCATCGAGATATCTATGTATCTATCTATCTATCCATCTATGGAGATATCGAGATATCTATCTATCGAGATATCTATATATCTTTCGAGATTTTGACATATCTATCTAGATATCGAGATATCTCTCAAGATATCGAGATATCTATCTATCTAGATATCTAGAAATCAGATATTGAGATATCTCGATAGATATCGAGATACCTATCTATCGAGATAACTTTCTATTCTTCTATCTATGGAGATATCTATCTATCTTTTGAGATATATATCTATCCATCGAAATATCTATCTATCTATCGATATATCTATCTATCTATCGATATATCTATCTATCTATCAAGATATCCATCGAGATATCTATCTAGATATCTATATATGGAGATATCTATCGAGATATCTATCGATCGAGATGCCTATCGAGATATATATCGAGGTATGTCTCTATCGATATATTCATTGAGATAACTATGGAGATATCTATTAATCGACATATCTATCTATCTATCGAGATATCTATCTATCTATCTATCTATCTATCGAGATATCTATCTATCTATCTATATGGAGATAGATAGATAGATATCTCGATCTATCTATCTATCTACCGATCTATCGAGATATCTATCAATCTATCGAGATATCTATCGACCTATCAAGATATCTATCTATCTATAGAGATATCTGTCTATCGATATATCTGTCGATATATCGAGATATCTGTAGAGATATCGAGATAACTATCGAGATATCTATCTTTCGAGATACCTTTCGAGATATCTATCTCTCGAGATATCTATCGAGATATCTATCTATCGAGATACCTATCGAGATATCTATCTCTCGAGATATCTCTCGAGATATCTATCGAGATATCTTATGAATCTATTATCTATCGATCTATCTATCGAGATATTGAGATATCTATCTAGATATCGAGAAATATATCTGTATATCTCGATATCAGATATCGAGGTTTATGATATCGGGATGTCAGATATCGAGATATCAGATATTGAGATATCGGATATCGTTATATCTCGATAGTGATATCCACCGTCATCACCGTTTCTATCGAGTTATATATCGAGATATCTACCTACCGAGATATCTAACTATCGAGATATCTATCAAGATATTTACCTATTGAGATATCTATCTATCGAGATATCTATCGATATATCTATATATATATATATATGTATCGAGATAATTATCTGTCTCGAGATATTTAGCTATCGAGATATCAGATATCGAGATATAAGATATCGAGATATCAGATCAGATATCGAGATATCGATATTGATATCAGATCAGATATCGAGATATCGATATAAATATCAGATATCGAGATATAAGACGTCGAGATATCGATATAGATATCAGATATCGAGATATCAGATATCGAGATATCGAGATTTTCGATATCGAGATATCCGATATCTCAATATCCGATATCTCGATATCCGATATCGAGATATCCTCTATCGAGCTATCTCGAGATATCAGATATCGTGATATCTCGACAATGATATCCACTGTGGTCATCTATCTATCAAGATATCTATCGAGATATCTATCGAGATATCAACCTATCGAGATATCTAACTATCGAGATATCTATCTATCGAGATATCTATCAAGATATCTAACGAGATATCGATATCTATCGAGATATCTATCCTTCTAGATATCTATCGATCGAGATATCTATCTATCTATCTATATATATATATGTATCGAGATATCTATCGATATATCTATCTCTCGAATTTTCTAACGAGATACCTATCCAGATATCTACAGAGATATCTATTGAGTTATCTATCGAGCTATCATGATATCTATCTATCGAGATATCTGGGTATTCCAAATATCTCGATAGATAGATAAATCGATCGAGATCGATCGAGATATCTATCTATCGTGATATCTAAAGAGATACCTATCTATCGAGATATCTGTATATCAAGATATCTATCTATCGAGATATGTATCTATCTATCTATCTATACATCTATCAAGATATCGAGATATCTATCTATCAAGATATCTATATATCTTTCGAGATATCGAGATATGTATCTAGATATCGAGATATTTCTCTATTTATCGAGATATCTATCTATTTAGATGAATATCTCGATATCGAGATATATATCTATCTATCTAGATATATATCTCGATATCGAGATATATATCTAGAAATCAGATATTGAGATATCTCGATAGATATCGAGATATTTAGCCATCGAGATATAGCGATATCTATCTATCGAGATATCTATCTATATAGATATCTCGAGATATCGAGATACCTATCGAGATATCTACCTATCGAGATATATAGAGATATCTATCGAGGTATCTATCGAGATATCTATCGAGATATCTATCGAGATATCTTTCTATTCTTATATCTATCGAGATTTCTATCTATCTATTAAGATAGGTATCTATCTATCGAAATATCTATCTATCTATCGAGATATCTATCTGTCAAGATATCTATCGAGATATCTACCGAGATATCTATATATCGAGATATCTATCGAGATATCTATCTATCGAGATATCTATCTATCGAGATAGCTATCGAGATATCTATAGCGATAGATAAATAGATATATAGATTATGGATATCTCTATCGGGATGGATATCCATAGATATCAATGGATATCTCTATCGAGATATCTATTGAGATAACTATGGATATATCTATCTATCGAGATATCTATCTATCTATCGCGATATCTATCTATCTATTGCGATATCTATCGAGATATCTAGCTATCTATCGAGATATCTATAGAGATATCTATCGAAATATCTATCTATCAAGATATCTATTTAGATATCAGTATTGAGATATCTATAGAGATATCTATCTATCAAGATATCTATCTATCGAGATATCTATCCATCGAGATATCTATCTATCAAGATATCTATCGAGATATCTATCCATCGAGATATCTATCTATTGAGATATCGAGATATATATCTATCGATCGAGATATCCATCTATCGAGATATCTATCTATCTATCGAGATATCTATCGAGATATCACTATTGAGATATGTATTGAGATATATATCTATCGAGATATATATCTATTAAGATATCGAGATATCTATCTATCGAGATATGTGTCTATTGAGAAATCCAGATATATATATCTATCGAGAAATCGATCTTTCTATCTATCGAGATATCTATCAAGATATCTAACGAGATATCTACGTATCGAGATATCTAACGAGATATATGTATCGAGACGTCTATCTATCGTAATATCTATCGAGGTATCTATCGAGATTTCTATTTATCAATTGAGATATATGTCGAGATATCTATCTATCTATCTATCTATCTATCTATCTATCTATCGAGATATCGAGATATCCATCTTGATATCGAGATTTCTCTTTAGATATCGAGATATCTATATCTCTAGATATCTAGATATCGAGATATGGAGATATAAATCTATCGAGATATCGAGCTATCTACCTATCGAGATATCTATCATCTATCTATCAAGATATCTATCTATCTATCTATCTAGATATCGAGATATCTAGATATCTATCTATCTAGATATCTAGATATCTAGATATCGAGATATCCAGATCTAGAGATATCTAACGAGATATCTTTCGAGATATGTTTCGAGATATCAGTCTATCGAGATAGATAGATATCTCGATATATGTCTTTCGATATATGTTTCAAGATATCAGTCTATCGAGATATATATCGAGATATCTATCGAGATATCTATCTATCTATCCGGATATCTATCGAGATATCTATCTATCTATATCTATCTATCGAGATATCAAGATATCTGTTTAGATATCAAGATATCTGTTTAGATATCGAGATATCTGATTAGATATCGAAATATCTTTTTAGATATCGATATATCTATTTCTCTAGATATCTAGATATCTAGATATCGATATATCTAGATATTGAGATATCGAGATATCAATCTATCAAGATATCGAGATATAGACCTATCGAGATATCTATCATCTATCTATCTATCTAGATATCGAGATATCCAGATCTAGAGATATCTATCCAGATATCTTTCGAGATATCAGTCTATCTAGATATCTATCTAGATATCTATCGAGATATCTATCGACTTATCTATCTATATATCGAAATATCTATGTATCTCACTATCTATCGAGATATCTATCTATAGAGATATATATCTATAGATATATCTATCTATCTATCAGGATATCATCGAGATATCTTTATATATCGAGATATATATCTATCTATCGAGATATGCATCTATCTATGGACATATCTATCTATTAAGATATCTATCGAGATATCTACCTATCGAGTTATCTTTAGAGATATCTATCTATCGAGAAATCTATCGAAATATATGTATCGAGATATCTATCTTTAGAGATATATATCTATAGAGATATCTATCTATCTATCTATCGAGATATCTATCAAGTTATCTATCTATCTATCGAGATATCTCTCGAGATATCTATCTATCTATCGAGACAGATATCTATCTATCTATCGATAAATAGATAGATATCTGTCTAGATATCTATCTATCTATCAGGATATCATCGAGATATCTATATATATAGAGATATATATCTATCTATCGAGATATGCATCTATCTATGGAGATATCTATCTATTGAGACATCTATCGAGATATCTACCTATCGAGTTATCTTTAGAGATATCTATCTATCGAGAAATCTATCGAAATATATGTAACGAGATATCTATAAATCGACATATCTATAGAAATATATGTAACGAGATATCTATCAAGATATCTATCGAGATATCTTTCTATCCTTCTATCTATCGAGTTATCTATCGATAGAGATATCTATCGAGATTATATCTTCCGAGATATCTATCTATCACGATATCTATCAAGATATTATTCAGATATCTATTGAGATATCTATCTATCGAGATATCTATAGAGATAACTATCTATCGAGATATCTATCTATTGAGATATCGAGATATCTATCTACCGAGATTTCTATCTATTGAGAAATCGAAATATCTATCTATCGAGATATCGGACTATATATCGAGATATCTATCAATCGAGATATCTACCAATCGAGATATCTATCGAGATATACGTATGGTTGGAGATATCTATCGATATATCTATCTATGGAGATATCTATCGATATATCTATCTATGGAGATATCTATCGAGATATCTATTTGTCTATCTATCAAGATATCTATCGAGATATCTATCTTTCTACCGAGATTGTGAAGATATCTATCGATCTATCTATCGAGATATCTATCTATCTATCTATCTATCGAGCTGATATCTCGATATCTCGATATATCATCGAGATATCATCTCGATATCGAGATATCTATCTAGATATTCAGACATCGAGATATCTATCTCTATATCGAGATATCGAGATATCATCTAGATATCGTAATATCTGTTTAGATATCGAGATATCTATCTGTGTAGATATCGAGATATCGAGATATCAGGATATAGAGATATCGATTTATCAGGATATAGAGATATCGAGGTATCAATCTATCGAGATATCGAGATATCTACCTAACGAGATATCTATCATCTATCTATCGAGATATCTATGTATCGAGATATCGAGATATCCAGATATAGAGATATCTATCGAGATATATATCGAGACACCAGTCTATCGAGATATCTATCGAGATATCTATCCAGATATCTATCTATCTATTGAGATATCTGTCGAGATATCTATCTATCTATCGAGATATCTATCGAGATATCTATCTATCTTTTGAGAAAGCTATGTATTTATCGAGATATCTATCTATCTTTATATCTATCTATCTATAGAGAAAGCTATCTATCGAAATATCGAGATATCCAGATATCGATATATCGAGATATCGAGATATCTATATCGAGATATCGAGATATCTATCGACATATCTGTCTATTGAGATATCTATCTATCGAGATATCAATATATCTGTCGAGATATCTATATATGTATCGAGATACCTATCGAGATATCTGTTTATCTTTATATCTATCTATTGAGATATGTGTCTGTGTATCTATCGAGATATCTATCTATCTATCTATCGAGAGAGCTATCGAGATATCTGTCTATCGGTATATCTATCTATCTATTGAGAGCTTTAGCTATCTCGATATCTATCGAGATATCTATCTATCGAGGTATCGATATATCTAACAAGATATCGAGATATATATCTGAATAACTCGATATCAGATATCGAGATATCTCTATAGATATGGAAATATCATATATCGAGATATCAGATATCGAGATATCAGATATCGTGATATCTCGATAGTGATATCCAACGTGATCACTATTTGTATCGAGATATCTATCGAGATATCTACCTACCGAGATATCTATCTATCTATCGATATATCTATATATATATATATATATGTATCGAGATATCTATCGAGGTATCTAACAATGGAATTTTCTAACGAGATACCTATTCAGATATGTACAGAGATGTATATCGAGATATCTATCGAGGTATCTAACAATGGAATTTTCTAACGAGATACCTTTTCTAACGAGATATGTCTCTATCGATATATTCATTGAGATAACTATGGAGATATCTATCTATCGAGATATCTATCTATCTATCGAGATATCTATCTATCTATCGAGATATCTATCTATCTATCTATCGAGATATCTATCTATCTATCGAGATATCTATCGAGATATCACTATTGAGATATCTATTGAGATATATATCTATCGAGATATATATCTATTAAGATATCGAGATATCTATCTATCGAGATATGTATCTATTGAGAAATCGAGATATATATATCTATCGAGATATCGATCTTTTTATCTATCGAGATATCTATCAAGATATCTAACGAGATATCGATATCTATCGAGATATTTATCCTTCTAGATGTCTATCGATCGAGATATCTATCTATCTATATATATATATATATGTGTATCGAGATATCTATCGATATATCTATCTATCGAATTTTCTAACGAGATACCTATCCAGATATCTACAGAGATATCTATTGAGTTATCTATCGAGCTATCATGATATCTATCTATCGAGATATCTGGGTATTCCAAATATCTCGATAGATAGATAGATCGATCGAGATCGATCGAGATATCTATCTATCGTGATATCTAAAGAGATACCTATCTATCGAGATATCTATATATCAAGATATCTATCTATCGAGATATGTATCTATCTATCTATCTATACATATATCAAAATATCGAGATATCTATCTATCGAGATATCTATATATCTTTCGAGATATCGAGATATGTATCTAGATATCGAGATATCTCTCTATTTATCGAGATATCTATCTATCTAGATAAATATCTCGATATCGAGATATATATCTATCTATCTAGATATATATCTCGATATCGAGATATATATCTAGCAATCAGATATTGAGATATCTCGATAGATATCGAGATATTCAGCCATCGAGATATAGCGATATCTATCTATCGAGATGTGTATCTATTGAGAAATCGAGATATGTATATCTATCGAGATTTCGATTTTTCTATCTATCGAGATATCTATCAAGATATCTAAAGAGATATCTACTTATCGATATATCTAACGAGATATATGTATCGAGACATCTATCTATCGTGATATCTATCGAGATATCTATTTATCAATCGAGATATATGTCGAGATATCTATCTATCTATCTATCTATCTGTCTATCTATCTATCTATCTATCTATCTATCTGTCTATCTATCTATCTATCTATCTTGATATCGAGATTTCTCTTTAGATATCGAGATATCTATATCTCTAGATATCTAGATATCTAGATATGGAGATATAAATCTGTCGAGATATCGAGCTATCTACCTATCGAGATATCTATCATCTATCTATCAAGATATATATCTATCTATCTATCTAGATATCGATATATCTAGATATCTAGATATCGAGATATCTAGATATCTATCTATCTAGATATAGAGATGTCTAGATAACGAGATATCCAGATCTAGAGATATCTATCGAGATATCTTTCGAGATATGTTTCGAGATATCAGTCTATCGAGATATCTATCGAGATATCTTT
>OU015502.1:143742257-143814757 GCA_907164885.2 Dolomedes plantarius
ATCGAGATATTTATCGAGATATCTGTCTATCGAGATATCTATCTATTGAGATATCTGTCTGTTTATCTATCGAGATATCTATCTATCTATCGACATATCTATCTATCTATCGAGAGCTCTAGCTATCGAGAGAGCTATCGAGAGAACTATCTATCGATGTATCGAGATATCTAACAAGATATCGAGATATTTATCTGGATAACTCGATATCAGATATCGAGATATCTC
The DNA here is from genome assembly GCA_907164885.2 of Dolomedes plantarius. Taxonomy (NCBI): domain Eukaryota; kingdom Metazoa; phylum Arthropoda; class Arachnida; order Araneae; family Dolomedidae; genus Dolomedes; species Dolomedes plantarius. The sequence continues at coordinate 143,742,486 of OU015502.1, forward strand.
GATAGATATGGAGATATCATATATCGAGATATCTGGATAGATATCTCGATAGATATCGAGATATCAGATATCGAGACCTCAGATATCGTTATATCTCGATAGTGATATCCAACGTGATCACTATTTGTATCGAGATATCTATCGAGTTATCTACCTACCGAGATATCTATCTATCTATCTATCGATATATCTATATATATATGTATCGAGATATCTATCGAGGTATCTAAGAATCGAATTTTCTTACAAGATACCTATTCAGATATCTACAGAGATGTATATCTCTCCATCGAAATATCTATCTATCTATCGATATATCTGTATATCTATCGATATATCTATCTATCTATCGAGATATCTATCGGTCGAGATACCTATCGAGATATATATCGAGATATCTATCTATCTATCGAGATATCTATCTATCTATCGAGATATCTATCTATCTATCGAGATATCTATCTATCTATCTATCTATCGAGATATCTATCTATCTATCTATCTATCGAGATATCTATCTATCTATCTATCTATCGAGATATCTATCTATCAAGATATCTAGCGAGATATCTATCGAGATATTTATCGATCTACCTATCTACCGATCTATCGAGATATCTATCAATCTATAGAGATATCTATCGACCTATCGAGATATCTATCTATCTATCGAGATATCTGTCTATCGATATATCTGTCGATACATCGAGATATCTGTCGAGATATCGAGATACCTATCGAGATATCTATCTCTCGAGATATCTATCGAGATATCTATCTATCGAGATACCTATCGAGATATCTATTTCTCGAGATATCTCTCGAGATATCTATCGAGATATCTTATGTATCTATTATCTATCGAGATACCTATCGAGATATCTATCTATCGAGATATCTTATGTATCTATTATCTATCGAGATACCTATCGAGATATCTATCTATCGAGATATCTTATGTATCTATTATCTATCGATCTATCTATCGAGATATCGAGATATCTATGTAGATATCGAGATATATATCTGGATATCTCGATATCAGATATCGAGGTATATGATATCGGGATGTCAGATATCGAGATGTCAGATATCGAGATATCAGATATCGAGATATCAGTTTTCCAGATATCAGATATCGAGATATCAGATATCGTTATATCTCAATAGTGATATCCACCGTGATCACCGTTTCTATCCAGTTATATATCGAGATTTCTACCTACCGAGATATCTAACTATCGAGATATCTATCAAGATATTTTCCTATTGAGATATCTATATATCGAGATATCTATCTATCGATATATCTTTATATATATATATATATGTATCGAGATATTTATCTTTCTCGAGATATTTAGCTATCGAGATATTTATCTGTCGAATTTTCTAACGAGATCCAGATATCTATCCTGATATCTATAGATCCAGATATTTATCGATGTATCGAGATATCAGATATCGAGATATAAGATATCGAGATATCAGATCAGATATCGAGATATCGATATAGATATCAGATATCGAGATATCAGATATCGAGATATCGAGATATCCGATATCGAGATATCTCGAGATATCAGATATCGTGATATGTCGACAATGATATCCACCGTGATCACCTATCTATCGAGATATCTATCGAGATATCTACCTATCGAGATATCTAACTATCGAGATATGTGTCTATCAAGATATCTATCGAGATATCTACCGAGATATCGATATCTATCGAGATATTTATCCTCCTAGATATCTATCGATCGAGATATCTATCTATCTATCTATATATATATATATATATCTATCGAGATATCTATCGAGATATCTATCTATCGAATTTTCTAACAAGATACCTATCCAGATATCTACAGAGATATCTATTGAGTTATCTATCGAGATATCTGGGTATTCGAAATATCTCGATAGATAGATAGATCGATCGATATCGATAGAGCGATCGAGATATCTATCTATCGTGATATCTAATGAGATACCTATCTATCGAGATATCTGTATATGAAGATATCTATCTATCGAGATATCTATCTATCTATCTATCTATCGAGATATCTATATATCTTTCGAGATATCGAGATATGTATCTAGATATCGAGATATGTATCTAGATATCGAGATATGTATCTAGATATCGAGATATCTATCTATCTAGATATATATCTCGATATCGAGATATATATCTAGAAATCAGATATTGAGATATCTCGATAGATATCGAGATATTTAGCCATCGAGATATAGCGATATGTATCTATCGAGATATCTATCTATATAGATATCTCGAGATATCGAGATATCTATCGAGATATCTACCTATCGAGATATATAGAGGTATCTATCGAGGTATCTATCGAGATATATATGGAGATATCTATCTATGGAGATATCTATCGAGATATCTATCGAGATATCTGTCTACCGAGATATTAATTTAATTTATCTCCTTGATGCTGTTTTCCCACATAACTAAATGTTGCTTACAATTACATCAGCACATGGCGAGCTACAAAACCAAAAATATAAAAACAATTGTACAACAAAAGCGTGATGCTTTCGAATAACTAAAATTAATTTTAATTTTACTTTTTGATTTTATTTGTTTTTATCTTTTAGCTCCCTGTTTGCCAGCTAACCCTAACGTATATGCCATATTCAGAGGGGTGATTCCACAAAGTGCAACAGCTTACATTTAGTTTCAAAATTGTTGGTTTTTTATTAATTAAAAATGAACGTTATTTAATTTCGATTTTTGAAGTTCTTCAGACCCTCGGCTGTTTTTAAAGACGCCTGTATGTAAAATTTCACGATCGTTGCTCCTAAACTGTGAATTTCTATACAATTACAGAGAGAAAAACATTCATTTTTATATATTAGATTATCTGTTAGTCTTGCTTCTCTTTCTCTACTAAATAGATTAGAAACTGTAGAAATGTATTTGTTAGTGCATTTCACAATTATTTCCAATATTTCGTCAGAAAAAAAAAATTTCCAAGAGCCGTATATTGTTTTTCTATCTTTCGCACTTCCGATTCCTCCAGGTAATTTTGTGATAATATTCTGCGATCTACCTTTAACACATTTTCTCATCCATTTTCCGATCCATTTTTCTCATTTAGTACTATTGTCTTTTCCTACACAAAAATCATCATTATTAGCATTATCATCAAGTTCTGAGTCATTATAATCACTTTCACTTCTATCAGAATCAACTTCACAGGTTTCTAAAATATCTTCTTCGTCATCATCACTTTCATCAAATTCTTCAGTATTTAATTCCTCATTTCCATCTCTAAATAGAATACTATGAACTAGCTCCAGATCTTTTTGATTATTGAAATCTAAAAAGCGTTTAGCACTCATCATGGGAAAAAATAAATCGAAAACGTACAGGGAATCTCGATACTTCCGTAAAGCTTCAAGAGACAAACGTTATCGGGCGCGTATCTAACAGATACAAAACTTCAAACAAGCTTCAAAATAGGAAATACTCCTACACGGAACTGGTCGTTACAGCATTCCAAAGAAACAGGTGGCCAGATGGACAGATACTGATAAGGTCAAAGTCGTAAGAACAAGTTTTAGGGGACAAAAGCAAAGATATTGACACGCATGTATCTGTCAGATCAACACGCCTGATGGAGTGTTAAAATGGTTGTTCGCAAATGCACGTAGTGCCGAACGGGGATGGCATGATAAAGTCGTGATTGTGAAGAGGGGATATTTTTCCCTTGGAAGACACAGTCTTTTAAATTTCAGGATCTTGAGGGACCCCCATTACTAGCTGTCCAGGGCCGACATGCCTGGGGTAGACTATAGTGGATTGGTTAAGGGGACACACTACCTTTGACTACACTGAAATGATAGTAAACATGAAAAAATTCGAGCTACTTAAACTCCAATAATATTAATACAGTGGAATCTCGATCGATCGTTTTCCGATCCATCGTTTTTCCGTATGTGTCGTTCATTTTGTCCAGTCCCAACGATCATATTGCTTTGTTATGTTTCCGCTTCTATCGTTTTCCCGCATTTATCGTTCATTTCAATCGGTCCCTTGAAAAACGATACATCGAGATTCCACTATATATATATATATATATATATATATATATATATATATAATTTTTTTCTTTTATACCAAATTTACAATTCTTCATTTATATTTTACAGAAAAATAGAACTTATAAATCCATAAATAATTTTTAGATTCTATTTTTAAATGTACACATTATTAAAAAGGGGAAAAAATCATTGGATGTTTCGCGCATCATAAAGTTAAGAAATATGCATACAGAAACTATTTTTTGGTCAAATTAAATTAATAATATACCCGAGTTTAATGTAAAACCCAAAAATATACAAAAAATATAGTTTAAATTGAAAAATTTACCTAAAATTGAAAAAAAAAATTAAAATTAAAATTAAATTAAATACAGAGGCTCTTCACATATTTTTTAGACGATGTATATTGCATTCACAAAACTAAATTACATAAAATTCTTATGTTTTAAATGTTATATTTGACATCCCTGATTCTGAACTATCTTTCGACACCGCAATTTCCAGGATAATAATGCCTTTTGAAGTGTCAGAAGAGGTATTCTATCCCATTCCTCCTGAACAGCTTTCCAGAGTCCTGTAAGGGTTTTGGGACGACGTTTGGATAATGCAGATTTTAAAAGTCCGACAGCACAAAAATCCATAGGTGATACATCGGGAGATTTAGTAGGGATATCAGTGAAGGGTATGGCCTTGATACCAGTTTTTTGTTCCATTTCTTTTAGGAAATTTACAGTGGATTTTGATGTGTGACTGCTAACTTTGTCCTGTCTGTATATATATATATATATATATATATATATATATATATATATATATATAGATAGATATATGTAACATTCGCGAGGAAATGGATGTGAACCATTTGGTTCACTGTCCTGCACTGGTCACGGGACACTTGTGGGGAAAATACTGGAGAGATCGGCACAAGATGAATGATTTATAGCCTTACTGTAGTTCAGTTTTGTTACTTGTTCTTGTTCTATTGTGTTTTTCTGTCTACAGTTGTCTTATATTCTGCCATTAGAAATAATATATATATATATATATATATATATATATATATATATATATATATATATATATATATATATATACACACATATATATATATATATATATATATATATATACATATATATATATATATATATATATATATATATATACATATATATATGTATATATATATATATATATTATATATATATATATATATATATATATATATATTATATATATATATATATATATATATATATATATATATATATATATATATATATATATATATATATATCTGTAGTATAAAATAATTTGAAGACTGAATTGGATGTTTTTTTATAATCCTTGCCAAATCGGTCAAGTCCCTTAGCCACGCAAAACTTGTAATATATTAACGAGGACTCCAAGGATAATATATTACAAGTTTTGCGTGGTCCTCGAATATATTAACGAGGACTCCAAGGATATTCTATCTTATATGCCGTCCGACAAGAGCTCTCTGTAACAATACATTCTACAACGTTGATTTTAATTTATATTTTGAGAGGAATTTAAAAAAGTGTACATTATTTTATCCCCCTTTTTCCGTGTTTTACTTTATGGGCTGAACCGATTTGTCAAGTGAGCTGCTCATTTTGCCTGTTGCTTCGGTAATAGCTTAAATATTTAGTAACTAGAATCTAACCCGTCATTTTGACGTCATAATACTAATAATGACATCATAATGGAAAAAGTATATGAAAGTTAAAAAATATCCCGAATTATCTAACAATATTGCATTTAATCCACACCTTGTAAAAGCAAACCCTTTCATTATTTTTTATTCATTTAGTTTTTCACGCGATTGGAGTAGTAGACTGCCATCCAACCCGTCATTTTGACGTCATAATGGAAAAAGTATATGAAAGTTAAAAAATATCCCGAATTATCTAACAGTATTGCATTTAATCCACACCTTGTAAAAGCAAACCCTTTCATTATTTTTTTTATTTATTTAGTTTTTCATGCGATTGGAGTAGAAGACTGCCATCCATTTTTTTACAGCTCACTACGCGATATGAATACTTGAGCGACTTGATTCTTTCACATTCAAGTTTGTTTACTTCCATAATTCATCGCAAAAGTAAACAGAATTTTAAAAACTTTTAAATATACAGCTAAAAGCATCCATTTTTTTTTAGTTCTGAATGTTTTATAGAAAAATAGGTAGAGCAAACGTGATTTGATTCAGAAGATATTAGTTTTTAGGTAAGAAAAATTCTGATCCACATGTGAAATTGAAATTAGGCCTAACCGGCCGTTTGTGTACTGAGGGCTTCGATTGAAAGATGAGTACAGCCCGGAAGTGTTATACAGAGACAACGGCTATAATATATATAATTATCTTCAGAAACTAATAATATTGGATAAACTGATTTTGAAAAAATTTTTGTATGTATTTTACGAAACAGTGTACTTGTCATTAAAATTTAAAAATTTACTATAAAGGCTAAAATACGGAGCGAAGATTGATTTAAACGATTTTTTTAGCCTATTGATTGAATGTTTTTTCTTTCGTCAGAAGACCATAGAAATGCTTCTTCAATCTCTGTTAACTTAGGTAAGAAAATATTGTTTGAAACATTATTAAAAGCACCTAAGGAAACAATCGCCATAGCAACGTAGAGGCTTACGCCCACGAAATGACAACAATAGGGCGTTGGGAAATATTGTTCGAGCTTCCAGTTTTTGATATTTATTTGTGGAATAATTTTTATAAAGAAATCACTAACTGTCCCGTTGCTTTCAAAGACCTTTTGTAGCTTTTTCAATTCACACTTTTGAAAAGGAAAATGAAAGGTTTTGAAATGTTTTGAACATATTTCTGGAGCAGAAATACTGTATAAATCATACCTTACCAATAAAATGAAAACACCAGTATACCAGTAAAATAACGGGGAAGACACGATTGGAATAGAATTAAAACTGGTGTGGCGTTATTACAAACACAAACACAAACACACACACACACATATATATATCTATATATTGGTGTATGTGTGTGTGTGTGTGTACATGTTAGACATTTTATATTCCTTTTGTAGTCGAATAGAGTTCACCGAAACAATTGAATTCTCTGGCAATTTCTGTTACCTCACAATGTATTCCTTGTTATCAGATACTAGAAGGTAACCCGTCATTTTGACGACATAATATTAATAATGACGTCATAATGGAAAACGTATATGAAAGTTAAAAAATATCCCGAATTATCTAACAATATTGCATTTAATCAGCACCTTGTAAAAGCAAACCCTTTCATTATTTTTTATTTATTTAGTTTTTCATGCGATTAGAGTAGTAGACTGCCATTCAGTTTTTTACACCTCACTACGCGATATGAATACTTGAGCTACTTAATTCATTCACATTCAAGTTCGTTTACTTTCAGAATTCATCGCAAAAGTAAACAGATTTTTAAAAACTGTTAAATATACAGCTAAAAGCATCCAAATTTTTTTAGTTCTGAATGTTTTATAGAAAATTAGGCCGAACAAACGTGATTTGATGGAGAAGATATTAGTTTTTAGGTAAGAAAAAATTCTGATCCACGTCTGAAATTGAAATTAAGCCTAACCGGGCGTTTATTTACTGAGGGCTTCAATTGAAAGATGAGTACACCCCGGAAGTGTTATACAGAGACAACGGCTATTATATATATAATTTTTGAAATAACATAGAATGAACATGCTTAAAAACTGTCCAAATGTATAAGAACTCCACTTTACTTGATGTATCTCGAACATATTTTATAAACCTTGTGAAATGCAGTCCTTATCAAATATTTGGAATTTCAAATGAAGGCACTTAAATCATTTTCAGTGTTGAATCACTGTTATAAGAGGATCGATAAAACTGCGACATCATAAACTTGAACGAGACCGTAAGTGGATATGTAACTTTAGTAGCAACAACCTCGTGCTTTTCATTTTGTGAAACGAGTGCCAACGCAAAGTGTCGAAGCAAAGTAGTGATGTTCTGTGCTTGATCAGATCACCAGGCGCCTCCTCACACCGTTGATCTTCAACTTCTTCCTAAGATTGAATAGTAGCAATATTTATCGTATCAGGTTCCCTCATATCTTCAAACCCTGGTTCGAGTTAATCACTTTCTAACTACTTAGAAGATTTTCTTCTAGAAATACATATTTTTCAATAAATAAAGAACTATTTTTTTAAAAAATTGTGAAGTTCCCTGCTTCATTGCCTAAGGGCCTGTTCACATAGGAGTCCGTTGCGTTGCGTTAAGGAAAAGATGACGTTGAGACGAAAATAAACCAATCATAGGCCTCCAAACGATTAGCAATGAAACTTTTAACGCCTATGATTGGTTTATTTTCGTCTCAACGTCATCTTTTCCTTAACGCTACGCAACGGACTCCTATGTGAACAGGCCCTTAGTTTGTGGTAACGTATATACTAAAACAACAAACTCATCATTAACAAGATGCGATGAGGTTTTCTACACTAAACTCTATTTATTACAACACAATTGGACTACATAAATACCGTACTCAATTGCTAGCAGGCAACGGGGAATTATTAATCCTGGTAGCTATATTACCGTAACCCTGCCAGAATTCAGCCACGCCACTGCTTGTATATACGTCAAATTAACCTTTCTGTCTTCACTTTATCACCAGGTCGCTGGAACGATAGCTAACTTCCAAACGTCTTCGGTAAGCTTCATAATGTCCGGCTTCTGTGCGGCAAAGCGATCTTCACTTCTTCAATTGTTTTTCGTTCGCCGCTCACCTCCGTCCGACCTCGCGTTACTCTCTCACTGCCGCGTGTGTACGCTGCTATCCACGGGGATTCCCATCTAGTAGAAAAGTGCCGCTCACTTGCATTCGCTTGTTTCTTCTTCAAATGCCGATTTATTTAAACCAGAGGTGGTTAATTTAGATTCAATACCTCTCAGAGCCCAATATTATTAAAAGTTTTAAAATTAAAAGAAGGAACTTCAATTGTTTTTCGTTCGCCTCCGTCCGAATTTGCCTCGTGGCGTTTTCCCTCTCACTGTCACGTGTGTACCCTACCCCCGGAGATTCCAATCTAGTAAAAAACCACCGCTCATTTGCATTCGCGTTTCTTCTTCAAACGGAGATTTATTTAAACCAGAGGGGGTTAATTTTGATTTAATACCTCACAAAATCTTGTTTTTTATAGATGTATATCGGAAGGTATTTGCAAGCAGTTTTTAATAAATTATGTATGTATTATTTTGGATAAAGTTTTCCCATTTCTCACTGTACGGATAATCCCCAAACCGGATAATCCGCACAAGAATAATCGAGAGTACATTTTCAATTGAAAATTATTTATCTATTTATTTTTTTTTTAAGCGGAGGCATTTGTCGACAAACTTTCGCCTATACCACGCCACAGTTTACTGTCCATTTTATTATGAGGGCACCCTATAGCCGGACAGTATTACCCCCTATGAAGGGACGATACAAACGGAGGCATTTTTCGAGGCGCAACGCTGGGATTCGATCCGAGCACCCTCAGCACGGAAAACCAGCGCACTGTACCACAGTGCCGCCACAAGCCCCATCTGGAAATTATAAATACTATTGGTTTGATTAGCATACAGTTCTTTTCTGCTGAGTTAAGTATCAAATATCGATCTTTTTTACAATGAAAAACCCTCTTTCAAAGAAATTTTGAGACTCGGAGAAAGGTACTGAAATATACGAGAGCGTATTGTTAGGAAGTATTTCTATTTCAAAAATTTCCTTCTCCCTCGAAAGTGAATATAGAATGGAAGACGTTCCCTCACGCAATTTTCATTCCTTTGATAAATGCGAAATCCCCCAGAACTGTTGCAGAACGATGCATATAAAGACCATACTTTCTGGTGGCGAACTATTTTTTTTTCTATTTTCAATTTTATTGGTCGCATCTTCGAGGCGATTTCGAATTTGAAGCTATTTTAAATTTTTTTACCTGCTGTTATGTTCGAGTATTAAGCCGGAAGGACTTATTTGCGGCTCGAATGAAAGTATAGTTATAACCTGTGGTTATGTATACTTATTTTAGCAAATAGGTGTAGTTTGCTGGAAAAATTGCCCCACAAGAACAATTGTCAAAAACTTTCTTTTTTACATGCAATGATTAAATGTTAAAAGACATTAGATTGTTAGAGGGGATACACATTGAAACATGCGTGTTGTAAGGACATTGCCTTAAATAAAATACTGACAGCCTTTTTGTATTTTATGCTTTAATTACATTTCTCGACTAAATACAGGCTATTTATAATATATATATAAATAAATATATATATATATATATATATATATATATATATATATATATATATATATATATATATATACATATATATATATACATATATATATATATAACAATATATATATATATATATATATATATATATATATATATATATATATATATATATATATATATATATATATATAAAATTCGTGGGTTCCCGGCATCGACGAGGAAGGTCAGACTTGAGTTGTCACTGCGCTCATTTAAGTCTATCTAGGCCCGACAGTATCTCCTTGTCTCCAGCTCCAGCGTAACTCTGAATAACTTAGTCTCTGAATTACTGAATCTCAGCAACGAATCCGTGTTAGGCGACTTTATATACCACTGCTGAACGTTCTCGAAAGGTCTGGAAAACGCCGCCTTTGTTTATTCAGTTATTGTTCCCAGACGACTAGGCGCCCCCTGTCGGCAACTTCCCTTTTGCTGCTGACGAACTGTTCCTCGAGCTGTCGGTAGCACTTCCGGTCTTTACGTAGCCAAGACTGTCTGTCTGCAGCCGTCCAAGTCGATTATGTGCACAAACCGCGCGTTGATTGGTCTTCCCGGAATTTCCCCGCGCAAAAAATTCGCTATTGTACGGTATTCGGTACAGTGTCCACTCGAATTTGTTGCTGTCTGTCAATGTGGGGAACTTGTCAATGAAGATATTCGCACTTTAACCGCGAAAATCGTTGGAACCAACCTCTGACAGTTACAAAACTCCAACAAGACGGTTAAGAGTGATATTAACCGTTAAAGGTTCAGAGTTTACAGCCCGAAACCAATGCTAAATATATCACCAACAATAGGCCCCAATGGTTTGTATAAAATTATAAATACTATACTACTACTTGCATTTTCATAGAACAAATGAAACATAACTAATCTAAATACATAATCCAACAGAGATAGATAAAAAAAAATACAAATATATACAAGAAACAAACAGAAATCAAGCACTCTGGGCATCCACGCACCAACGGCAAGATTCTGTATAAGTGCCGGAACTGAACCATAAAACGACAGAGGTAACCGACAGGTCTCGTCATCAGGGAGCCTAACCATATGGGTTACCTCAAGGGGAACTTTCTGAATAGGATGCAGGTAAGCCCAAAAGACATCCCAAGGCCCCGAATTCCCCAAGGAAGCAATAAGTCAAAAAGAAAATGAAAAGACAAACACAACTTACAATATGGGCTCAACGCACCTTACATGCAAGCACACAAAATCCTAATGCAAAATAAAAGATGCGTACACACCCCAATTCCGTAAGTGACGGTTATGGCAAAACAGCAGCCAATTCTATCCTAAAAATTACGTCATTGTAACATTACTATAGCGCCAACCCCCATTACAGCCTAACCAAACGAAAACACAAATACTGTTCTAAACATCTTTAAAAATTCCTGAGTCTAAATGCCATTTTTTTAAAACTTTTAAATTGCCGAAATTTTTAGGAAAATCGTTTTTTCTTAAGTTTTCCTTGAAAATGCTACATGCCTCCAAAAATCCCCAGCGTTGTTACATATGTTTTTTATTCTGTAAAGTTGAGAGTAAAAAATATTATAATAAATTTTATAGTTTAAATTGCTATGGAAATTAGTAAACGTAATTACCTCGAAGTTAAAATCTAACCTTTTATCATAAATCCCTATTTTCATTTCTCTATTTTGAATTTTAATTTTTAAATCCAGATAAGTCGCACAAAGATTATTATCGTTAGTCCGGTTTAAAGTTAGTTCCTTTGTTAGTTTCTTTGCAGGATATGTTTTATGTTAAAATGATATAGCAGTCTATGCTTGTTTTTTAATTTTTTAAAATTTTTGTTTATTTATATTGTTTATATTTTACATAACTAATCCCAACATTTCTGTGGCTTGATACAAGAAGTGCCTAAGTCAGTTTTTTCCAAGATGACTTTGTTTGCTTATGTCTCTTTAATAAAATAATATTTTCAATGTAACAAGTACCCAAGTTTGTGCAATAGTTTAGAAAACACTTTTAAAGCATCGGACAGACTTGGGTACATTTTAAAGCCACAGATTTAATAATACATACTATTTAAACTAAATTGCGATCAATCCCTTACCAATCATTTAGTTAAGAAGTCATCCAAATTATTATTTTTTTAATTAACATACACTCTATAACAAAAAATCGACGCACAAAGAAGTTGTTGCCCGATTATAATGAAATTTCGTACTATGCAAAGATGTTTTGACCGAACAGGCCAATTATTAAAATTTGATGTCCAACTAAGGAATAGCGGGAGAGCTCCAGCGCATCAGAACTGCGCATGCAGCATGTCAACATGTATACCCGTATAAACATGTATACCTGTATAAGGACCGATTCTTGACCTAATGTTCAGAATTTCTGTTGTTTTCGACTGCGGATATCCTAGGTCGGCTGTAACGATGTCTCGCTGAAGGATTCATGCTCATTACGAGCATATTTCAGAGTTTGAAAGAGGTCGTGTCATAGGATCGAAAGAAGATGGTGGGCAAATCGATGAATCACTCGACATCTGGGTCGGAGCGATGTAGCGAGTAGACGATGCTGGCAAGAGTGGGTCAACAACGGTAGATTTAGCATCTCAGTGGTCGACCTAGGACCCCGACCGACAGAACGGGAAGACAGTGATTGTTGGATCAGCTGTCACAGCACCGGATTCATCGTTTTCAACCATCCAACGTGTGACCCTTACACAAGTGTCCAACCCGACCATTGACTGACGACTGAGAGAGCGGAATCTATGCACGCACCGACCGTTACGCCGCTTACCCTCCTGCCTGTAAGCAGTCAATTAAGATTACGATGTTACTTAACTATATCCACTTGGAACTGCGCTGACGGGGGACGTATAGTCTTGAGTGACGAGTCCCGTTTACAACTGTGCCCCGACGACCACCTAAGACGTGTCTGGACACGTCCAGGACGGCGGGGGGGATCCTGCCCTTACTATCACACGCCTCACAGGCCCACGACAGGGCGTTATGGTACGGGGTGCCATTTCCTTCGATGGCCGGACTATTTTGGTAGTCATTAGTGGAACAATTACAACACAGCGGTACGCAGACGACAATCTGCGGCCCGTTTTGTTGCCGTTAAACTTGCGCCATCTCAGACATACTTTACAACAAGATAGTGTCCAGCCGCATGCGGCACGTGTTGCTATGAATCGCCTTCAAGAGTGCTGAACACTTCCTTGGACACCTAGGTCGCCTGATCTCTCTCCCATAGGGACGTGATGCGATCGCAACTATCCCAGAATGTTGTCCGACAGTTGGAGACAATTTGGCAAGAAATCCCTCAGGACACTATCGGGGAATTTTATCAGTCTGCTGTTTGACAGCTTGCATACAGGCCAATGGTGGACAAACGCCGTATTGACTTCTTCACTGTGTACCGATCAAACTTTGGAATACATCATTCAGTTCTTCTGAAATTTTAATTGTTTCTTTTTTTTCTAGGAATGTCCGTCACATCAACCAATTTTTTTCTCAATCGGACAACACTTCTTGGTGCGTCGAATTTTTTGTTGTTGTTGTTGCTGCTTATGCCCTTTCACCGACATGTAACATCAGGTCAAGTCCCGAAGGCTATGGGCGATGAAGGTGCGGTCCCGGTTTTTAATAGCACCGCAAGGGTCGGAGTCCGACTTGGCTAAATGACCGGTCCCGTAATTTTGAACCGAGTCAAGCGACGAGACCGGACCCCGCACCTCCAGAGGTAAATTTGAGAACTTGGAGGACATTGTAGCCACGCCCTATTTTACGTGCCCCGGGCACCATGAGTGAACACGGCGGTAGATTTGCAGTGGCGAACATCGAACCAGGGACGTTCAAATCACTGGTCCGCTGCTCTTGCCAACCGGGCTACCACACCCGTGAATGTTTTGTAACAGAGTGTACTTTAACTCAATCTCATTTTCATTTTATTCCCTAACTAGCGGCCCGTCCCGACTTTGTCCGGGTTGAACAAAATATTATACCAATAAATTTCCAGTTGATAGCCAATAAATTGTAAATCTGTTTTTACCTTAATAATAACCTAAATAATACCTTAAATTAATTTTATGTTAGTTAATAATTAAAATAATTTTTTTAAAAGAAAAAGGCGTGCCGGAGAATGGCTAGGTTCGAACCGCTAGCGTCAGAACAGAAGCCCACCGCGATAGCACCACGATGAGGATCGTTGAAATCTTCGGAACAAAAAGCGGTAGAAGACAGTAGCGGAAACAATGGAGATTGTTAGGATTAAGCCCCTAACTTTATTTCTACTGATCAGATATACATAATATATAGCCTATGTCCACCTGGAATAATGCACCTTTCAAACAGTGAAAGAATTTTTCAAATAGGTACAGTGGTTCTGAAGATTACCCTCCACGTACAAAATCGCTCTCTCTCTTTATATATAAGTATAGATAGCACCACCCTAAGGATCGTTGAAGACTTCGGCACAAAAAGCGGTAGAGGACAGTAGCGGTAACAATGGAGATTGTTAGGATTAAGCCCATAACTTTATTTCTACTGATCAGATATACATAATATATAGCCTATGTCCACCTGGAATAATGCAACTTTCAAACAGTGAAAGAATTTTTCAAATAGGTACAGTGGTTCTGAAGATTACCCTCCACGTACAAAATCGCTCTCTCTTTATATATAAGTATAGATAGATAAACTTGTATTTCACATCTTTATCCTTCGATCCTAGATTTTCTTGAGAGTATTTTGTAAAATGTATTGACGACCCGTCATCGCAATACACTGTAGGAATAAGTTCTTTTTTCTAGTTTAAGTTCTCTTAAAATTTTTGAAACTCAGATTAACTCCCTAAAACATTCGATGAGGGCAACTTATTCTGGCCCCATACAGCTAAGAGCTATCCATATCTGGCCCTGACATTTCCGTGTAAACGGAACTTATATGGAAACAAAATGTATCCACCCGTTAAATGTATGTCAGATAATCTACTTACCTAATTAGAGTCACAATAGTCCGTTAGAGTTCCATCAACCCAGTTAGACAGATTTATCTTATAATCAATGGCATTAAACACATAATTTATAATATCGCGTACTATATTCCAGTGTTAAAATGCATGCCGTTACAGTATATTGGGTCGTAATATGTACAGAAAGACCGATATTTGGTAGACTCATGTAGGTCGAAACGATAACTAGTTAACGATATTTGTGAATAAGTACTCATTAGCTTATTTTCCCCAGCCTGTCTCTATTGGTTTGACTGGGATGTTACTATGAAGTTTAGTACGAACGTTATCTATGCCCAAGGTTCTCTTCGACCCCGAGGTAGCTTAGATGTAACTCGTCGGCTGTCGGCGCTGTGGGTGTTCGGATCGAAACACGACAGGCGCCAAACAATATCTGTTAGCGTACATGTAAAACATTCACATCAACAATCCTTATAGTTCTTCTATTATATATATTTAAATAGCAGAGTAAAAACTGTGCAGTAAAAGCTATGTCTGTTAAAAAAGGTATACGTTAAAACCATTAAAGATGCTCAAAATAACGTATAGACGACAAGCCTTTTAACAATAACATAAAAGTATTTATTCATTTGAAAAACTGGTTAAAATCAGTTAAAAACAACAATGTCGATATCTTCATTCTTCATAAGTAACATTAGTAATGCACACCGGGTTTTTACATTGAATCAATTTTTTAATGAACAGTCTATTTCCTATATTGTGGTGGACTATCAAAAGGGATTTAAATGTCGAAGTAATACAAAAATATCTTACTCTCAGCAAGCTTGATACAACATCTTGTTATCTTATCAGATCAGACGCAAACTTCTTGATAAAAGTATTGATGACAGAGAAGCTTGATACTTGTTAATCGATCCTTGATAATACTCGATCATTGCTACTACATCCTTGATACTAGGTCCTTGATACTACCTGATAATACCCACTATCTCACCGACACCCACTACTGAAAGTGTTCACGACTTATATACACGTGTCAAAAGCTGATATTCAAATATCGGGTTGTAACTTCTACGAAATACGCCATCTACTAGAGACTTTTATGTTTAATTATATGACGTACGGCAGTTTGCCAAACATGACGTAATCAAAAGAAACTTGCGTCAGTGATTCGGCTTAGTTATGAATTGAATCGCTTTAACTTGAACCGGCTTAAAATGGAAATGCAAAATATGACGTCAAACTTCGGAAAGGCAAGTAATTAATGGACCTTTAAAGTAATTATTAGTTCATATTGTTAACAATACCTCCGTGTCTAGGTCGTATAGAGGCACGTTAAATCTGTATACCGGAGAGTCCCACTATGACGTTAGAGATGATACGAATCCCCCAGGTGTCGCCCCAGGGAGTGCTCGGTCCAAATTGAGATGGCAGCTGGCTCAATTGGACTCGGACCCTTGTGGTTCCATTAAATCGGAGGCGCATTCCTCAGCTCGTCCTGATCTGGAATAATTTCGGCCTTTAGACATTGGAAACAATAACAACACATTAGCGCCCATTACACGTACGCTCTTTCGCGAGTGTTTGGAGCGTACGGGATTGCGCGAACGCTCCAAGCACTCGCGAAGGGTGCTAATAGCGCCCTTTTCGCGTACGCTCTTGGAGTGCTTGGAGCGTACGGGATTGGGCGCGGGAAAAACTTGCAGTGCGCTCAAAAGCAGCTTTCCCTTCCTCTCCGACACCTTAACACGTGCACTCAGTCGCGCGGGATCGTGGTTTCACGCGGGAAAGAGCGTACATGTAAAAGGGCGCTATTCTTTCCATTTTACAGACGATAGCTTCCTTGATTTTAATTTTGTTCAAAATCTCAACATTTCACTTTAAAATGGAGGTATGGGATTATAGGAGTATGTGCATAGAGCTAAATATATATATATATATATATATATATATATATATAACTAAATTTAACAGACCTAGAAAATTATAAGAAGAATGTAGACAAAAACGATACAGAAATCAAGCACACAGGTCATCCACGCACCAGAGGCAAGATTCTGTAATAGTGCCGGAACTAAACCAGAAATACGAGGTAACCGACAGGTCTCGTCATCAGGGAGCCTAACCAAATCAGTTACCTCAAGGGGAATTTCTGGCGTACTTCTGGTTTAGTTCCGGCACTATTGCAGAATCTTGCCTCTGGTGCGTGGTTGCCCTGAGTGCTTGATTTTTGTATTGTTTATGTCTACATTCTACTCATAATTATCTAGTTCTGTTAAATTTAGTTATATTTGTCTTTTTCAATGTAAAGATATGCAGTAACTGCGCAATCTTTTGTTGAAAAGTTATGCTAGGGTAGGTTTTGAGTTAATTTATTTGGCAATCTATGCCCGTCTTTTTATTTTAATTTATTCTTTAGCTTATGTTGTTTTGTTTATATTTTTATACTTTATATATATATATATATATATATTTCGTTTTTGCTTTATAGGAATGTTCAAAGTTTTAATGATCTTAAAGAAATAGATTATATAATGTTTTATTTGAATTCTTTGTTAGTTATAAAAAAATGGTATTTCAAATCTAAGGTAATACCGATACTACCTATAATAGTCTAAGGAACAAATAAATATACCTCATGATAGAATAAAATATATATTATTTAAGATATGTTAAATTTATTTTTCAACTTTGTTTGTATATATATATATATATATATATATATATATATATATATATACATACACACAGTGTAACTTTTCTAGTCGGCCACCTCTAATAACGGCCACCCTTCTAAACGGTCGTTCAGAACTTTTTAAATACTCCATAGAGTCAATGTTTTGGAAGAAACCTCTTTTTGATGGCCACCCCTCAAAACGGCCCTTTTTTCGGAACCATGACTGGCCAGCCATAGAGAAATTTCCCCGCATATGTACACTGCTCAAAACAATTAGGGGAGCACATGGTTTTAACGAAATTACGCAAATTCTTACACCGATAAGTAACATAAAATAAATCATCCATAATATAAAGCCTAGCAGGAAACAGAAGAAGAAAACTTCATATGCAAATCAAAGTTCATGACGTCAAAATCCAGAAAAAGAACATAAGGGCGGAAATCGGGATGTTGTAGAAACGTCTGTTTCACTGCTTTAACTGTGAAATTCGATTGCTCAGTTATTCTTTTGAGAAAAGGTGACTTGAAAATGTCTCAACAGCGTGATTTACCGGAATCCATGGCATGGCGTATTATACAGAGGCTGTTCGCACATTTTTTAGACGATTTTGGTAAGCGGTAATAAAAAAAAACGTTTGCTGCAAAAGAAATAATTGCAATTGTACTATGTTTTTAAAAGTCAAAATTATCGTCTGCGGCTTGAAAGTTTTGTTTTTATTCAAAATGGCGTTTTTAACAAAGCAGTGGTTCGAAGACTACATTTATGCTCTTTCCGAAGAGAAATATGCATACTCCGTTATCCAAAAACGATGTGAGAGTCATGGTTTTGTGATATCTAAAGCGTCGATAGGTAATATCGTCAACAAGAAAGGAAAAAAAGTCAAATTGGAGCCTCAAGTGGGACAAAAATTCCAAACAAGTATCCAAGGAAAAAACGGACATCTTCGACTATTGCAAAGGTACGTTGTTTAATGTTAAAAGAAAATCCCCCTAGTGAAAGGACAGTTGCAAAATCATTAAAATGCTCGGTGTCCACTGTAAAAAAAATGATAAACGTTGATTTAAATCTTAAGAAAGTGAAAAAACGCAATGTGCATCGTCTTCATCCAAATCATATCGCTGAACGCAGGACACGCTGCAGAATTCTATATGAGAAACACTTATCCAAAGAAAAATGGAAAACAATTGTCACAATAGAGGAATCATGGGTGTATTTAAATGATTGCAACAAAAAAAGAGCCATTTATTATCATAAATGGGGAGAAAAAAATTAAGTACATGGTTCAAAGAATCGAAAGAAAGTTTTCTAAGGGATTCATGATTGTTGCTGGTTTTTCTTATAATGGCAAGTTAAAAATAAAGAGAGTGGAAAAAATGTCAAGATTAACTCCAAATACTATCAGGAATATATTTTGTCGCCAATTTTTCTGAATGAAATACCATCGCTTTACCCACAGTGCCATCAATCTGCGAGACTCCATCAGGACAAAGCTAGCAGTCACACATCAAAATCCACTGTAAATTTCCTAAAAGAAATGGAACAAAAAACTGGTATCAAGGCCATACCCTTCACTGATATCCCTACTAAATCTCCCGATGTATCACCTATGGATTTTTGTGCTTTCGGACATTTAAAATCTGCATTATCCAAACGTCGTCCCAAAACCTTTACAGGACTCTGGAAAGCTGTTCAGGAGGAATGGGATAGAATACCTCTTCTGACACTTCAAAAGGCATTATTATCCTGGAAATTGCGGTGTCGAAAGATAGTTCAGAATAAGTGATGTCAAATAGAACATTTAAAACACAAGAATTTTATGTAATTTAGTTTTGTGAATACAATATACATGGTCTAAAAAATGTGTGCACAGCCTGTAGAAGGACTCCCTGATGAAGTTAAGGGAGCTTGTCGAAAATTAAAAGAAATGACTAAAGAACTTAAAACACAAGTTGCCTATGCAGTCATCACGATAACATAAGCTTTCCACCCTCATATAATTGGCAAACATGGCGCAACTATCAACAGTCCGAACGAGGAGACAAAACCTTTAAATAACATTCTGTCAGATGAAATGAGTAGAGCCTCTTGAAATTTACAAGGCTATACAAGGTATACATTTTTACAAGGGTATTGTAAAAATGTAGTAGAGCATTTTTTATTATATATATATATATATATATATATATATATATATATATACACTCAAGAGCCAAAACATTATGACCACCCCTACATTTTGCAATGAATTCGCCTGGATGACGTGGAAGGCAAGTGATCATGTGGAAGTGGTATCTAACTGCTGCTGGAGAGTCTGAAGAATCATTCTTTCACTTACTTCTTTGTGTGATGGGAAAGGCTGCGGATCTAAGCGACTTTGATAGAGGGCAGATTGTAATGGCTCGAAGGCTCGGAACAAGTATTTCCGAAACTGCACGACTCGTGGGTTGTTCGCGACCTACAGTTGTTAGTATTTATGCAAAGTGGATGAATGACGGTGAAACCAGCAGTAGACGACATGGTGTTGGGCGTCCACACGCTATCAAAGAAAAAGGTCGTCGGAGACTGTCTCGCATGGTGAAGCAAAACCGGAGCCAGACAGTGGCTCAGCTGACAGCCCAATATAATTCAGGGCCAAGTAGAATAGTATCGCAGCACACTGTTCAGCGGACACTGTTGGATATAGGGCTACGCAGCAAACGTCCCACTCGTGTGCCTTTGCTGACCAAGCGTCATCGCCAACTGCGCCTGCGATGGGCCCGGGAACATCGCGACTGGTCCATGGATAAGTGGGAGAGAGTTGCCTGGCCAGATGAATCACGGTTTGTCATTCATCACGCCGATGGCCGTGTCAGGATACGCCGTCTTCCAGGCGAACTGTTGCTCCCTCAATGTACAGTAGGTCATACACAGGCCGGTGGTGGCGGTATTATGCTTTGGGGGACGTTCTCTTGGGCGTCTCTGGGACCCGTGGTTGTGGTAGAGCAGACCATGAATGCTACAGGGTATCTGAACATCATTGCGGACCAGTTGCATGGCCTCTTACATGGCCTCTGTTTTTCCAGCTGGAAATGGAATGTTCCAACAGGACAACGCCCCGTGTCACAAGGCTAAAATTGTGTTGGAGTGGTTCCAGGAACATGATGCTGAATAGCAGTGAATGTCCTGGCCGCCTAACTCACCGGATCTCAATCCGATAGAACACATTTGGGATGTCATGGGACGGCAGCTCAGAGTTCAAAGACCACCAATTCGCAATATCTCGGACTTGCGTGACCGTTGCTTAACATCTGGTATAATCTGTGTCCGGCCATCTACCAAGGACTTGTGGCATCCATGCCAAGGCGGGTTGAAGCTGTGTTGCTCGCCAAAGGTGGGCCAACTCGTTATTGACAGGTGGTCATAATGTTTTGGCTCTTGAGTGTATATATATATATATATATATATAGCCCATGATTATTTTGTTTTACTACGTTAATTTGTTTTTGTTTTGGATAGTACATTAAGGCGAAAATGTTATGTTTCGTGAATATTGTGTAAAAAATTATGATTCTGTAATCAGAACAACACTATGTAGTAGTAAAATTGGTAATATTTTGAATTTAATCTATCTAAATTCAGTACAATTTCGTAAATTAAATGCTACATTTAAGTTTTTTGTTATTTTGTGTGTGGACCCCTAATAACTTTAATCAATTCGTACTTGTTTGTGTTCCCTTTAGTAAAGGAAAATGAACTTTTCGGAAATCATTTTACATTTGATTGTCCTGTATACCATCTGACTAACTTTCGCTTCTTAAAACACTAGAAAAGTTTTCAAGGGTGGAGGAGTTCAGCCCTCCCAATCGAGACAGGGATTATGGTTTTAAAATGAGAGCGAACGGATACTGAAATGAGAAAAAGGTTGGAACGAGCGGGGAGAGAAAGCAGGGTTGTTCGTGTTTCAGTATAAAAGAATTATCATTTTTCGATTCTGTTGAGATATTATGCTACCGATATAGTGTGATGTGTTCCATACCAATTTTTGTGTTGTGTGGCCCCTCGTCTCTTCAGTATCAAATAAAGTTTGTCTTTCCTCTTAATTAGTTGTCTTATTACGTACACTATGTATCGGGATATCTATCAAGATATCTATCGAGATATCTATCAAGATATCTATCGAGATATCTATCGAGATATCTATCAAGATATCTATTGAGATATCTATCGAGATATGTATCTATCGAGATATCTATCGAGATATATATTTATAAAGATATCTATCGAGATCTCAATCGAGATATATATCTCGAGATATCTATCGAGATGTCTATCGAGATATCTATCTATCGAGATATCTATGTATCTATCTATCTATCTATCAATAGACATATTCAGATATCTATCATCTATCTATCTATCGAGATATCGAGATATCTATCTTGATATTGAGATATCTATCTAGTTATCGAGATATCTACCGAGATATCGAAATATCTATCGAGATATCAAAATATCGAGATATCTATCTAGATATCGTAATATCTGTTTAAATATCGAGATATCTATCTCTCTAGACATCTATCTATCCAGATATCTATCATCAATCTATCGAGATATCTATCTATCTATCGAGATATCTAGATATCTAGATATCTTCGAGATATCGAGTATATCGAGATATTAGAGATATCAGTCTATCGAGATATCTATCGAGATATCTATCTATCGAGATATCTATCGTAGATATCTAGTCTAAATCGAGATATCTATCGAGATATCTATCTATCTATTGAGATATCTATCGAGATATCTATCTATCTATCGAGATATCTATCGAGATATCTATCTATCTATTGAGATATCTATCGAGATATCTATTGTACCGTAATAAGACAACTAATTAACAGGAAAACAAATTTTATTTTCTATTGAAGAGACGAGGGGCAACACAACACAAAAATTGGTGTGGAACACATCACACTATATCGTAGCATAATATCTCAAAAGAATCGAAAAATGATACTTCTTTTACACTGAAACACGAACAACACTTCTTACTCTCCCGGGTGCATATTAACTACCTATACTCGAGTTCAAGCAATGGGGAAATTTCAAGCCCGCTGATTCGTTGGTTTCTCCCCGTCATCTATGACATCACTTAGCGCAACTTCCAAAGACTTCACAAGGCGCCATCTTTTCCCTTGAAACTGAATTAATCGTGAAATAACTCGTGAACATATTAATATATTTTTATATAACATATTATTAATATATGAATCTTGTTATATATATATATATATATATATATATATATATATATATATATATATATATATAAAAGAAGGCTGTTACTTATGGTTCTGGTGTGTTTTAAGATAAAAGAAATAGCAAAATATATTTTTTTAGTTGTTTAAAATAAAATTAGGAAGCTTTTTATTATGAATTCTAGCAAATCGCCTCATTTCCTGCACATATGGAACTGCCTATAATTTTTTTTCTATGTTTAATTTAATATGTTCTTGCTGTCATAAGAACCTTCAAACATAATAAATTACTAAAAAAAATGTTTGTTACAAAACTAAGTTATTTTCTTTAATTTCTGTTGTGTTTTATACTTTAAATGCATTTATCTCAAAATCATGTTTTTATAATTTTGCCTGAATTTGAAGAACTAAGGCTTTGAGAAATATGCTCTTACAGTTATACTTTTTATATTTTTTTAATCTTGATTCAATGTTTCAGAAACGTAGGGAGAGTTGTTTTGGATAAATGCTTAATTTTTTTTTTTTTTACAAATAGATAAGCATGAAAAAGCAGATTTTTTTTTCAAAAATTACCATATAAAGAGTAAAATATTTTTTTTATAAAAATTCAGAAACTTATCTAAAAAAAGCTCTCCATAGATTTGTAGCATATAGTATGACATTATTATAAAAATTTAAATTATAAAAAAAAATTGAAAATTGACAAAGGAGTAGTCTTTTTAAAAAGTATGTAAATAGTGTAAAAAAAGCATAAAAATACTAATATAAAATAAACTTCCATATAGAAAATTGATTTTTTAATGATTCTTGCTTATATATATATGCTTAAATATTACAAAAAGAAATGGTTGCTTTAAAGTTAATAACAAAAATTTTAGCTTTTTTCTTACGGGTCTGCCTTAAACTAAGTGGCAAAAACGGAATGTAACAAAGTCTCACTGCTTCGCTTTTTAATTGTATTGGATGCTTTAGCTTGGAGTTTCTAGAATTCCATCTAGTGTTTGATAGTTCTCCAAATTCTTTTACCCATTCACTGCACTCTTCTAAATTTTTAACATTGCTGCTAAGAACAATTAAGCTTGATGAAATTGCTTCCACCTCATTACAAAATGAGGATGGAAGATTATCTTCCGCAAAAACGGAAATTTGAGCAAAAAAACACAATTACTCACGATTAATTCACATACGCACTAAAATTTGGAATCTAATTCCAAATTCTTTTAATTATCAATGATATCCACCGTGATCACCTATCTATCGAGATATCTATCGAGATATCTATCGAGATATCTACCTATCGAGATATCTAACTATCGAGATATCTATCTATCAAGATATCTATCGAGATATCTACCGAGATATCGATATCTATCAAGATATTTATCCTTCTAGATATTTATCGATCGAGATATCTGTCTATCTATCTATATATATATATGTATCGAGATATCTATCGATATATCTATCTATCGAATTTTCTAACGAGATACCTATCCAGATATCTACAGAGATATCTATTGAGTTATCTATCGAGCTATCATGATATCTATCTATCGAGATATCTGGGTATTCCAAATATCTCGACATCTATAGAGTTATCTATCTATAGATCGATCGAGATCGATAGATCGATCGAGATATCTATATATCGTGATATCTAAAGAGATACCTATCTATCGAGATATCTGTATATCAAGATATCTATCTATCGAGATATCTATCTATCTGTCTATCTATACATCTATCGAGATATCGAGATATCTATCTATCTATACATCTATCGAGATATCGAGATATCTATCTATCGAGATATCTATATATCTTTCGAGATATCGAGATATGTATCTAGATATCGATATATCTCTCTATTTATCGAGATATCTATCTATCTAGATATATATCTCGATATCGAGATATGTATCTAGATATCAATATATCTCTCTATTTATCGAGATATCTATCTATCTAGATATATATCTCGATATCGAGATATATATGTAGAAATCAGATATTGAGATATCTCGATAGATATCGAGATATTTAGTCATCGAGATATAGCGATATGTATCTATCGAGATATCTATCTATATAGATATCTCGATATCTACCGAGATAGATATCTCGATATCTCGAGATATCTCGAGATATCGAGATATGGAGTTATCTATCGATCGAGATATCTATCGAGATTATATCTTCCGAGATATCTATCTATCACGATATCTATCAAGATATCACTTTTGAGATATCTATTGAGATATCTATCTATCGAGATATCTATAGAGATATCTATCTATCGAGATATCTATCTATTGAGATATCGAGATATCTATCTATCGAGATTTCTATCTATTGAGAAATCGAAATATATATCTATCGAGATATCGATCTATATATCGAGATATCTATCAATCGAGATATCTATCGAGATATATGTATGGATGGAGATATCTATCGATATATTTATCAGTTGAGATATCTATCGAGATATCTATTGAGATATCTATCTATCTGTCGAGATATCTGTCTAGATATCTATCGATATATCTATCGAGATAGATATCTATCTATCTAACTATCTGTATATCTATCTATCGAGATATCGAGATATCTGTTGAGCTATCTATCGATCTTTTTTTTGAGATAGATATCTTTCTATCTATCTATCAAGATATCTATCTGTCTATCTATCAAGATATCTATCGAGATATGTATCTTTCTACCGAGATTGTCAAGATATCTATCGATCTATCTATCGAGATAGATATGTATCTATCTATCTATCTATCTATCGAGATGATATCTCGATATCTCGATATATCATCGAGATATCATCTCGATATCGAGATATCTATCTAGATATCCAGACATCGAGATATCTATCTCTATATCTCTATATCGAGATATCTATATCTATATCGAGATATCGAGATATCATCTAGATCTCGTAATATCTGTTTAGATATCGAGATATCTATCTGTGTAGATATCGAGATATCGAGATATCAGGATATAGAGATATCGAGATATCAATCTATCGAGATATCGAGATATCTACCTAACGAGATATCTATCATCTGTCTATCGATATGTCTATCTATCTACGAGATATCTATCATCTATCTATCGAGATATCTATCTATCTATCGAGATATCGAGATATCCTGATATAGAGATATCTATCGAGATATATATCTATCGAGATACCAGTCTATCGAGATATCTATCGAGATATCTATCTATGTATTGAGATATCTGTCGAGATATCTATCTATCTATCGAGATATCTATCGAGATATCTATCTATCTTTTGAGAAAGCTATCTATTTATCTAGATATCTATCTATCTATATATCTATCTATCGAGAGATATCCAGATATCGAGATATCTATATCGAAATATCGAGATATCCAGATATCGATATATCCAGATATCGAGATATCTATATCGAGATATCGAGATATCTATCGACATATCTGTCTATTGAGATATCTATCTATCGAGATATTAATATATCTGTCGAGATATCTATATATGTATCGAGATACCTATCGAGATATTTATCGAGATATCTGTCTATCGAGATATCTATCTATTGAGATATCTGTCTGTGTATCTATCGAGATATCTATCTATCTATCTATCGAGAGAGCTATCGAGATATCTATCTATCGACATATCTATCTATCTATTGAGAGCTCTAGCTATCGAGAGAGCTATCGAGAGAACTATCTATCAAGAGATAGATATCTCGATATCTATAGATATCTATCTATCGAGGTACCGAGATATCTATCAAGATATCGAGATATAATCTGGATAACTCGATATCAGATATCGAGATATCTCGATAGATATGGAGATATCATATATCGAGATATCTCGATAGATATCTCGATAGATATCGAGATATCAGATATCGAGATATCAGATATCGAGACCTCAGATATCGTGATATCTCGATAGTGATATCCAACGTGATCACTATTTTTATCGAGATATCTATCGAGATGTCTACCTACCGAGATATCTATCTATCTATCTATCGATATATCTATATATATATGTATCGAGATATCTATCGAGGACTAGATATCTAACAATCGAATTTTCTAACAAGATACCTATTCAGATATCTACAGAGATGTATATCGAGATATCTATTCGAGATATCTTTCGACATATCTATCGCGATATCAATCTATCGAGATATCTATCGAGATATCTATCGAGATAACTATCTATCGAGATATCTGTATATAAAGATATCTATCCATCTATCGAGATATCTGTATATAAAGATATCTATCCATCTATCGAGATATCTATGTATCTATCTATCTATCCATCTATCGAGATATCGAGATATCTATTGAGATATCTATATATCTTTCGAGATTTTGACATATCTATCTAGATATCGAGATATCTATCTATCTAGATATCTAGAAATCAGATATTGAGATATCTCGATAGATATCGAGATATCTATCTTTCGAGATATCTATCGAGATGGCTACCTATCGAGATTTCTATCTATCGAGATATCTATCGAGATATCTATCGAGATAAATTTCTATTCTTCTATCTATGGAGATATCTAACTATCTTTTGAGATATATATCTATCCATCGAAATATCTATGTATCTATCGATATATCTATCTATCTATCGATATATCTATCTATCTATCAAGATATCTATCGAGTTATCTATCTAGATATCTATATATCAAGATATCTATTGAGATATCTATCGATCGAGATACCTATCGAGATATATATCGAGATATGTGTCTATCGATATATTCATTGAGATATCTATCTATCGAGATATCTATCTATCTATCGAGATATCTATCTATCTATCTATCTATCGAGATATCTATCTATCAAGATATCTAGCGGGATATCTATCGAGATATTTATCGATCTATCTATCTATCTACCAATCTATCGAGATATCTTTCATTCTATAGAGATATCTATCGACCTATCGAGATATCTATCTATCTATCGAGATATCTGTCTATCGATATATCTGTCGATATATCGAGATATCTGTCGAGATATCGAGATAACTATCGAGATATCTATCTTTCGAGATACCTATCGAGATATCTATCTCTCGAGATATCTATCTCTCGAGATATCTATCGAGATACCTATCTATCGAGATATCTATCGAGATATCTATCTCTCGAGATATCTCTCGAGATATCTATCGAGATATCTTATGTATCTATTATCTATCGATCTATCTATCGAGATATCGAGATATCTATGTAGATATCGAGATATATATCTGGATATCTCGATATCAGATATCGAGGTATATGATATCGGGATGTCAGATATCGAGATGTCAGATATCGAGATATCAGATATCGAGATATCAGATATCGAGATATCAGATTTTCAGATATCAGATATCGAGATATCAGATATCGTTATATCTCGATAGTGATATCCACCGTGATCACCGTTTCTATCGAGTTATATATCGAGATATCTACCTACCGAGATATCTAACTATCGAGATATCTATCAAGACATTTACCTATTGAGATATCTATCTATCGAGATATCTATCTATCGATATATCTTTATATATATATATGTATCGAGATATTTATCTGTCTCGAGATATTTAGCTATCGAGATATTTATCTGTCGAATTTTCTAACGAGATCCAGATATCTATCCTGATATCTATAGATCCAGAATATTTAACGATCTATCGAGATATCAGATATCGAGATATAAGATATCGAGATATCAGATATCGAGATATCCGATATCGAGATATCCGATATCGAGATATCCGATATCGAGCTATCTCGAGATATCAGATATCGTGATATCTCGACAATGATATCCACCGTGATCACCTATCTATCGAGATATCTATCGAGATATCTATCGAGATATCTACCTATCGAGATATCTAACTATCGAGATATCTATCTATCAAGATATCTATCGAGATATCAACCGAGATATCAATATCTATCGAGATATTTATCCTCCTAGATATCTATCGATTGAGATATCTATCTATCTATCTATATATATATATATATGTATCGAGATATCTTTCGAGATATCTATCTATCGAATTTTCTAACGAGATACCTATCCAGATATCTACAGAGATATCTATTGAGTTATCTATCGAGCTATCATGATATCTATCTATCGAGATATCTGGGTATTCGAAATATCTCGATAGATAGATAGATCGATCGAGATCGAAAGAGCGATCGAGATATCTATCTATCGCGATATCTAATAAGATACCTATCTATCGAGATATCTGTATATCAAGATATGTATCTATCGAGATATCTATCTATCTATCTATCTATCGAGATATCTATCTATCTATCTCAATAGATATCGAGATATTTAGCCATCGAGATATAGCGATATGTATCTATCGAGATATCTATCTATATAGATATCTATCTCGGTAGATATCTCGAGATATCGAGATATCTATCGAGATATCTACCTATCGAGATATATAGAGATATCTATCGAGGTATCTATCGAGATATCTATCGAGATATCTATCGAGATATCTTTCTATTCTTCTATCTATCGAGATTTCTATCTATCTATTAAGATATGTATCTACCTATCGAAATATCTATCTATCTATCGAGATATCTATCTATCAAGATATCTATCGAGATATCTACTAGATATCTATATATCGAGATATCTATCGAGATATGTATCTATCGAGATAGCTATCGAGATATATATCGAGATAGATAAATTGATATATAGATTATGGATATCTCTATCGGGATCGATATCCATAGATATCACTGGATATCTCTATCGAGATATCTATTGAGATAACTATGGATATATGTATCTAT
Source organism: Dolomedes plantarius (assembly GCA_907164885.2). Lineage (NCBI taxonomy): Eukaryota > Metazoa > Arthropoda > Arachnida > Araneae > Dolomedidae > Dolomedes > Dolomedes plantarius. Next base: position 143,772,668 of record OU015502.1, read on the forward strand.
CGAGATATCTATCTATGTTTCGAAATATCTATCTATCTATCGCGATATCTATCGAGATATCTATCGATATATCTATCGAGATGTCTATTGAGATATCTATAGATATCGAGATATTTGTCTATCTATCTATTGATGGATCTATCGATATATGTCCATCCATGAAGATATATATCGGTCTATAGAGATATCTATCTATCTATCGAGATATCTATCTATATAGATATCTCTATAGATATCTCGAGATATCTATCTCGGTAGATATCTCGAGATATCGAGATATCTATCGAGATATCTACTTATCTATCTATCGAGATATCTACCTATATATCTACCTATCTATCTATCTATCTATGTCTACCTATCTATCTATCTATCTATGTCTATCGAGATGTCTATCGATTTATCGAGATATCTATCGATCTATCGACATATCTATCTATGTATCTATCGAGATATATGTATATCGTGATATCTTTGGAGACATCGAGATATATGTCATGATTTCGAGATATCTATCGAGATATCTATCTATCGAGATACCTATCTTGATGTCCATCTCTCGAGTTTTTTATCGATCCAGATATCTATAGAGATATCTGTCTATCTATCGAGATATCTATATATCGAGATATCTTATCTATCGATAGATATCGAGATATCAGATATCACGATATAAGATATCGAGATATCAGATATCGCGATATCAAATATAGAGATATCAGATATCGAGCTATCTCGATAGATATCGAGATGTCAGATATCGAGCTATCTCGATAGATATCGAGATGTCAGATATCGTGATATCTCGATAGTGATATCCATCGTGATCTCTTTCTATCGAGATATCTATCGAGTTATCTATCGATTTATTTATCGATATATCTACCTATCGAGATATCTATCGAGATATATCGCGAGATTTATATCGAGATATTTACCTATCGAAATATCTATCTTTCGAGATATCTATCTTTCTATCGAGATATCTATCGAGAAATCTATATATCTATTTATAGAAATATCTTTTTATCTATATATAGAGATATCTTACATTATACGAGATATCTTACTTATACAGATTCATAATTTTTTACACTATATTCATCGAAACATAACATTTTCACATCGAGTATTATCCAAAAAAAAAATAAAAAACCAAATTAAAGGAATAAAATAAATAATCATGGGATATATATATATGTATAATAACAAATACACTACTACATTTTTACAATACCCTTTTCGATATAGATCTATCGATCCTTGTAAATTTAGCCTTGTAAATTTAGACAGGCTCTACTCTTTTCTTCGCTGTAAATATTTATAGCATGCACCTGCATCTTGCTTTGGTCTACAAATAACAACCTTGTGAGGTAAACCGGGTTTTGGAAAGTTTCCGGTAAACTGACTGAATTTATCACTATCCTTTCTAATTTGTTCCCCTTCAATTCGAACATCTCTGTCATCTGATAGAACGTTAATTAAAGATTTTATCTTCTCCTTTGGATGGTTCATATTTGCGCCATGTTTGCCAATTATATCAGGGTGGAAAGCTGGTGTTATCGTGATGTCCGCATAGGCAACAGAGATAGGTATCGAGATGTATATCAAGATATCTATCTATCTATCCATTTATCTCTGTATCTATCTATCGAGATATATTTGGAGATATCTATCTATGGAGATATCTATCGAGATATCTGTCTACCGAGATATTAAGTTAAATTATCTCCTTGATGCAGTTTTCCCACATAACTAAATGTTACAATTACATCAGCACATGGCGAGCTACAAAACCAAAAATATAAAAACAATTGTACAACAAAAGCGTGATGCTTTCGAATAACTAAAATTAATTTTAATTTTACTTTTTGATTTTATTTATTTTTATCTTTTAGCTCGCTGTTTGCCAGCTAACCCTAACGTGGACGACATATTCAGAGGGGTGATTCCACAAAGTGCAACATTTCACATTTAGTTTCAAAATTGTTGGTTTTTTATTAATTAAGAATGAACGTTATTTAATTTCGATTTTTGAAGTTCTTCAGACCCTCGGCTGTTTTTAAAGACGCCTGTATGTAAAATTTCACGATCGTTGCTCCTAAACTGTGAATTTCTATACAATTACAGAGAGACAAACATTCATTTTTATATATTAGATTATCTGTTAGTCTTGCTTCTCTTTCTCTACTAAATAGATTAGAAACTGTAGAAATGTATTTGTTAGTGCATTTCACAATTATTTCCAATATTTCGTCAGAAAAAAAAAACATTTCCAAGAGCCGTATATAGTTTTTCTATCTTTCGCACTTCCGATTCCTCCAGGTAATTTTGTGATAATATTCTGCGATCTACCTTTAACACATTTTCTTCCGATCCATTTTCTCATTTAGTACTATTGTCTTTTCCTACACAAAAATCATCATTATTAGCATCATCATCAAGTTCTGAGCATTATAATCACTTTCACTTCTATCAGAATCAACTTCACAGGTTTCTAAAATATCTTCTTCGTCATCATCACTTTCATCAAATTCTTCAGTATTTAATTCCTCATTTCCATCACTAAATATAATACTATGAACTAGCTCCAGATCTTTTTGATTCTTCAAATCTAAAAAGCGTTTAGCACTCATCATGGGAAAAATAAATCGAAAACGTACAGGGAATCTCGATACTTCCTTAAAGCTTCAAGAGAGAAACGTTATCGGGCGCATATCTAACAGATACAAAACTTCAAACAAGCCTCAAAATAGGAAATACTCCTACACGGAACTGGTCGTTACTGCATTCCAAAGAAACAGGTGGCCAGATGGAGAGATACTGATAAGGTCAAAGTCGTAATAACAACTTTTAGGGGACAAAAGCAAAGATATTGACACACATGTATCTGTCAGATCAACACGCCTGATGGAGTGTTAAAATGGTTGTTCGCAAATGCACGTAGTGCCGAACGGGGATGGCATGAATAAGTCGTGATTGTGAAGAGGGGATATTTTTCCCTGGGAAGACACAGTCTTTTAAATTTCAGGATCTTGAGGGACCCCCATTACTAGCTGTCCAGGGCCGACATGCCTGGGGTAGACCATAGTGGATTGGTTAAGGGGGCACACTACCTTTGACTACACTGAAATGATCGTAAACATGAAAAGATTCGAGCTACTTAAACTCCAATAATATTAATACAGTGGAATCTCGATCGATCGTTTTATCGTTCATTTCAACGATACCTCGAGATTCCACTATATATATATATAATTTTTTTCTTTTATACCAAATTTACAATTCTTCATTTATATTTTACAGAAAAATAGAACTTATAAATTCATAAATAATTTTTAGATTCTGTTTTTAAATGTACACATTATTAAAAAGGGGAAAAAATCATTGGATGTTTCGCGCATCATAAAGTTAAGAAATATGCATACAGAAACTATTTTTTGGTCAAATTAAATTAATAATATACCCGAGTTTAATGTAAAACCCAAAAATATACAAAAAATATAGCTTAAATTGAAAAATTTACCTAAAATTGAAAAAAAAATATTAAAATTTACCAATTTTTAAAAACATTTTCAAGTGTAAAATTTTTTTTTGCAAATTTTTAAAATTTTTTTTTGGTTTTAGTATGTAAAGAAGCTTAAAATACAAATCTGATAAAAAATTTGTGTGTCTAGCACACATAGTTTGGGAGTAACTTTGCGAGTAATCCAAAAATTTACATATTTGAGAAAACTGAAGTTAAAAGTTGGAATATACATGGCCATGGCAACAGAGTGAGCTTTACATAAACTCTCATAACTCGAGAAATAATGCGAATTTTTTCATGCGGTTTTTTCATATTGTTCAGAAATGTTCCAAAAATCAGTATATAGCAAAAACCAAAAACCGATTTTTTGAAGTTTTAAAGATGGTGTGCCCCCTTAAGGCGCTGGTGTTCAGTAATTGAATCCGCATAGGCGGTCGTAGCCTCTAGAAAAATTTGGCGTTAAATTGTACATTTTGTCTGCTGTACGTGTCTAAAATCAACTAGCGAATCATCCCTTTATTCTTTGCCAGTCATTTTGCTTTTCCTCCATAAACAGAGCCAATAGCGAAAATATATCCTCCATATTTCCTCCATAAAGCCAAAAAAAAAGGCCCGAGGTAGCCAAATGGTAGCGCGTTTGGCTTGGGACCGGTGGTACCCAGTTCAAAACCCGACGAACGCCATTTAATACCTTAGTGTCTAGTGCAGATACTGGCACGTTAAATCTGAAGACCGGAAAGGTCCTTCTATGATGTCCTAAGAGGGTTTAAGAAGGTACGAGCTCACTAGATGTCATCACCCCAACGGGGATCCTCGGTAAAAATGAGGTAGCATCAGGGGGTGGGGATGTTGGTTCACCTATATGGTGCCCTCATTGATAGCAACCAACGATTCTTGTGGATTCTGTGCGAATGTCTTAATGGACAAGTGCCCCCCATTGGAAAACAACAACGACATTGTCCCATATGAGCATCAAATTTCAACAGTGAGAACATTTGAGAAATTTAAGACTTATTTGTTAAATCTAAATATCATTGATGTTAACTTGTCAGTGGTCTCGTAAAATTAAAGCATAGAGACCTTGAAAAAACGGGACATTCCTAAATTATTGAGATTTTGTACTGTCGAATGTAACACATCTAATTGCAAAATACCTTGGGATATTGAAGCATGTTCCTTATTACGAATGCTTAATCAGGTTGACATTTTAATATTCATAATATAGCAAATAACATGACGTTTAATATCATAACACAGCAAAGTGTCGACACACGGCAGCGCTGTACTGTGTTTGATATATATATATATATATATATATATATATGTAATGCCTTAATTGTGGGGGAAAACCGTGGGAAAATTAAACGGGGGTTTTGCTTAGAAAAATTAGTAATTAAATTCTATGAATTCACGAAATATCGCTGAAAAAAGGAAAGCATTGTTTTCATAGCGAAAGTTACCAATAGAGGTCGCCACCTGACGGTCCTTTTTAAAAATAGATTATTCAAGCGAGGGGTTTTGAAGTTGCGTAAGGAGAAGCTTCTGGAACTTTCGAAAGTAAGTGTCAGCACATTTTTAGGCGGGAGGAAGACAAAAAGAACTAAGGCAGTCGGCACAGATGTCTGATGGGGACAGTATGTGTGTCTCGAGAGAGAGCCTAGATGGAATGGTTTGCATAATTATGTTGGAGCTCTGGTATATTAATAATTAAAATAAAGGAGTTTAAGTGATCTCTGTCTCGTCCCATCTACTCATTCGGACCGCGATTGCCTTTAATTTAATAACGAAATGGATACGAAGCATGTCATATATATATATATATATATATATATATATATATGTAACATTCGGGAGGAAATGGATGTGAACTGGTCACGGGACACTTGTGGGGAAAATACTAGAGAGCTCGGCACAAGATGAATGATTTATAGACTTACTGTAGTTCAGTTTTGTTACTTGTTCTTGTTCTATTGTGTCTTTCTGTCTACAGTTGTCTTATATTCTGCCATTAGAAATAATTAATATATATATATATATATATATATATATATACGTATATATATATCTGTAGTATAAAATAATTTGAAGACTGAATTGGATATTTTTTTATTTTCCTTGCCAAATCGGTCAAGTCCCTTAGCCACGCAAAACTTGTAATATATTAACGAGGACTCCAAGGATATTCTATCTTATATGCCGTCCGACAAGAGCTCTCTGTAACAATACATTCTGCAACGTTGATTTTAATTTATATTTTGAGAGGAATTTAAAAAAGTTGTACATTATTTTATCCCCCTTTTCCCCTGTTTTACGTTATGGGCTGAACCGATTTGTCAAGTGAGCTGCTCATTTTGCCTGTTGCTTCGGTAATAGCTTAAATATTCAGTAATTATCTTCAGAAACTAATAATATTGGATAAACTGACTTTAAAAAATTTTTTTTATGTATTTTACGAAACAGTGTACTTGTCATTAAAATTTAAAAATTTACTATAAAGGCTAAAATACAATAGACAACAAGGAGCGAAGATTGATTTTAACGATTTTTTTAGCCTATTTATTGATTGAATGTTTTTTCTTTCGTCAGAAGACCGTAGAAATGCTTCTTCAGTCACTGTTAACTTAGGTAAGAAAATATTGTTTGAAACATTATTAAAAGCACCTAATGAAACAATCGCCATAGCAACGTAGAGGCTTACGCCCACGAAATGACAACAATAGGGCGTTGGGAAATATTGTTCGAGCTTCCAGTTTTTGATATTTATTTGTAGAATAATTTTTATAAAGAAATCACTAACTGTCCCGTTGCTTTCAAAGACCTTTTGTAGCTTTTTCAATTCACACTTTGAAAAGGAAAATGAAAGGTTTTGAAATGTTTTGAACGTATTTCTGGAGCAGAAATACCGTATAAATCATACCTTACGGATAAAATGAAAACACCAGTATACCAGTAATACAGAGGTTGTTCGCACATTTTTTAGACGATTTTGATAAGCGGTAATAAAAAATCGTTTGCTGCAAAAGAAATAATTGCAATTGTACTATGTTTGTAAAAGTCAAAATTATCGTCTGCGGTTTGAAAGTTTTGTTTTTATTCAAAATGGCGTTTTTACCAAAACAGTGGTTCGAAGGCTACATTTATGCTCTTTCCGAAGAGAAATATGCATACTCCGTTATCCAAAAACGATGTGAGAGTCATGGTTTTGTGATATCTAAAGCGTCGATAGGTAATATCGTCAACAATAAAGGAAAAAAACGTCAAATTGGAGCCTCAAGTGGGTCAAAAATTCCAAACAAGTATCCAAGGAAAAAACGGACATCTTCGACTATTGCAAAGGTACGTTGTTTAATGTTAAAAGAAAATCCCCCTAGTCAAAGGACAGTTTCAAAATCATTAAAATGCTCGGTGTCCACTGTAAACAAAATGATAAACGTTGATTTAAATCTTAAGAAAGCGAAAAAACGCAATGTGCATCGTATAGCAATTTGCATCGTCAGAATTTTATGTAATTTAGTTTTGTGAATACAATATACATCGTCTAAAAAATGTGTGAACAGCCTCTGTATAACGGGGAAGACACGATTGGAATAGAATTAAAACTGGTGTGGCGTTATTACAAACACAAACACAAACACACACACACACATATATATCTATATATTGGTGTATGCGTGTGTGTGTGTACATGTAAGACATTTTATATTCCTTTTGTAGTCGAACAGAGTGGAATTCGCCGAAACAATTGAATTCTCTGGCAATATCTGTTACCCCACAATGTATTCCTTGTTATCAGATATTTTCGAAATAACATAGAAAGAACATGCTTAAACACTGTCCAAATGTATAAGAACTCCACTTCACTTGATGTATCTCGAACATATTTTATAAACCTTGTAAAATGCAGTCCTTATCAAATATTCAGAATTTCAAATGAAGGCACTTAAATCATTTTCAGTGTTGAATCACTGTTATAAGAGGATCGATAAAACTGCGACATCATAAACTTGAACGAGACCGTAAGTGGATATGTAACTTTAGTAGCAACAGCCTCGTGCTTTTCATTTTGTGAAACGAGTGCCAACGCAAAGTGTCGAAGCAAAGTAGTGATGTTCTGTGCTTGATCAGATCACCAGGCGCCTCCTCACACCGTTGATCTTCAACTTCTTCCTAAGATTGAATAGTAGCAATATTTATCGTATCAGGTTCCCTCATATCTTCAAACCCTGGTTCGAGTTAATCACTTTCTAACTACTTAGAAGATTTTCTTCTAGAAATACATATTTTTCAATAAATAAAGAACTATTTTTTTTTTAAATTGTGAAGTTCCCTGCTTCATTGCCTAAGGGCCTGTTCACATAGGAGTCCGTTGCGTTGCGTTATGGAAAAGATGACGTTGAGACGAAAATAAACCAATCATAGGCCTCCAAACGATTAGCAATGAACTTTTTAACGCCTATGATTGGTTTAGTTTCGTCTCAACGTCATCTTTTCCTTAACGCTACGCAACGGACTCCTATGTGAACAGGCCCTTAGTTTGTGGTAACGTATATACTAAAACAACAAACTCATCATTAACAAGATGTGATGAGGTTTTCTACACTAAACTCTATTTATTACAACACAATTGGACTACATAAATACCGTACTCAAATGCTAGCAGGCAACGGGGAATTATTAATCCTGGTAGCTATATTACCGTAACCCTGCCAGAATTCAGCTACGCCACTGCTTGTATATACGTCACATTAACCTTTCTGTCTTCACTTTATCACCAGGTCGCTGGAACGATAGCTAACTTCAAAACGCCTTCGGTAAGTTTCATAATGCCCGGCTTCTGTGCGGCAGTGATCTTCACTTCTTCAATTGTTTTTCGTTCGCCGCTCACCTCCGTCCGACCTCGCGTTTACTCTCTCACTGCCGCGTGTGTACGCTGCTATCCACGGGGATTCGCTGCTACCCACGGGGAGTATTAAGCCGGAAGGACTTATTTGTGGCTCGAATGAAAGTATAGTTATAACCTGTGGTTATGTATACTTATTTTAGCAAATAGGTGTAGTTTGCTGGAAAAGATGCCTCACAAGAACAATTGCCAAAAACTTTCTTTTTTTACATGCAATGATTAAATGTTAAAAGACATATTAGATTGTTAGAGGGGACACACATTGAAACATGCGTGTTATAAGGACATTGCCTTAAATAAAAGACTGCCAGTCTTTTTGTATTTTATGCTTTAATCGCATTTCTCGACTAAATACAGGCTATTTATAATATATATATATATATATATATATATATATATATATATATATATATACATATATATATATATATATATATATATATATATAATTAAATTCGTGGGTTACCGGCATCAACGAAGAAGGTCAGACTTGAGTTGTCACTGCGCTCATTTAAGTCTATCTAGGCCCGACAGTATCTCCTTGTCTCCAGCTCCAGCGTAACTCTGAATAACTTAGTCTCTGAATTTCTGAATCTCAGCAACGAATCCGTGTTAGGGGACTTTATATACCACTGCTGAACGTTCTCCAAAGGTCTTGAAAACGCCGCCTTTGTTTATTCAGTTATTGTTCCCAGAAGACTAGGAGCCCCCGGTCGGCCACTTCCCTATTGTTGCTGACGAACTGTTCCTCGAGCTGTCGGTAGCACTTCCGGTTTTTACGTCGCCAACGGTTTGTATAAAATCAAGAAGCACATATAATACTACTACTACTTGCATTTTCATAGAACAAATGAAACATAACTAATCCAAACATTTCTGTGGCTTGTTACAAGAAGTGCCTAAGTCAGTTTTTTCCAAGATGACTTTGTTTGCTTATGTCTCTTTAATAAAATAATATTTTTAATGTAACAAGTACCCAAGTTTGTGCCATAGTTTAGAAAACACTTTTAAAGCATCGGACAGACTTGGGTACATTTTAAAGTCACAGATTTAATAATATATACTATTTTAACTAAATTGCGATCTCTCCCTTACCAATCATTTAGTTAAAAAGTCATCCAAATTATTATTTTTTAAAATTAACATACACTCTATAACAAAAAATCGACGCACAAAGAAGTCGTTGCCCGATTATAATGAAATTTCGTACTATGTAAAGATGTTTTAACTGAACGGCCAATTATTAAAATTTGATGTCCAACTAAGGAATAGCGGGAGAGCTCCAGCGCATCAGAACTGCGTATGCAGCATGCCAACATGTATACCTGTATACAACATGTATACCTGTATAAGGACCGATTCTTGATCTGATGTTCAGAATTTCTGTTGTTTTCGACTGCGGACATCTTAGGTCGGCTGTAACGATCTCTCGCTGAAGGATTCATACTCATTGCGAGCATATTTCAGAGTCTGAAAGAGGTCGTGTCATAGGATCGAAAGAAGATGGTGGGCAAATCGATGAATCACTCGACATCTGGGTCGAAGCGATGTAGCGAGTAGACGATGCTGGCAAGAGTGGGTCAACAACGGTAGATTTAGCATCTCAGTGGTCGACCTAGGACCCCAACCGACAGAACGGGAAGACAGTGATTGTTGGATCAGCTGTCACAGCACCGGATTCATCGTTTTCAACCATCCAACGTGTGACCCTTACACAAGTGTCCAACCCGACCATTGACTGACGACTGAGAGAGCGGAATCTATGCACGCACCGACCGTTACGCCGCTTACCCCCCTGCCTGTAAGCAGTCAATTAAGATTACGATGTTACTTAACTATATCCACTTGGAACTGCGCTGACGGGGGACGTATAGTCTTGAGTGACGAGTCCCGTTTACAACTGTGCTCCGACGACCACCCAAGACGTGTCTGGAGACGTCCAGGGAGGCGGGGGGGATCCTGCCCTTACTATCACACGCCTCACAAGCCCACAACAGGGCGTTATGGTACGGGGTGCCATTTCCTTTGATAGCCGGACTATTTTGGTAGTCATTAGTGGAACAATTACAACACAGCGGTACGCAGACGACAATCTGCGGCCCGTTTCGTTGTCGTTACACTTGTGCCATCTCGGACATACTTTACAACAAGATAGTGTCCAGCCGCATGCGGCACGTGTTGCTATGAATCGCCTTCAAGAGTGCTGAACACTTCCTTGGACACCTAGGTCGCCTGATCTCTCTCCCATAGGGACGTGATGCGATCGCAACTATCCCAGAATGTTGTCCGACAGTTGGAGACAATTTGGCAAGAAATCACTCAGGACACTATCGGGGAATTTTATCAGTCTGCTGTTTGACACCTTGCATACAGGCCAATGGTGGACAAACGCCGTATTGACTTCTTCACTGTGTACCGATCAAACTTTGGAATACATCATTCAGTTCTTCTGAAATTTTAATTGTTTCTTTTTTTTCTAGGAATGTCCGTCACATCCACCAATTTTTTTCGCAATCGGACAACACTTCTTGGTGCGTCGAATTTTTTGTTGTTGTTGTTGCTGCTTATGTCCTTTGACCGACATGTAACATCAGGTCAAGTCCCGAAGGCTATGGGCGATGAAGGTGCGGTCCCGGTTTTTAATAGCACCGCAAGGGTTGGAGTCCTACTTGGCTAAATGACCGGTCCCGTAATTTTGAACCGAGTCAAGCGACGAGACCGGACCCCGCACCTCCAAAGGTAAATTTGAGAACTTGGAGGACATTGTAGCCACGCCCTATTTTACGTGCCCCGGGCACCATGAGTGAACACGGCGGTAGATTCGCAGCGACGAGCATCGAACCAGGGACGTTCAAATCACTGGCCCGCTGCTCTTGCCAACCGGGCTACCGCGCCCGTGAATTTTTTGTAACAGAGTGTACTTTAACTCAATCTCATTTTCACTTTATTCTAGCCTAACTAGCGGCCCGTCCCGACTTTGTCCGGGTTGAACAAAATATTATACCAATAAATTTCCAGTTGATAGCCAATAAATTGTAAATCTGTTTTTACCTTAACAATAACCTAAATAATACCTTAAGTTAATTTTATGTTAGTTAATAATTAAAATAAATTTTTTAAAAGAAAATGGCGTGCCGGAGAACGGCTAGGTTCGAACCGCTAGCGTCAGAACAGAAGCTCACCGCGATAGCACCACGATAAGGATCGTTGAAATCTTCGGAACAAAAAGCGGTAGAAGACAGTAGCGGAAACAATGGAGATTGTTAGGATTAAGCCCCTAACTTTATTTCTAGTGATCAGATATACATAATATATAGCCTATGTCCATCTGGAATAATGTACCTTTCAAACAGTGAAAGAATTTTTCAAATAGGTACAGTGGTTCTGAAGATTACCCTCCACGTACAAAATCGCTCTCTCTTTATATATAAGTATAGATAGCACCACCCTAAGGATCGTTGAAGACTTCGGCACAAAAAGCGGTAGAGGACAGTAGCGGTAACAATGGAGATTGTTAGGATTAAGCCCCTAACTTTATTTCTACTGATTAGATATACATAATATATAGCCTATGTGCATCTGGAATAATGTAACTTTCAAACAGTGAAAGAATTTTTCAAATAGGTACAGTGGTTCTGAAGATTACCCTCCACGTACAAAATCGCTCTCTCATTATATATAAGTATAGATAGCACCACCCTAAGGATCGTTGAAGACTTCGGCACAAAAAGCGGTAGAGGACAGTAGCGGTAACAATGGAGATTGTTAGGATTAAGCCCCTAACTTTATTTCTACTGATTAGATATACATAATATATAGCCTATGTCCATCTGGAATAATGTACCTTTCAAACAGTGAAAGAATTTTTCAAATAGGTACAGTGGTTCTGAAGATTACCCTCCACGTACAAAATCGCTCTCTCTTTATATATAAGTATAGATAAACTTGTATTTCACGTCTTTATGCTTCGATCCTAGATTTTCTTGAGAATTTTTCGTAAAATGTACAGACGATTCGTCATCGCAATACACAGTAGGAATAAGTTCTTTTTTCTAGTTTAAGTTCTCTTAAAATTTTTGAAACTCAGATTAACTCCCTAAAACATTCGATGAGGGCAACTTATTCTGGCCCCATACGGCTAAGAGCTATGCATATCTGGCCCTGACATTTCCGTGTAAACGGAACTTATATCGAAACAAAATGTATCCACCCGTTAAATGTATGTCAGATAATCTACTTACCTAATCTGCGCCACAATAGTCTGTTAGAGTTCCATCAACACAGTTAGACATATTTATCTTATAATCAATGGTATTAAACACGTAATTTATAATATCCCGTACTATATTCCAGTGTTAAAATGCATGCCGTTACATTATATTGGGTCGTATTATGTACAGAAAAACCGATATTTGGTAGACTCATGTAGGTCGAAACGATAACTAGTTAACGATATTTGTGAATAAGTACTCATTAGCTTATTTTCCCCAGCCTGTCTCTATTGGTTTGACTGGGATGCTACTATGAAGTTTAGTACGAACGTTATCTATGCCCAAGGTTCTCTTCGACCCCGCGGTAGCTTAGATGTAACGCGTCGGCTGTCGGCGCTGAGGGTGTTCGGATCGAAACACGACAGGCGCCAAACAATAACTGTTAGCGTACATGTAAAACATGCACGTCAACAATCCTTATAGTTCTTCTATTATATATATTTAAATAGCAGAGTAAAAACTGTGCAGTAAAAGCCATGTCTGTTAAAAAAGGTATACGTTAAAACCATTAAAGATGCTCAAAATAACGTATAGACGACAAGCCTTTTAACAATAACATAAAAGTATTTATTCATTTGAAAAACTGGTTAAAATTAGTTAAAAACAACAATGTCGATATCTTCATTCTTCACGAGTAACATTAGTAATGCACACCGGGTTTTTACATTGAATCAATTTTTTAATGAACAGTCTATTTCCTATATTGTGGTGGACTATCAAAAGGGATTTAAATGTCGAAGTAATACAAAAATATCTTACTCTCAGCAGGCTTGATACAACATCTTGTTATCTTATCAGATCAGACACAAACTTCTTGATAAAAGCATTGATGACAGAGCAGCTCGATACTTGTTAATCGATCCTTGATAATACTCGATCATTGCTACTACATCCTTGATACCAGGTCCTTGATACTACCTGATAATACCCACTATCTCACCGATGCCCACTGCTGAAAGTGTTCACGACTTATATACACGTGTCAAAAGCTGATATTCAAATATCGGGTTGTAACTTCTACGAAATACGCCATCTACTAGAGACTTTTATGTTTAATTATGTGACGTACGGCAGTTTGCCAAACATGACGTAATCAAAAGAAACTTGCGTCAATGATTCGGCTTAGTTATGAATTGAATCGCTTTAACTTGAACCGGCTTAAAATGGAAATGCAAAATATGACGTCAAACTTCGGAAAGGCAAGTAATTAATGGACCTTTAAAGTAATTATTAGTTCGTATTGTTAACAATACCTCCGTGTCTAGGTCGGATAGAGGCACGTTAAATCTGTAGACCGGAGAGTCCCACTTTGACGTTAGAGATGATACGATTCCCCCAGGTGTCGCCCCAGGGAGTGCTCGGTCCAAATTGAGATGGCAGCTGGCTCAATCGGACTCGGACCCTTGTGGTTCCATTAAATCGGAGGCGCATTCCTCAGCTCGTCCTGATCTGGAATAATTTCCCCCTTTAGACATTGGAAACAATAACAACACATTAGCGCCCATTACACGTACGCTCTTTCGCGAGTGTTTGGAGCGTACGGGATTGCGCGAACGCTCCAAGCACTCGCGAAGGGTGCTAATAGCGCCCTTTTCGCGTACGCTCTTGGAGTGCCTGGAGCGTACGGGAATGGGTGCGGGAAAAATTTGCAGTGCGCTCAAAAGCTTTCCTTTCCTCTCCGACACCTTAACACGTGCACTCAGTCGCGCGGGATCGTGGTTTCACGCGGGAAAGAGCGTACATGTAAAAGGGCGCTATTCTTTCCGTTTTACAGACGATAGCTTTCTTGATTTTAATTTTGTTCAAAATCTCAACATTTCACTTTAACATGGCAGGTATGGGATTATAGGAGCATGTGCACAGAGCTAAATATATATATATATATATATATAACTAAATTTAACAGAGCTAGATAATTATAAGAAGAATGTAGACAAAAACAATACAGAAATCAAGCACACAGGTCATCCACGCACCAGAAGGAAGATTCTGTAATAGTGCCGGAACTAAACCAGAAATACGAGGTTTCCGACAGGTCTCGTCATCAGGGAGCCTAACCAAATCAGTTACCTCAAGGGGAATTTCTGGCGTACTTCTGGTTTAGTTCCAGCACTATTACAGAATCTTGACTCTGGTGCGTGGTTGCCCTGAGTGCTTGATTTCTGTATTGTTTATGTCTACGTTCTTCTTATAATTATCTAGCTCTGTTAAATTTAGTTATATTTGCCTTTTTCAATGTAAAGATATGCAGTAACTGCGCAATCTTTTGTTGAAAAGTTATGCTAGGGTAGGTTTTGAGTTAATTTGTTTGGCAATCTATCCCCGTCTTTTTATTTTAATTTGTTCTTTAGCTTATGTTGTTTTCTTTATATTTTTATACTTTATACTTTATATATATATATATATATATATATGTGATAATAATTACATTTGGAAAATTTAGCACAAGGGGATTGACGCGTAGAACTTATGGGAGATGCAGTCGGTACGAGGAGTGATGCAGTTGGGCTGAGTGTTCATCCAGAAAAACACTGAGGATATCTAGGAGATTAACACACGCGGAGCCATAGAAGAGGAACACACATTTCCGACGATATCCAGGAAATCACCTTTATTCAATTATGAAGCATCGCAAAGGCTGCAGCGGCCACATGACTTGTCCGGCGGCCATGCCAGGACGGGACGTAGAAACAACAGTGCTTACATTGGAGAGTTAAGAGAAAAGCGTTGTAACCACCGGACTGTGGACAGTAGGTCCGACAGCAACAAGAGTTAGAAACGAAGAGAGAAAAGTCTTCTGTTCATGCAATATTAAATGAGTGTTTTGCGATATTTACGCCAGAGGGCCTAAACTACTTAATATTTTAATTGGGCGACTTTAGATTCGTGGAGTTCACGTGTCCACTTCAGTTTCCCGGGGACTGATA
This sequence comes from Dolomedes plantarius, assembly GCA_907164885.2. NCBI lineage: Eukaryota > Metazoa > Arthropoda > Arachnida > Araneae > Dolomedidae > Dolomedes > Dolomedes plantarius. The sequence goes on from OU015502.1 coordinate 143,788,295, forward strand.
GATCCCGCGCTTGTTAGAAACGCGAACTGTTGACCTGGGCGTAGGATAAGTGGCCATAAAGTTCTTGCAAAGTGGGTTTTTTGACGTTATAGAAGACATAACTTCAGAGTGCTTCGAGGGCTCTTCAAGAATTTTGACACTATACTGACATTCGGAATCTCATAAACTTCTAACACTCATATCTGGGGGATGTTATTGAGTTCCGATACTGCACATGCTTGCTTAATGATCTGCAGGGCTAATATAAATTATACTTACTTTACTTTTAGGTTGCAATTTTTGGAAAAGGGGTCGTGCTTTATTAACAAGAGAATATGCTTTAAAAGTAAAGTAATTTAGAAAGACGCGTTTTCTTGTTACATTTATATATATATATATATATATATATATATATATATATATATTTTTTTTTTTTTTTTCTTTTCGTTTTTGCTTTATAGGAATGTTTAAACTTTTAATGATCTTAAAGAAATAGATTATATAATGTTTTATTTGAATTCTTTGTTAGTTATAAGAAAATGGTATTTCAAATCTAAGGTAATACCGATATTACCAATAATAGTCTAAGGAACAAATAAATATACCTCATGATAGAATAAAATATATATTATTTAAGATATGTTAAATTTATTTTTCAACTTTGTTTATATATATATATATATATATATATATATATATATATATATATATATACATACACACAGTGTAACTTTTCTAGTCGGCCATCTCTAACAACGGCCACCCTTCTAAACGGTCGTTCAGAACTTTTAAAATACTCCATAGAGTCAATGTTTTGGAAGAAACCTCATTTTGATGGCCACCCTTCAAAACGGCCCTTTTTTCGGAACCATGACTGGCCAGCCATAGAGAAATTTCCCCGTATATGTACACTGCTCAAAACAATTAGGGGAGCACATGGTTTTAACGAAATTACGCAAATACTTATACCGATAAGTAACATAAAATAAATCATCCATAATTTAAAGCCTAGCAGGAAACAGAAGAAGAAAACTTCATATGAAAATCAAAGTTCATGACGTCAAAAACCAGAAAAAGAACATAAGGCCGGAAATCGGGATGTTGCAGAAACGTCTGTTTCACTTTCTTAGCTGTGAAATCCGATTGCTCAGTTATTCTTTTTGAGAAAAGGTGACTTGAAAATGTCTCAACAACGTGATTTACCGGAATCCATGGCATGGCGTATTATAGGCAGACTTGAATCCGGGCAAATACAACGTAGTGTCGCGGACGCTGTTGGAGTCGCCAGAAGTGTCGTTGCAAGGCTGTGGAATCGATTCTAAGAAACAGGGAATGTTAGACGTCGACCAGGGCAAGGTCGGCCACGCGCCACTACAACAACTAATGACCGATATATACTGTTAACAGCTCGTCGAAACAGAACAGACAACGCTACTCAGTTGCAAAGACAGTTTCTCTTGGCAACAGGACGAAGGGTGTCCAGCCAAAAAGTACGTAATAGGCTTCATCAGGGAGGTCTCTATGCACATAGGCCAATGGTCTGCATTCCGTTGACCTCACGCCACCGTGCGGCCCGAAGAAGATGGGCTTCTGAACATCGAGATTGGGAGCAACATGATTGGAGCCAAGTGCTGTTTACAGACGAGTCCCGATTCAGTCTGGAGTGTGACACCCGACGTGTTTTGGTATGGAGGGAAAGGGGCACTCGAAATAATCCCACATTCGTTCGTGAAAGGTCACAATACAGACGAGCTGGTTTTATGGTATGGGGTGGAATCAGCATAGGTGGAAGTACGGACCTGCATATCATTCGGAATGGTACTTTGACGGCCCGAAAGTATGCAGACGAGATACTGAGACCTCATGTCATACCTTACGCTGCAGCCATTGGAGATTCCTTTGTTTTCCAGCATGATAATGCCAGACCGCATACAGCTCGTCTTGTGGAGAACATGCTTGAAGCTGAAACAATACAGCGTATGGAAAGGCCAACGTGCTCCCCTGACCTGAATCCAATCGAGCATGTTTGGGACATGCTCGGACGACGCATTGCTGCGAAACCAAGGCCTCCGTTTACTCTCCGAGATTTGGAGACTGCACTTCTTGAGGAGTGGAACAGTATTCCCCAAAGTCTTATCGATAACATCATCGCATCCATGGAAAACAGGTGTGCAGCAGTCTTAGCAATTCGAGGAGACCACACGCCATATTAAAAATCTTGCATCATTTCTAAACAATACTTTTTTTTTATCGTTTACATGTAACCAAATTGTTGCCCTAAATCATCTCTTCATGTTTTTTCCATATTTTCAAAGAATTAAATCTTAATTACAAATCTTTTTACGTCTTTTTTTTTCTGTATTGCGCATGGATACGCGTGTACTATCCATTTTATGCCAATACGTGGCTGTCTCACACGGTTTTCTTAACTTCTTTGCTTGCTCCCCTAATTTTTTTGAGCAGTGTATATTCTATTTTTAGTTCAATAGAACGTTACAAACACGATCAGTTAGCAAAATCGTTTCCTAATTATGTCCAAATGTATGTTATAATCCATGTATCCTCTATTACTCATAAATAGAAATGCATTGAAAACATAACTCCAATTTCTATCTTCAGATAACTCCTTTATTTTTTCTTTTAAATGAATAAAAATATACAAATGAAACTAATGAAGAAAAAAAGAAAAATACGAGTATTTCGTAGAATTTAGTTAGCATACCACAGCTTTTACATATCGTCGGTGTCCTGTAAAAACGGCAAATACCCGTACATATTCGTCCATTATACAGAACACCCTACGATATGTAAGTCCCATGGTTGTCACGAGATGGCGCTAACATCCGATAAAAAAATGAGTACTTTTCCAACTAAATATTTGAATGAAATAATACAGCCCGAAAATCGTATTAAACCTGATTAATTTCAGTTTTGTTTTAGCTTTGCATTTCATTAGGGTTACAACAATACTATCAATGTATTGCAACTAAAACTTCGTCAAATTTTACACAGTAAAAAACTGAAATCATTGCACAAAAATGACTATTACACAGGAACGTATTTTATTGCATCTCTCCCTCGAATCATTCTACAAATGAAATGAATATCTTTTTCATTAGGAAAACAGTTGCCAATTTATTCAGATGAAAAATGATATTTCAGAAACCAACAAAACCACTGAGTCAAGAGTTTACAGTACATGCTGCTACACAACTCCCTTCCCAGTAACTAAGTTACGATGAAATCTATAAAGCGTATTGGAATGTTACCTGTCTTCCAGAGCGCAAAGTCGTGAACTTGGTCTCATGAAAAATCTGTGTGCTCTTTATTTGCTTCTGATTTTGTAAGCACTTTTGTAGGAGAGAAAGACAATTTTTTATCTCGTACGTCTTCATCAGTCGTTAATAAATTAGCGGGTTTAACTCTGTCCATCGAAATACTTAAATTCTTGCTTTCAACTTCCACCATAAAGAATTTTTCATTTCTTTTTATCATTGGAAAGGGTCCATCATAGACTGGTTCCAGTGGTTTTTTAACTCGATCGATTCTTACAAATACCGGGTGGTTATAATTAAACTTCCCCTATAAACGGCATCCTGCAGCCCAAACGGGTGAACGGAATGCAACGAAATTTTGTATATGGGCTATACACGAGATGCGCTCACGGAATTTCGAAAAAAAATTTTAGTTCTAAAATGTCCACCAGAGGGCGCCTTTTCGGGAAAAACATGAAATTTAACACAATAAACGACCAAAACGAAATGCAGAAACAATATTAACATTTATTGACTAGTTTCTGATCACCTTGTCATCGAAACACATTAAGTAAAGGTAAGGGAGAAACAAAAGCAGTTCAGTTTGCAGAAACAAGAACAGATTAGGACGAAATTGCACTAGTGATGCGACATCGATACCAAAACATCGATGTTTTGAAACATCGATATTCAATATTAAAACATCAATGCTAATAAAACATCGCCCAAAAACCATCGATGTTTTTAAACATCGATGTTTTAGAACATCCATTTTTTAAAACTGGTTTAGTAACCTCTAATTTGTCAGTGGTTTTGTAAAAATATTTCCAAACGGTACTTTTGGGAGGCATCTTACTAATAATATTAACGTCAACTTATATAAAACCAGAACAAAACAAAAATTTAAATGGATGCACTCGTGTATATACTATTTGTAAAATAAAACCCCATGGAAGGTTCTGGTGTGTCAGGAACATTCCAAGCGCTCTGATTGGTTCATTGGTCGTTAATTGCCATTTGTCTGTTTGCTAAGGAATCATTCCCCCTTTTGTATTCGTCCTTTTCAGAATTCAGACTTACATTTACTGAGTGTGAAAATTATGCTACGTGGTAATTTTTTTTTATTACGGTACTTTTTCATTAAAAAAAAAACATCGAGACAACGTAAAACATCGAGGACAAAACATCGATGTTAAAAAAACATCGGCTTCAATAAATCGATGTTTAAAACATCGATGTTTTTATTAAAACATCGATGTTTTGAAAACATCGACATCGATGTCGCATCCCTAAATTGCGCAAGAGGAGCAGTTGTTAATCGCGTCCAGGACCAGATGAGCCAGATGATACACCTTGTAACGTGTTATTTTCAACAAAAGAACTTTTCAGTCACAAATTTTCATAATAGAGCTCACCTTTACTGAGCTGCCCGTTGGGAATTATGGTCCCCCCGACGTAGACAAAAAATAATAATATAGGTATTACAGTTAACATAATTTGCATTTGAACGTTCTTACATGAATCGAGAAAAATGATTCGTTTCTCCTCAATTTCTCCTTCCGGAGGCTCTTTTCATATCCTATCATCCTAAGAAAATAATTTTGTAATATTAGAATTTAAGGATAGATCGAACGAAACGGCGAAGGGAGGTTAGCGGCAAGGAACTATTCTGATTTCATGTTTTTCCTAAGGCAAGACGAAAGGCCCCTCGCTTTTTGGTATTCCTTTGGCGAAATGAAACGCTCAAAGCTGTTGCTTCTAAAGTCACATATCCACTTACGGTCTCTTTCAAGTTTATGATGTCGCAGTTTTATCGATCCTCTTATAACAGTGATTCAACATTCAAAATGATATAAGTGCCTTCATTTGAAATTCTGAATATTTGATAAGGACTGCATTTTACAAGTTTTATAAAACATGTTCGAGATGCATCAAGTAAAGTGGAGTTCTTATACATTTTGGCAGTGTTTAAGCATGTTCTTTTTACGTTATTTAGAAAATAATTACAAGATAAAAAAAATAACTTTTTATATACTATGTTTTTAAATTTTCTGTTGAATCATATAAACTTGACAATTCTGTGTATTAATAAATACTTTTTAAAAATTTTTTTTGATGAATTATCCCATCAACTTGAAAGAAAATGAAGTTAATTGGAAGTTAACTCGCGTTTAACTTTTCGTTCCCGTTCTGGGCAATAGATGGCTGCACCAGTCTACAAAATAAAATTAATTGATAATAACTGAAAATTAATTTAATTCTGCTTAAAGATGGCTAAAAGTATTTAAAAAAATGCATTGTCATCGTGTTCTGAGCTATTCTAAAAGTTTCAAATGTCTAGCTAGTCGGGAAGTTAGTTAAACATCGATTGCAAGATTTGTACCAGACAAACACACAAACACACAAACAAGAAAGCGAGTTAATAAAAACATGGTAAAAAAGTATTATTCTGCTTAACTGAATTATTTGATTTGCATTTTATGCGCCAAAGGCCCGACTAGGAAGCCAAATGCCCGTTTGGCTGTTTTTCCGGATATCGGCATTAAATATCGTCTATAGATTCGGCGTTATATATGTGTGTGTTTGTTTGTTTGTTTGTTTGTTTGTGTGTTTATTCGCATTTACACAATAGCGTATTTCATCTCAAAACGTGCGGTGCTCACTTCGAAATTAAAAAATAGCCAAACATAGAAAAAAACTCACCCGAAAATAGCAGCATTTTTTTTTCTTTCCAAAAACGCCCTTGCTTCTGATATATTTCATCCTATGAAAATAATTCTGTAATATTAGAATTTAAGGGAAAGCTGAACGAAACGCCCCAGGGGAAGTTTACGGCAAGGAATTATTTTCAGTTGAAATTTTTTTACCGAAGGCAAATCGAAAGGCATCCGCTTTTTGGCATTCCTTTGGCGAAATGTAAAGCACGGAGCTGTCGCTTCTAAATTCATGTTTCCGCTTAACGGTCTTTTTCAAGTTCATGATGTCGCAATTTTATCGATCCTCTTATAAGAGTGATTCAACGCTCGAAATGATTTAAGTGCCTTCATTTGAAATTCTGAATATTTGAATCGGTGGATTTTACGAGGTTTAAAAAACATGTTCGAGACAGATCGAGTAAAGTGGAGTTCTCATACATTTTGGCAGCGTTTAAGCATGTTCTTTCTATGTTACTTAGGAAATATCCGATAACAAGGTATGCATTGTGAAGTAACAGGTATTGCCGAAGAATTCAATTGATAAAGCGAATTCCACTCCATTCATCTAAAGAAGGAACACGAAATGTTCTAATTTGCCAGGTGGAAAAAGACATTGCGTAATTGTTCTGTTGTTGGAGAAATTAATTTAACATTTAATAATTCCCCTGAAAGCGTGTTTCTTGTAAAATACCAAAACTAAGACGACTTTTTAAAATTTTCAATAGATTCTTTTTGAAACTAGTTTATGTCACTAAAAATAAACTCTGATGATAACGATTAAAAGTTGCTGTTAATGTGCTGAAAAAATTTCATTTATTAAAATTTTAATATTAGCTTAAATGTTCCGTGCGCATTTGTTTTGCATGCCGTGCAGGGATTTGTATTAAACTAATTCCATACGCTTCAATCAAAATTGGCAATTATTGTTGCCATTTTTAAAATCATAAAGTTACATTTTATTAAAACAGTACTCCTTTCTATCCAGAACGGAAACATACTTCGAACTGAGTGTAAAAATATACACAGCTTATATCATTTTAAAAATATATTTGCTGGCATTGAATAAACCCACTAAGCTTTTGAACCATTATATCTGTCTTTCAGCTGGAAAAATGTGCATTTGATGAATTAGTCCTTCCCCAAATTTGGTAATCAAGGGACAGAGGTAGCCTAGCGGTGGCGCTTGCGGCTTAAGACGGAGGGGGCTCGGTTGGAATCCCGACGAACGTCTTTAAAATGCTACCTTCGTGTCTAGGCCGGATATGAGCACACTAAATTCGTAGGCTAAAACTCCTTCCACGGAGTCAGTGGGTGGAAGAAGGTGCGAGTTCTCCAGATGTCACTCCTGGGGGTGCTCAGTCAAACCTGTGCTAGTAACTGGCCACATTGAACTCCGACTCTTGTAGGGCCATTAAAAACCGAAGCTGAATCCCTAAACCAGCAGACATATATGCACCTGGTCTAGAATGATCCAATCAGTGAGCATAAGTAACAATTCCGATAACAGAAGAATTTAGAACAACTGATGATTATCATAATCCTCTAGGACTTCGTCAACGAAGAATTGTTGAACTCATCAAGCCTGAACTTTTTAAATACAGTGGTGTCCCGATAATCCGAACTTCGGTAATCCGAAAGTCCGCTTTAATCCGAATCCAAAAGTCAAAAAGAACTAAGGTTAAAATAAAACTACAGTGATACTAGGTAATATCAGGTAACATCATATATTTAGAAAATTCCTGACTATAGGCACAACTCGGGATGGTGGCCCCCTAACACTGATGTGGACGTAAAATTTCCGAAATTGACACACACAAAAAATAATCATGAATCATTGTGAAAGTACCATTTTACCAAGAATTGGCTATTTGAAGCGTAGAAGCCTAGAACATTTTCAAATAACAAAAAGTAATACAACATATTAACTTCATCATTAAAACACCAATACAATGCGACCATGAAAACTTATTAAACCCTTATATACACCATAACATACATATGATGAACTATACATATAACTGTACATATGATGAACTATACATATAACTGTACATATGATGAACCATACATATAACTGTACATATGATGAACCAATCAATCAAGAAAATTTGAAAAGATATATAAAAAATTGCTATTATAAAAGGTAAAATAAAAAAAATTGAATTGGAAATTTTTTCTTTCTTTTCTTTTAAAAAAAATTATTATTTTTTTTTTTGGGGGGGGGGCAACATTCGGGGGCCCGGGCCTACCAGGCCTAATGGAAAATCAGGGCCTGGGTAATGTGGTGTCACCGTGGTCCTCGGACACAAAAATTGTTCATTACTTTCTCCTAAAGAAGCAATTTAAAATCGGCATTACTGCGCATGCCTGAACACAGATTTAAAAACCCAGTTTTTCAGCTCCACAAACACATAATCTTTTCCCTGCAGGAATTTCTGTACAATTTCCTCCCCGAGTTGGGAAAGATCTATTTTGTTTTATGTATTAAATTATAATTTTTATTCCGACGATTAAACTCCTTCCAGTTTATGGTTGCATTCGTCATTGCATTTCATCACGAATACGCAGCGGCATGATAGCCCTATATTCCACAAGCTATCGCCGCAAAGTTAGTAGTCCTACCTCAGAAGGGCTACACTGGTGACCCGGACGTTTACACAGGTGAAGTGTTTCGACGTGTATCCGTATTAATGTATGTGGATAGATACAAACGTGCAAGCACCTAACTTCAAGAATTCTTTTGCTTTTTAAACGGCTTGTTTCACATTGACTGGACTGAGCGGTGTACATCATATTAATGGCGGCTTTCTTCTGCGTAGGATAAAGCAGGTAGGTGAAATGTTCATGGTTTTGGTTCTTGACCTCCTTTAAACATATTCGTGTCAATAGCAGTGTTTTAAAATGTTTAAATTTAACGTTTACAAAATATTTTAACGCACTATTGTAAGTCAGGTTTGATAAAGATTTTAAACATCTTTTGTAATTTAAGAGCTTTTCTTGCTGTGTTATACAATTATATACCAGTATTGTTTTGAATAATGGATGGGGATACTGTATCTCAGGATATTTGTCGAGTAGCATTTAAAGCGCCTACATTTTGGGAAGCTGGTGCAGAGCTTTGGTTTTCACAAGTTGAAGCCCAATTCGCCTTTTCAGGGATTACGGCTGATCAAACAAAATTTCATGCTGTGATAACTGCACTAGAGCCCACGATCTTAAAGTGCGTTCGAGACATTGTAGTTAAAACCCCAGCTTAAAAAAGCTTATGAGGAGTTAAAAGCTCGTGTTTTGTCAAATTTTGAACAGTCGGAGAGTTCACGTTTAAAACTTTTGTTGAATGATTTAGTGTTAGGTGACCAACGCCCTTCTCAATTACTTTGCGAAATGGAAAGTTTGAATGGCGGAAAATTTAACCCAAGTGCAATTCTTGCCTTGTGGTTGCAGCGGTTACCACAAAATGTTCAACAAATACTAGGCGTGTTTTCTGACGAAGAAACCGATAATAAGAAATTGGCAAAAATAGCTGATAAAGTTTATGAGTGTTCTGTTAACAGCATCGTGGCTTCAGACACACATATAGAAAGTTCCTCATTTCAAACGCTTAAAAAGGAAATTGCTGAATTAAAACTTAAGATTGAGCAGATGTCTCGTAAACCGGTGGTTTGTAACTTTCGTAAAAGAAATCGTGGGTTTTCAAAATGACAGTGCTACAGCTAAATTGTCTTCTAAAAATAAAAGGTATTGCTGGTATCATTATAGATATAAAAATGATGCTCGCAAGTGCGTACCCCCATGTAAATGGTCGGAAAACTGTTAAGCACGTCTGCTGCGTCGGCCACAGACGGTGTTTGTGCTGGTAGCCGACTCTTTATATACGAGCGTTCTACTCGCACAAAATTTTTAGTTGATTCCGGTGCTTCTATTAGCTGTTTTCCAAAAGAAAACTTACTTCTCGTAATGTTCCCGCTGAACTTCAATTGTATGCTGCCAATGGTACTGTCATAAAGATATGTGGCGTAATTCGATGCGAACTCGATTTCGGACTTAGGCGAAAATTTACGTGGAATCTTATAGTGACTGATACTAATACACCTATCTTGGGTGCCGATTTTTTAGAACATTTTGCAATATGCATAGATATGAAGAATAGGCGTATTCTCGACAGTGAGAAGTCATCTTCAAATATAGGTTCTATATATTCTGGCCCAGATTTACGTCTTACTCCACTAGATGGTACATCGAAATACGATGCGATTATAGCCAAATTTCCACAACTTTTTAATCCTAATACCGAAAATCGAACTATATTAAAAAGCGGGTTATTAACTCACTGTATTGAAAACACTGGACCACCCGTCTTTTCAAAACCCCGTCGTTTGAACCCTGAGAAATTACAAGCTTTAACGAACGAATTTCGAATGCTCATTAATCGAGGTGTTTTGAGGCCTTCTAAAAGTCCTAGGGCTAGTCCCATACACTTTGTCAAAAAAAAGGACAACGCTTGGCGTATTTGCGGAGATTTTCGTGCGTTAAACAAGGTAACTATTCCTGATCGTTACCCTCTCCCACATATTCACGATGTTGTAATGGGATTGAGGGGAAATAAATTTTTTTCTAAATTGGACCTTGTTAGGGCGTATCAACAAATCCCCGTGGAGGAGTCTGATATTATGAAAACTGCTGTAACAACACCTATAGGACTGTTTGAATATGTAAAAATGCCATTTGGTCTTAGGAATGCTGGTAATACTTTTCAGAGATTTCTAGGTAATATTTTAAGAGACTTTGATTTCTGCCTATCGTATTTAGATGACATATTCATTTTTTCTGATGATGAACAGTCGCATCAAATGCATTTGCAGAAAATATTTGAGCGATTAAGAGATTATGGTCTAGTGGTAAATGTACAAAAGTGCATATTTGGCGCTTCGGAAATTTCATTTTTGGGTTTTTTAATTTCGGAAAACGGTGTCGCGCCCCTGCCTGATAAAGTTCGTACTATTTTAGAGTACCCTCTACCTAATATTGTTAGTGAACTACGGACATTTTTAGCCATACTTAACTTTTACCACATATTTTTAAAAGGTTTAGCAGAGAAACAAGCTTGTCTTTATGATCTTGTCAATAATAAAAAAAAGAAAGACAAAACTCCTATCACCTGGACCGAAACATGCATTGCAGCTTTCGAGTCATGCAAAAAGGCGATAGCTGACGCTACTAGTCTTGCTTTTCCTGCTCATAATGTACCCTTAATCTTAACTGCAGATGCGTCTGATTATGCTATAGGAGCTGTTTTATCACAATTGATAGGTGAAGAACAGGAACCATTAGGATTTTTTTCTAAAAAGCTTTCCCCCGCACAAGTTAAATACAGTGTATTTGATCGCGAATTATTATCAGTCTATGCCTCTGTCAAGCATTTTAGACATATGTTGGAGGGAAGAGAAGTGATCATTTATACTGATCATCGACCTCTAACATATGCTTTTAATCAAAAGCTTATTAATTCTTCTGCTAGGCAGGTGCGACATTTAGAGTTGATAAGTCAATTCACAACTGACATCCGATACATACCAGGCAATCAGAATGTAGTCGCGGATGCCTTTTCTAGAATCAATGCTGGTAAGTTAACTAGTTCTGTTAATTACGATCAGTTGGCTACGGATCAGATTAATGATCCTGATTTGAAAGAATTAGTGTTTACTAAATCCGGCATAGTTTCAAAACCTGTCGAAAGATTTAAAGTAACCTGTCGAGGTACTAACCTGTCGAAGGATTTAAAGTAAGATTAAGTTTTCTTTAGGGAGGTAGTACCCTAAAGATTTAAGTTTTAAAAAAAAATCTTTTTTTTATTGTACCCTTTTTCTGCGCAGGGAGTGGTGAGGTGTCACCGTGGTCTCGGACTCAAAAATTGTTCATTACTTTCTTCTAAAGAAGCAATTTAAAATCGGCATTACTGCGCATGCCTGAACACAGATTTAAAAACCCAGTTTTTCAGATCCACAAACACAGAATGTACTCTTTTCCCTGCAGGAATTTCTGTATAATTTCCTTCCCGAGTTGGGAAAGATCTATTTTGTTTTATGTACACTGCTGGCCACTGTAAATGCAACACCCTGAAGGAAACATGCAAATAACATGAAATTTACAACATCATTAGCGGAGGTGAGATATGCAAATGATTAGAATTTCAGCGCAGACGCACATCACGTGCGCCTGTGGCGCCACTTCAAAGCGCTATTTAAGGCTTGGAGATTTCGACGATTTCCAGTTCGGCAATTGTGTTTTTCTTGTGGTTTTTTTTGAAAAAAACGATCAATTATGCCTCGTCGAAAACAGCGATCATCTTTTGATCAAGTATCCGAGTTCGACAGAGAAAGGATAGTGGCCTACCGAGATTGTGGATTATCTTTCAGGGAAATCGGTAGTCGTGTTGGACGAAACCAAACAACTGTAATGCGGATATGTGATCGTTGGAAGCAGGAGGGTACCACGGACCGGCGTGTTCGATCGCATCCACCTCAGCGCACCACTTCCCGTGATGACAGGCAAATTGTGCGCATGGCAGTGACGGATCGCTCAGTCACATCACGAACCATAGCACAGCACATGCAGTCTGTAACGCATCATCCAGTGTCTGCGCGTACCATTCGACGCCGTTTACAGCAGAGTGGTCTGTCCGCAAGACGTCCATTGCTTTGTCTACCCTTGACGCAGAACCACAGACGTCTCCGCCGCCAATGGTGCGATGACAGAAGGATGTGGACGGCAGAATGGAATGAAATTGTCTTTACTGACGAGTCACGCTTCTGTCTGCAACACCACGATGGTCGCATTCGAGTCTGGAGACACCGTGAAGAGAGGATGCTGAACAGCTGCGTTATGCACCGCCACACTGGTCCTGCACCGGGTATTATGGTATGGGGCGGTATTGGATATCACTCTCGCACACCTCTAGTATGCATTTCCGGTACTTTAAACAGCCAGCGCTACATCGCCGAGGTATTGGAGCCAGTTGTCCTTCCTTACCTTCAGGGCTTGCCCACAGCCATATTTCAACAGGATAATGCGCGACCACACGTGGCACGCATTGTCCAACGGTTCTTCGTCAATCGCCAGATTGAATTGCTTCCCTGGCCGCCTCGCTCTCCGGATCTTTCGCCGATAGAAAACATGTGGTCCATGGTTGCTCTACGATTGACCCAGATTCCATCCCCAGCTGCCACAGCAGATCAACTTTGACAACGTGTGGAAGCTGCTTGGTCTGCTGTACCCCAAGAACTCATTCAAAGTCTCTTTGAATCAATGCCGAGGCGTGTGGCAGCGGTGATCTCCAACAATGGCGGCTACTCTGGCTACTGATTTTGGCAGGAACCACACTTCACAGAAGTCTATAAATTTAATCATTTGATTCTTGGTCAACATGTTATCTAGAAAATAAATTTTGTTGTGATATCTCTTGTCTTTCTTGGTGTTGCAATTTGGGTGGCCAGCAGTGTATTAAATTATAATTTTTATTCTGACGATTAAACTACTTCCAGTTTATGCTTGCATTCGTCATTGCATTTCATCACGAACACGCAGCAACATGATAGCCGTATATTCCACTAGCTATCGCCGCAAGGTCAGAAGGGCTACAGTAATATAAAGTATATTTTTGAAAATTACAAGAAAATTCAGAGTTAGACAACAGTATAATAATGTAGGACACAGTAGAATAAACAACACGTGTTTATGCTAATGCTAAACTAACACTAACAGTAACGAGAAAGGGCATGTCAACTGAAACCCCTCCTCCACCCTGCCGCATCTCTCCAACTGTCGAACACTGTGACGTATTGTTAGAATAACACACTCAACTGTACTGTTCTAGGCAGCGTTCCGCTCTCTTATCTCTTATTTTCCCTCGAGATTTTGTTATGTTTAGACAGACCTCAAAAAATAAGCTGTGTAATCACACGTAATATTTATGTAATCACCCGTTATTATTAATTTAAGTTTATCAAGAATGATTTCGCTTAATCCGAAAAATTCGTTAATCTAAAAAGAGTCTGGTCCCAATCATTTCGGATTATCGGACTCCACTGTACTGTTCGTTAATCTGAAAAGAGTCTGGTCCCAATCATTTCGGATTATCGGGACTCCACTGTACTGTTCGTTAATCTGAAAAGAGTCTGGTCCCAATCATTTCGGATTTTTGGGACTCCACTGTACTGTTCGTTAATCTGAAAAGAGTCTGGTCCCAATCATTTCGGATTATCGGACTCCACTGTACTGTTCGTTAATCTGAAAAGAGTCTGGTCCCAATCATTTCGGATTTTTGGGACTCCAGTGTACTGTTCGTTAATCTGAAAAGAGTCTGGTCCCAATCATTTCGGATTATCTGGACTCCACTGTACTGTTCGTTAATCTGAAAAGAGTCTGGTCCCAATAATTTCGGATTATCGGGACTCCACTGTACTGTTCGTGAATCCAAAAAGAGTCTGGTCCCAATCATTTCGGATTTTTGGGACTCCACTGTACTGTTCGTTAATCTGAAAAGAGTCTGGTCCCAATCATTTCGGATTGTCGGACTCCACTGTACTGTTCGTTAATCTGAAAAGAGTCTGGTCCCAATAATTTCGGATTATCGGGACTCCACTGCACTGTTCGTTAATCCGAAAAGAGTCTGGTCCCAATCATTTCGGATTATTTGGACTCCAATGTACTGTTCGTTAATCTGAAAAGAGTCTGGTCCCAATCATTTCGGATTTTTGGGACTCCACTGTACTGTTCGTTAATCTGAAAAGAGTCTGGTCCGAATCATTTCGGATTATCGGACTCCACTGTACTGTTCGTTAATCTGAAAAGAGTCTGGTACCAATAATTTCGGATTATCGGGACTCCACTGTACTGTTCGTTAATCCGAAAAGAGTCTGGTCCCAATCATTTCGGATTATTTGGACTCCAATGTACTGTTCGTTAATCTGAAAAGAGTCTGGTCCCAATCATTTCGGATTATCTGGACTCCACTGTACTGTTCGTTAATCTGAAAAGAGTCTGGTCCCAATCATTTCGGATTATCGGGACTCCACTGTACTGTTCGTTAATCTGAAAAGAGTCTGGTCCCAATAATTTCGGATTATCGGGACTCCACTGTACTGTTCGTTAATCCGAAAAGAGTCTGGTCCCAATCATTTCGGATTATTTGGACTCCAATGTACTGTTCGTTAATCTGTAAAGAGTCTGGTCCCAATCATTTCGGATTATCTGGACTCCAATGTACTGTTCGTTAATCTGAAAAGAGTCTGGTCCCAATCATTTCGGATTATCTGGACTCCACTGTACTGTTTGTTAATCTGAAAAGAGTCTGGTCCCAATCATTTCGGATTATCTGGACTCCACTGTACTGTTCGTTAATCCGAAAAGAGTCTGGTCCCAATCATTTCGGATTATCTGGACTCCACTGTACTGTTTGTTAATCTGAAAAGAGTCTGGTCCCAATCATTTCGGATTATCTGGACTCCACTGTACTGTTCGTTAATCTGAAAAGAGTCTGGTCCCAATCATTTCGGATTTTTATGACTCCACTGTACTGTTCGTTAATCTGAAAAGAGTCTGGTCCCAATCATTTCGGATTATCGGACTCCACTGTACTGTTCGTTAATCGGAAAAGAGTCTGGTCCCAATAATTTCGGATTATCGGGACTCCACTGTACTGTTCGTTAATCCGAAAAGAGTCTGGTCCCAATCATTTCGGATTATTTGGACTCCAATGTACTGTTCGTTAATCTGTAAAGAGTCTGGTCCCAATCATTTCGGATTATCTGGACTCCACTGTACTGTTCGTTAATCTGAAAAGAGTCTGGTCCCAATCATTTCGGATTATCTGGACTCCACTGTACTGTTCGTTAATCTGAAAAGAGTCTGGTCCCAATAATTTCGGATCATCGGGACTCCACTGTACTGTTTGTTAATCTGAAAAGAGTCTGGTCCCAATCATTTCGGATTATCTGGACTCCACTGTACTGTTCGTTAATCCGAAAAGAGTCTGGTCCCAATCATTTCGGATTATCTGGACTCCACTGTACTGTTTGTTAATCTGAAAAGAGTCTGGTCCCAATCATTTCGGATTATCTGGACTCCACTGTACTGTTCGTTAATCTGAAAAGAGTCTGGTCCCAATCATTTCGGATTTTTATGACTCCACTGTACTGTTCGTTAATCTGAAAAGAGTCTGGTCCCAATCATTTCGGATTATCGGACTCCACTGTACTGTTCGTTAATCGGAAAAGAGTCTGGTCCCAATAATTTCGGATTATCGGGACTCCACTGTACTGTTCGTTAATCCGAAAAGAGTCTGGTCCCAATCATTTCGGATTATTTGGACTCCAATGTACTGTTCGTTAATCTGTAAAGAGTCTGGTCCCAATCATTTCGGATTATCTGGACTCCACTGTACTGTTCGTTAATCTGAAAAGAGTCTGGTCCCAATCATTTCGGATTATCTGGACTCCACTGTACTGTTTGTTAATCTGAAAAGAGTCTGGTCCCAATCATTTCGGATTATCTGGACTCCACTGTACTGTTCGTTAATCCGAAAAGAGTCTGGTCCCAATCATTTCGGATTATCTGGACTCCAATGTACTGTTCGTTAATCTGAAAAGAGTCTGGTCCCAATCATTTCGGATTATCTGGACTCCACTGTACTGTTCGTTAATCTGAAAAGAGTCTGGTCCCAATCATTTCGGATTATCTGGACTCCACTGTACTGTTCGTTAATCTGAAAAGAGTCTGGTCCCAATAATTTCGGATTATCGGGACTCCAATGTACTGTTCGTGAATCCAAAAAGAGTCTGGTCCCAATCATTTCGGATTATCGGACTCCACTGTACTGTTCGTTAATCTGAAAAGAGTCTGGTCCCAATAATTTAGGATTATCGGGACTCCACTGTACTATTCGTTAATCCGAAAAGAGTCTGGTCCCAATCATTTCGGATTATCTGGTTTCCAATGTACTGTTCGTTAATCTGAAAAGAGTCTGGTCCCAATCATTTCGGATTATCTGGACACCACTGTACTGTTCGTTAATCCGAAAAGAGTCTGGTCCCAATCATTTCGGATTATCTGGACTCCAATGTACTGTTCGTTAATCTGAAAAGAGTCTGGTCCCAATCATTTCGGATTATCTGGACTCCACTGTACTGTTCGTTAATCTGAAAAGAGTCTGGTCCCAATCATTTCGGATTATCTGGACTCCACTGTACTGTTCGTTAATCTGAAAAGAGTCTGGTCCCAATAATTTCGGATTATCGGGACTCCAATGTACTGTTCGTGAATCCAAAAAGAGTCTGGTCCCAATCATTTCGGATTATCGGACTCCACTGTACTGTTCGTTAATCCGAAAAGAGTCTGGTCCCAATAATTTCGGATTATCGGACTCCACTGTACTGTTCGTTAATCTGAAAAGAGTCTGGTCCCAATAATTTAGGATTATCGGGACTCCACTGTACTATTCGTTAATCCGAAAAGAGTCTGGTCCCAATCATTTCGGATTATCTGGTTTCCAATGTACTGTTCGTTAATCTGAAAAGAGTCTGGTCCCAATCATTTCGGATTATCTGGACTCCACTGTACTGTTCGTTAATCTGAAAAGAGTCTGGTCCCAATCATTTCGGATTATCGGACTCCACTGTACTGTACCGCAACAACACAGTTAGGTAACAAGAAAATTAAAACTTTATTTCATATTGATGAGACGAGGGGCAACACAACACAATAGGTGTGGAACACATCACATTATAACTGTAGGATAATAACGCAGCTACTCATCAGAATCGAAAACAGACGAGGGATATCACCTCATAAAAACATAGGTGTAGCTCAGCACGAACAACCCTTCTTTCTCGCTACGTTCGTTCGAACTCATTTAAAAGCCTCAATCTGGGTCTCGATCGGGAGGTTATCACAGTATCCTAAAAAAAATTTCTCAGAAAGAAACAGGTTTTGACATCACAATGTTTGATTTCTTTAATTGTAAAACACTGACCTGAATCATAAAACCTGGAAGTTATAGATACTAAAATTGCATGGTTGCTCTTTGTAGAAAAAAAACAGATTTACGTCATAATGTCAGATATCTTCACATTTGAATTGAAAACATCATAAAGTACTCTGTCTAATGTATTTTATTAAAATCCTTTTAAGGTCAAGGCGAGAAATGTAATGTGAAACCTGGCATGAGTGCTAAAGAGAAATATTTCCAGGGTAATAAATTTTTTCATCGTAACTTTCTTTTATATTTTTACTGCTTTAACAAATTCCCATGAATATGTTAGAAGATAGCTTTATTAAGGCTGCTGTGTACTTACCCTATTGGATTCGCTCACCCCAATGTTAACCCATGGAGAAAATTTGTCTACAATGTGCAGCTACATAAATACTGATAATCCAATAAAAATGGTATTTTCAGATAGCCTGAACTCTTCTGCACCTTGCAACAGGATTCGTTTTATAAATTTCGTCCACGAAAGGAATTTAGGAGTGTTTAAAACCCACTATACAAGATTTTTTCCGAATAATTTTAATTTAAAAATATTATTTGCATTTTTAAAAAAAAACCGAAAAATGCTCCAAGGTGAAAAATTTCTCTATTACGGAGCACAATTTTAAAGAAATCTTTAAATCCAAGTCGGCCATACTTGACACATTTTCTCGATAGGTTAACATCGAGGCCGAATCCAATAGGGTTAGTACACAGCCTTAAGCCCTATAATCTTAGGTTATTATTCTATAATCTTAGGTTATTTTCCCCTATAATCTTAGGTTATTATTGATAGGCTTTTATTCTATACCAATCGATGTAATATGATATGAATTATTTATATTAGCGTGATCAAATTTATTCCCCCGTCTATCAGATAAACAAGCCTGAATTGCCTTCGGTAGATTGTCTACAACCGCTTCCTTCATGCTGATGACTAATGCGTTAAAACAAGGGCCGGACGGAAAAACGTAAGCACAAATTCAATGGCGTTGCCCTAGCAACGCACTGGTTCCTGTCATGGTATTAATAAAATTCCAATACTTGTCTACAGCACTGTCAATTATTGAAATTTTCTTTGTTGCTAAGGGCATACTTTGACGAGATGATGGTTACTTGAAATTACCATTTCTGTCTTCACAAGTTTGAGAATTTCATTTTATTACTGGAAGTAATCGGGTTAAATATTTTCACATTCGCTTGAAAATGTTTAGCATGCGTAGAGTGAAATTCTTAGTATACTTAGAGTCTGTAACTAGGGATGTATTATGGAGAGATGTTGACTACTACAAACTGCCATTCCTGTCGTCACGAGTTTAAGAATTCTCTTTTATTACTGAAAGTAATAAGATTAATTATTTTCACATTTGCTTGAAAAGGCTTTTGCATACTTAGAGTGAAATGTTTAGCAGACTTAGAATCTGTTGCTAAGGGTATACTTCGGAGAGATGCTGGTTACTTCAAATTACCATAACTTTTTTCTATCTAGGTTTATGTTCTTTGGAAAAGTTGCTGTTCCAAACTCTCGCTTGAGGTTGCGCCAGTGGCAAGGTGTTTTCCACAACTTATTTTCGACGTAAAACAAGCAGTCTTCCAAGTGATATAGGCTAGCTTTTGCATTGGTCTAAGTAGATGTCGCTTTCGGACGTGTTATTCGAAAAATATTGGCTTTTACAAATGACGAATTAAAAAAATAACGAAGATAGATTTTGTAAAGTGATAAAGGGACAGAAACTTTGTTTGCAACACACACCCATGATTGCTAATTTTTTTCCTCAATATTGTTATGTAGTAAATGATTTAAAAGAAGGCATGGATTACACTGACATTTTCTATCTTTTGATATCATAAGCACATTCGCTTCTTTCATACCAATAAAAAATTGAATTTTTTATTCATATTGGGAAGTACTAAATGATTTAAAACAAGGCATAGATTGTACTGACACTTTCAATCTTTTGATATCATAGGCACATTCGCTTCTTTTATACCAATAAAAAAATAGATTTTTTTCTCCATATTGGGAAGTGGTAAAGGATTTAAAACAAGTCATAGATTATATTGACTCTTTCGATCTCTTGATATCATATTCACATTCACTTTCTTTATACCAAGAAAAAATAGATGATTTTTGTCCTAGTGCCAATGGAGTTTGCATAAAGCATGGCCACAATGTAATGAGTCATGATTCTAGTAAACATGTACAGTAATATATTTTAATGTAAATAAACAAAAAAAGTATACAAATTATTGTCAGTTTCACATGTTTCAATGAACCGATGTAATTATTTGTCAAAATAAATATGTGCCCGATATACATTACTAATTATTTGAGTTTTATGCCTACGCTGAAATAGCTGTTTTGGTGCAAAATTTTCAAATTTTTTCTATTGCTCCATTTCAAAGGCCAATTTTTCAGGATTCCAAAACTGCTTTACTTTCAATTCGCACGATCATTGGATGAGAAATCATGGTCACTTTAATAAACCGAAAGCGATATTAAAAGACCAGAAGTAGCATCTATAAATGCATTTTCTAGGAAACCCATTTATCAGTGAGTTTTGTACACGGAAAACCTAATGGGCGCAGTGGCCCAGTTGGCAAGGGTAGCGGGCTAGTGATCTGAAAGTCACTGGCTCGTCGCTGACAAAATCCATTGTTGTGCACACTAATGGCGGCTGGTGCACGTAAAATCTGCCGTGGCTGCGATGTTCTCCAAGTTCTCAAAATTACCTCTGGGGGTGCGGGTCAAGTGTTCTGGTTTCGTCACTCGACTCGGTTCAAAATTACGGGACTCGACCTTTGGCCAAGTCTGACCCCGACCCTTTTGGTGAGTCAAAACATTAGCCGCTTCGGCACTTGATCCGATGTTGCTGTCAAGTGGCATATGCAACAACAACCAAAACCTAATAATTTTAAAAGCGTTCAATATATTTCAATGTAATTTTGCAAGTGTTTTAAATATTGCTGACTACGTTTTGATCTAAAAGCAAAGCTATATGTGCTGATTTAATCATTTTACAGGTACCTGTAATTATAAAAAAAGATAATTAAAAAAAATCAGTGTTTTAACGTAGGATTACGTTACTCCATAACGGTCCTGCGGAGAGGAAAATTTCAGACGCTAAAACTGTCCGTCCATCCGTTCTCGCGAGGTATAATTTTGGCAGCGCGCCAAACCCAGTCTATCGCTTGGACAAGTTAAACAGAAAAGTACCAAGATGCGTCGAAATTTTGACACACGTATAGAGAAATAAGAATTTAGAATACGTATAAAGAATTAAGAATTTTGAAAGGGTTTTGGGGTTTTATATGTTATATGTATTTATATATATTCAATGTATATATATAAATACATATAACATACAAAACCCCAAAACCCTTTCAAAATTCTTAATTCTTTATAAATTTCGATGTGCGTAAATTAATTACGTTGTTCGCTTTCATTTTAAGAACAAAGGAGTTGATTTCGGCATATACTATACGATCCCTGTAAATTTGGAGATAATCCCTCGTCGTTATATAAGTTTGTGAAGCCCGGAGATCCAGGCTCACCCAATCATTCCCCTTTTGCGGTGTCACATGACAGGCCGTCTACGAAAGTTATATAAGGACCTTTGGTCATGTACAGGTGGCACTTCTTTGGATTATCACCGCCCCTTAAAAATGTAGCAGTTTGACAGAAATAAAAGTTTTGTTGAGAGGTGCGGTGTGTTGCGTGTGTCCGGGCTTGAAGGGCCGATTTTGCACAAATACCTTCGAGTTGCCGAGAGCCACGACTTAAAATGCGGGAATTGAATTCTGTAGATTATTAACGGAAATAACCTTTGTGGGTCACGGCTGGCCGACCTTTCAGCTTTGCTCCTGTTTCCCTTCGCCTTCCCTGGTAGTCTTGGCACATACATACATATATATATAGACTAGCTGAAAACCCGCGCTTCGCTACGGAGTACATTCAAATTAAATACAACGGTCAAGCATGCAATTAATGCAAAAAAAAATAAATATATATATTTATAATAAATGCGACGATCAATGTTTACAATTCATGTAAAATATATATCTATATATATATATATATATATATATATATATATATATATATTTATAAAAAAATCGTAAGGGATATGTATTTTTTTTGGATAATATCCAATCGTCTGCTGCATTAGAAAGAAAACAAATTTTTTTTTGTCTATTTAGTTGTTATGCACGTGACGACAAATGTATTTAAAGTACCAGAAAAAAAAATCACGTGATCGGCATTTAATAAATTAAATTCTAAAAATGAATCTTTAAAAATTCACCAAAAATCAGAAAATCGAAAAATATTTCATTTTAAAGGAATTTTTATGATCTTTCTCGTGATATAAATTTTATAACCCTCAAATTATTATTTTAAATGCAAACTTTAAAAAAGTTTAAAAAACAGCTGAAAAATTTAATTTAAAAAAATTTAAGAAGAATTTTTCAAAAATCTCTCTTAGTGCACCCCTACACAATAAGAAGAATCGCCATGCAAAATGTCAGCGCGCAAATGTTCAGCGGTTTGGTCTGTGCGTTGTATGTCAGTCAGTGAGTCAGTAACGGAACTGTTTTATATATATAGATAATTTTAAATGCAAACTTAATAAAAGTTACAAAAAATAGCTTAAAAATGTAATTTAAAAAAATCTAAGAAGAATTTTTAAAAAATCTCTCTTAGTGCACCCCTACACAATAAGAAGAATCGCCATGCAAAATGTCAGCAGTTTAAGTCCAGCGCTTTGGTCTGTGCGCTGTCTGTCAGTCAGTCAGTCAGTCAGTCAGTTGCGGAACTGTTATATATATATATAGATACATATATACAGGGCTAGATTTGAGCAGAACGCGCCGGTACCTCTCTTTAGGTACCTCTCTTTATCAATAATTTGGAATCCCCCCCCCCTCACCCTGAAAGGTTACAGTTCCGGCACTTCTATTTCTAGAAATATAGCACTGCATATATACATACAAAAGAGGTAAGCTACGATAAGTAATCCTACGTTAATAACCCGCGGTAGTTTCGTTAGAAGAGATTACATGAAATTTTTTTCATTGTTTTTGGTACGCGTATTTCAATGATTTTTGGAAATATTGTAAAAGTTTTACTTCGGAACACAGTGAAGTGTCACAGTAGTAGTCAGTGTAAACAAAATTAAATTATATTTATTTGAACTTAGTGTAAGGTCTCTGGCGTAAGCTCTCAATTGTAATAAAAAATTATAAGCAATTCCCTATATTTAAATTTGAAATTTCAAACACACATAGTTATTTGAGGAACATTCTTCAGTTTGTGAGAGCCTGAGTGAAATATTTTTAAAGTTTACCTTTTTACCTTCAGTTCCTCAATACAACGTACCTTGGTCAATAGCCGTATGAAGATATGTGTTTACATTCTCAGGGCATATTTTTCTCTCTCGTTTAAAATTTCGAACGCACATAGTTGTTTCAGAAAAGTCTTTTAGTTTGTGAGAGCCTGAGTGAAATATTTTTAAAGTTTACCTTTTTACCTCTAGTTCCTCAATACAATGTACCTTGGTCGATAGCCATATGAAGATTTGTGCTTTCATTCTCACGGTGTATTTTTCTCTGGTTTAAAATTTCAAACACACATAGTTGTTTCAGAAACGTCTTTTAGTTTGTGACAGCCTGAGTGAAATTTATTTAAGTTTACCTTTTTACCTCTAGTTCCTCAATACAATGTACCTTGGTCGATAGCCATATGAAGATTTGTGTTTACATTCTCACGGTGTATTTTTCTCTGGTTTAAAATTTCAAACACACATAGTTGTTTCAGAAACGTCTTTTAGTTTGTGACAGCCTGAGTGAAATTTATTTAAGTTAACCTTTTTACCTCTAGTTCCTCAATACAATGTACCTTGGTCGATAGCCATATGAAGATTTATGTTTACTTTAGCACGGCATATTTTTCTCGGGTTTGACGGTTCACTGGCTGGTTGAACATATGTTTTCTACACGAGGGGTAATTACCTACTGTTTAAAGCCAATTCCGAACGGCTACAAATTTCCATGCGAAGAGTTGGACTTGAACCCTCCGATCATCGTTCGATCATCGTTCTACGAATTAAAATTTAAATCATAATTAGTTGTTTGAGAAACATCCCTTAGTTTCTGAGAGCCTGAGCGAAAATTTTTTAAAGTATGCCTTTTAAGCTCCAGTTCCTCAATACAATGCTCATAATTCCACAGCAGAAATCTCTCATCTTTCATGTCTTTGACGAATAAATGCGAAAAATCCTCCCATTAAGGTTTAATGCTTTTAAATACCGGCTTCCTTTCCTTTTAAGTGTTCAGGAACTTAATAAGCATGTCCACAATTGAATGGCTAAATTTGTTGACTGGAAAGGATTCCTCCAAAAGTGGCTGTTGAAAAAAAAAAAATTCTGTGCGCAGTCCGAGTGGTTGCCAGGGCAACTCCGCAGTTGGCTGTCATGTTCAGGTGGGGCATTTGATTTCTTTTTCAATAAATGGGAGTAAACTCCAAAAGCAGATAATAGAAAACGCTCCGTTGCGGATATATATACCGATTACTCTCACCTTTTGATTTTGTCGACCAGTTTCTTTCATAATTATAATGTTTTAAATAATAACGGTACAGTGATGGGCGATGCTAATACATAAAACAAAATAAATCAATACTGAGACCATTTAAATGGATTTCGAAACACCCCCGAATTCAAACCAGGAGCTACTTCTTGTCAATGCATTGTCTAGTCTGCGAGCTTTGCTTTATTCCTTGGTACCTATTTTCGGCGATTAAAAATTTCGTGAAGAACCACACGGGTGGGAATATCATTAACATCTCCACAGAATGAAATATGTCCTCCCATAGCCTAGTGGTAGCACGTCGGCTTTAGGTGCTGAGGGTGCTCGGATCGAATCTAGACAAGCGTCATTCAATACCGACGTTTCTAGGACAGGAGCACATTAAATTCATAGATCGAAAACTCCCCAATATAAGGTCGGAGACGGTGTGGGGGGGGGGGGGTACGACCCCCCCACGTGATGTCGCTTCTGGGTGTGCTCGGTCAAAATGGAGGTTGTACTTGGATCAGTCGAACTCCGACCCTTGTGGTGCCATTATAAACCTTAGCTGCACCCCTCAACCGGCTGGCCAGTATGGACCTGGTCTGGCATACTTCCGGGCAGGGGACATTAGAAACAACAACAACAACAGCAACAGATTAAAATCTATATCAAATTGTAATAACTACAAGATAAAAAGAACTTTTTATGTGCCATGTTTTTAAATTTTCTGTTGAATCATATAAACTGGACAATTCCATGTATTAATAAATAATTTTTTAAATTTTTTTGATGAATTATCCCATCAACTTGAAAGAAAATGAAGTTAATTGGAAGTTAACTTGCATTTAACTTCTTAGTCCCGTTCCGGCCAATAGATGGCTGCACCAGTCTACAAAACAAAAATTAACTGAAAATGAATTCAATCCTGCTTAAAGATGGCTAAAAGTATCAAAAGAATACATTGTCATCGTGTTCTGAGCTATTCTAAAAGTTTCAAATGTCTAGCTAGTCGGAAAGTTAGTCAAAAAATCGATTGCAAGATTTGAACTGGACAAACACACAAACAAAGAAGAAAGCGAGTTAATAAAAACATGTAAATAATTATGTTGAACTTGTAAGAAATTTTAATTCAACACCTGATAGTCATCGGATGCCAATCTAGTTCAATGACCATTGCTTTCAAAATCCCCATTTATTTGGCAATTTTTTATATGGGGTGCCGCACCACTTCCGAGGCTCTCGCTGACCACCGGTTGGGAACCACTGCCCTAGAAGAAGCCACCGAGAGAGACGTTGGTTGCTTACATTTGGAACACCGTGAACCAACACTAGATCCCATACCACCGCAATTTTGATCGATTAACCCTAGGAGTGATGTCTGGAGAGTTCGTACCTTCCCCTAACTCATGGGAGAACTCTCCGGTTTACGCATTAAACGTGCCCTTAACCAGCCTAGACACGAAGTTATTGAATGGTGTTCGCCGGAATGTGAACTGAGCCCTCTATTTATTCCATAAAAGTTCTCTTCTTTATAGAGCTGAAGGATATGTGGACCGGCAAATACTTTATTTTTTTGCATCACCAAATTTTAGAAGTTTATCACGGAGGAGGAAAATATTAATTTTGTCTTCTTTTGCAAATAAAAATTTGGACATAACTCTTAAATATTCCTCCGGTTCGAGTTTGGAAAAGAGGGAGTGTTATGCCTTTTCTTAAAAATAATTACGTTCTTTCAACCGGAAGGCCATTCTTTTTGCTTGCAATGGTATTGCCTTGCTAATGCTTTTCTATCCTATAATCACACAAGAACATGGAATCTGATGGTGAAAATCGTAATGGAATCATTGTTTCCTCATGGTATCGATCACCACATGTCTGGAATTACGCTTACGTAGTTGATTCACGAGCAAAAGATTTCTGAAGTCAGTTGCTTCGTCCATTTGGA
>OU015502.1:143819757-143832257 GCA_907164885.2 Dolomedes plantarius
CGAGCGTTTACCTGTAAATTACCCACTCGATTGTTAATTACACTTTTCGGGCGATTCATTGTCTAATTAAGAGACATCAATATGTTTGTTTCTTTTTGATTTTTTTACGAATGTAATTTTCTTTCAGTTTTTTAAAAACATATCCTCTAAAGTTAAAGCATCACTGCAAATGATTTTGATATTTTCCCAAGTAATGTCTTCCCAAGTAATGTCTTTGGCGGAGACGTTTTAATTCAGATAGCTATGGATTTTTTAAAGAGCAATGAAGTTCCCTGTTTTCATTACTTTAGTTTGCGGTAATGTATATATTAAAACAACGAACTCACCATTAACTAGATGCGACGAGGTTTTCTACACTAACTCTATTTATTACAGCACAGTTGGACTACAAAAATACCGTACTCAATTGCTAGCAGGCCACGGAGAATTATTTATTGCGCGTGTTAATCCCGGTAGCTATATTGCGAAAACCCTGCCAGAATTCAGCCGTGCCACTGCTTGTACATACGCCTCACTAACCTTTCTGTCTACATTTTATCACCATGCGCTGGAACGATAGATAACTTCAAAACACCTTCGGTAATCTTGGTAATGTCCGGCTGCTGTACGGCAAAGCGATCTTCACTTCTTCAATTGTTTTTCGTTCGCCGCTCATCTCCAGCCGACCTCGCGTTTTCCCTCTCACTGCCGCTTGTATACGCTATCCACAGGGATTCCCATCTCGTAGTAAAGCGTAGCTCACTTGCATTCGCTTGTTTCTTCTTCAAATGGCGATTTATTTAAACGAAAGGGGGGTTAAATTTTGATTCAATACCTCACAGAGCCCAATATTATTAAAAGTTTTAAAATTAAAAGAATGAACTGGGCCTCTCATATTGTTAGAATGGATAAAAAAAAATCCAGTAAAGAAGATTTTTGTTGCAAGGCCCTTTACTAGAAAAGAGGAAGGCCAAAACTAAGATGGCTCGACTCTGTTGAATCGGAGTGATTGGAGTGAGGAACTGGCAGACCAGGTTTAGAAATAGGCTGTCCTGGAGGAATCTTCAACAGAAGGCCCTGGCCCACCTTGCGCTGTCGTGCCAAATATGATAATGATGAATGTCTTCCCCTACAAACTCGAAGACAAAATTCAACAACATCCAAGAGAAAGATTGCATACTCTGAAGTACGGATGTAAACTCGAAGACAAAATACAACAATATCCAAGAGAAAGATTGCATACTCTGAAGTACGGATGTAAACTCGAAGACAAAATACAACAATATCCAAGAGAAAGATTGCATACTCTAAAG
Organism: Dolomedes plantarius; assembly: GCA_907164885.2. Lineage (NCBI taxonomy): Eukaryota > Metazoa > Arthropoda > Arachnida > Araneae > Dolomedidae > Dolomedes > Dolomedes plantarius. The sequence continues at coordinate 143,821,050 of OU015502.1, forward strand.
TACGGATGTAAACTTGAAGACAAAATATAACAATATGCAAGAGAAAGATTGCATAGTCTGAAGTACGGGTGTAAACTCGAAGAAAAAATTCAACAATATCCAAGAAAAAGAATGTATACTCTGAAAATCGGATGTAAACTCGAAGACAAAATTCAACAACATCCAAGAGAAATATTGCATACTTTGAAGTACGGATGTAAACTCGAAGACAAAATACAACAATATCCAAGAGAAAGATTGCATACTCTGAAGTACGGATGTAAACTCGAAGACAAAATTCAACAATATCCAAGAGAAAGATTGCATACTCTGAAGTACGGATGTAAACTCGAAGACAAAATACAACAATATCCAAGAGAAATATTGCATACTCTGAAGTACGGATGTAAACTCGAAGACAAAATACAACAATATCCAAGAGAAAGATTGCATACTCTGAAGTACGGATGTAAACTCGAAGACAAAATTCAACAACATCCAAGAGAAAGATTGCATACTCTAAAGTACGGATGTAAACTTGAAGACAAAATATAACAATATGCAAGAGAAAGATTGCATAGTCTGAAGTACGGGTGCAAACTCGAAGAAAAAATTCAACAATATCCAAGAAAAAGATTGTATACTCTGAAAATCGGATGTAAACTCGAAGACAAAATTCAACAATATTCAAGAGAAAGATTGTATGCTCTGAAGTACGGATGTATACTCTAAGATTTTCTTTGGAGATTAAATCATTAAACCAACACATCTAGCAGAGTAAAGGGATGTACTGAGCTAAAAAAATTTTGTATTTGGGATTAGTGTTACTTCAGTTGAAATTTCTCGTGCTTTAATTGCTTGAGTTTTTACCACACTGAAGTTTGAATATTCTTCTGTCGAGGAAGTACGAAATCCAAGCATCTCCAACTCTTTTACTCCTTTTCACAGTTCTAAAATTAATGCATCGAATCCGTGTCTAAAGAACATTTCATAAAAAAATGACTACAAGTTGTCTTTATTTTACCATTATGCAGGTATGGAAGTGAGACTTAAGGTATCTACCCTTTTGAAACGGCTGTTTTAATAAAAAATTTTATTTCTCAATTTCAAACGCTAATCTTTTAGAATTCTAAAACTGCTTTACTTTTCTTCGTGCGATCATTGGACGAGAACTTATGGTCAATTTAATAAACCGAAAGCTATATTAAAAGATAGAAAGTAGGATCTTTGAATGCATTTTCTAGTAAACTCATTTTTCAGTTACTTTTGTAAACGAGAAAGCTAACCATTTAAAAAGTTTTCAATATATTTTAATAAAATTTTGCAATAGTGTTTTACATATTACTAACGATGTTTTGAATTTAAAACTAAGCTATATGTTTTATTTTAATTATTCTACACGTACCTTTACTTATAAAAAGATAATTAAAAAATATCAGTGTGTCTTCACTTTTTTTAGAATACTTCAGTGATTTTTGGAAAATTTATAAACGTGTGTGCATATTTCGCGTAATATTAGAAAAAGGTCATAAAATTTCAGAAGCCTGAGGACATAACGCTCCATAGTATGTTCGAAACCGTCAATATGACGGCAGCCGTCTTTCTACTGTTAAAACGAAACAACCAACGTTTCTATATATTTTTTCTTCCCTATGCTGAGGCACTTTTACTGGGTGCATTCACCTTTTGTTATTCATCGCTGCTTTTGCTGACTACTTAACTATGGTAGCACCATTTCGGCGAGCCAATATTGCTCCCTATGAAGGGAACGACATGGAAACAACCAAGCCTTATTCGGAATTTCAACCCGAGCCCACTGCGAGGCAGCTCACGATGCTACCCACTATACAATGTGGGAGGCACGTCACTGTATCAATGATTGATGTTTTACCGCAAAAACAGCAATATATTGCAGAGAGTCGAAGTATATTAAGGGGACAGTGGACCTTCAAACCTAATATTTTTTGTTTTGAATGGATTTGCTTGAAATTTGAATATGTGATTAGTACCATAGATATGTAAAAGTGGTTAAAATTTAAAGATGAAATATTAATAATTTAGGAATTAGGAATTATTTATTATATCAAAAATTGGCCTCATTAAAAATGTTCCATGCGTTGCATATAATATGGTCATTTTTATTTACACGATACCTTATAAAACTAACAATGAAACTTATTGCTTATTTTAAACATTCATTAAAAATATAAAGAGAAAAGAACAATAATAGTGAAAACAGCCTTTTTATGACGCAAAATACCTATAAATCATCTTTTCAATTACAAAATTTAGAAATTCTGAGCTACGAAGCATAATTATTTTCAATAAGATTTATTTCCTATACAGTTAAGTATATAAAAATTAAATTTCAAAGCAACACGATCATTAGAAATGCGCCTGGAGCAGTTTGAATATTCGTATGACACGAAAAGTTTTATTTTAAGAAAAACACTTTTAAAGTTATTGCTATTAGTAACCACATAATATCTAAATTAAATATAAATGCCTATAACTAGGAAAGTGATCGCAGTAATTAAAAATTCTTTTTGCATTACATTCCTACTCGTCTGTAGTTTCACAATTCAATAAAATAAGAAAATCGAATTTTTGGACAAATTTCCCAATTTTGTAAGTCCACTGTCTCGTTAAAGAGGTTAGGGCTCGAATATTCCGCAGAAGGTTTGCAATACGGGGTCGAGGTTTACAGACGATAATGTGTGAACATAGCAGGGAGGGTTTATCGTCTCGATGTTCCATTTTGCTTTTATAAACTTATATTTTTTTCTCGTTTTTAGTTATATACTTAATTTCTCCTACATGGGTATATACTATTTTTTGTCTATCGAATGTGTTATTGAAAATATATAGCTAAAAGGGCAGCGCACACAGAATTTTCATACATTTTTAAAACTTCGAAGTGGTGGATACTTTGAAACTAATGTTTACTCTATAAAAGTAAATTATAAGACTTTGCATGGAGTTACGAATACTTTACTTTAAAATATTAGTAATTAAAGAACACCTCTTTCCTTGCACTTGATACTATTATCTCATACTCCACACTTATATACTCCACCACGATACTCCACCACGATATATCAGGTGCGGTGTTTCTTTTGGTATTTGTCCCATACGAAAAGAACATTAAAAATTAATTTTCCAGCTCCTTTCACTATGTAAGTCGATGATGAATTATTGAAATTTTTACAGATAAGTTGAAAACCGAAACACAGATGAAAGCAAAGTAATTTTATTAAGAAGTTATATAGTGGTATCGACCAAATGTTTCCAGATATTTTAACCACGTTCTTAACCTTTAGCCTACGGGGTCATTATATATATATATATATATATATATATATATATATATATATATATATATATGTATATTATATATATATATATATATATATATATATATATATATATATATATATATATATATGTATATTATATATATATATATATATATATGTATATTATATATATATATATATATATATATATATATATATATAAATATATATTCTTGGGCCCGTATTCTTGGGATACATGCTATCCCAACCCCGTAAGGAAAAGCTTAACCTATGCTGTTGGTATCTTCATGTTACTACTATTGGATGACAAACCCTCCGGCCACCAGATGTTGCTGAAAAGTTCTGTCGCCTTTACTAGTATTTCACTTTTTTAAATTCGTATGAAATGTTACAAAACATGTATCAACAGTTTTATGGGTCTTATTTTTTATGTCTGTGTTAAGTACAAGTATCTGAATGTGATAAGTCTTTTGATCAAGAATTTATTAATGTTCTTTTTGCTTTCCTGCATGTGTAATTTTATAACTACAGTAAAACCTCGTTTAGCCGGACAAACTGGGACCATAGGCAATCCAGACAATCGAAAATCCTTTTAATCCAGGTAATATGGGTAATAAGCAAAACAAAATCCTTAACCCTTTGAGGGGCGCCGTTTACACAGTGCAAACGCCTACATCTAGTCTTTTTTTCACTTGCATTAAATGTATTCCTGTTAAATGAGAAGGAAAATGTTTAGTACTGCCATCTGTTATCAGTTTAAAGAAGTAAAAACGTTTTGCAACCTTTAATTGGCAAATTTAAGATTCTCTAAGTTAAAGAAAACGAGGAAAAATCTGCACCGTGCAAAAGGGGGAGGTTGTTGCCCCTGAAAGGATTAACTAAGCAGAATTACCATTTATTACGATAAAAAACTATGTTTCGTAACAAAATTACATTGTATTGTTAACAAGACATTAAAAAATATAAAAATAACTTTTCTGAGTCAATCCACGTGAACGCCCTGTCGCACTCTAGTAAAGATTTCTTAAACTCAACAAAAAGCATTTTATTTCCATAATTTATGAGGTGAAACGTCGCAACGTCACTGGCTACGTCAGTTTTCGATCACGTGATTATCGGGTGGCAGAAAACGGAAGCCGTTCCTATGCGTTTGCATGTGTTTTTGGACGATACCTTCATTTTGAGTTAAATAATTTAAGTTTATTTATAAAATTCCTTATATTAGTTGCATGTAACAGGTATTTTAACACTTTTTTTTCAATATTTCGCAAGGTTTAAGAGAATATAATCATTCTTTCGTTGAGAATGATCATTATTATGTTGAGATATGTATAGATATCAGGATAAGTTACTTCAGGCCAGCGTCTAGTATCGTAAATTCCAGTCTTCCTCTGTCAATAAATACGGGTCACATACTGAATAAACCTTTCCGGGCTGTACCTGAATGTTTAATTTAGTGATATACCTTTGTTTAGATACCGTATCTAAAGACTTTGCGTCATCTGAGAGCATTTTATTCAACAAGCTGTAAGAATGCTGATTGAACGCCATGTTAAATTATGCAATGTTTTGCCACTCCTCGCCAAACAAGAAGTAAAATCTGCAAGACTTGAGATGTGACGTGTTGCGAGACACTGCCCTATTGTACAATCTATGCAGGAACTGTACATTCAATCAAACTAAAAAATGAATATTTGGCGCACAAATTGTTACGTTTTTGCTATAATAATTAGAAAGTATTATATAACGTGAACATTAAATAAAAAAACGTCTACAAATCTGATCCGGAGATCCGGATAATTGAGGTTTTACTGTACTATGTATTTGATAAATTTATTTTTAAGACAAGACCAGAAGTAAAATGTTGCTCTTTATCGAAGGATTCTAACTTACGTTATAATTGTTAGAACAAGAGAGGCAACTGCGTTAAGTTAAGAGTTCCGTGGACGGGGAAAGCAGACATTTACGTATTTACAGTAGGTCAAACATATACAAGTTATAACAGAGATAGACACAGACAGACTAACTGAAAAAAAAGAACATCACATGTGTTTATAAACTTATACGGGATCCCAGAAAGCGCAAATAGTAACTTTTAATAAAACATCCAATAGAAATCTTTGATACGAGAATAAATCAGAGAGAAGGGAAATTATTAACACTAGAAAAAAACAAAGATATTATTAAACATGTCTCTCTCTCTCTCTCTCTCTCTCTCTCTATATATATATATATATATATATATATATATATATATATATATATATATATATATATATATATATATATATATATATATGTATGTATGTATGTATGTATGTATATTACAGATAATAGTCACTCTAACACTATTATTAACATTAGAAATTATTAAATTATTCTATTTAATAACATGACCCAGAACTATTTCTCACAGTGGAACGTTAAAGATAAAATTCTGACTAATTTAAGTCTTAAAAAAGGGACACTTACACCTTCACTTTATGAACACCCCACGTCGTTTGTATGCAGTAAGAATAAGTTTTAATAAATATATTAGATAATAAAGTAGTTCTGACTCATACCAAACAGGAAAAAAGTTGCGATATGATATGCAGGATGAAACTCATTTATTATATAAAGAAAAAACAATTAATGTCAAACCAGTACATGAAACTCGAAGTTCAAGATTAGGCCTATCATTCCACACACCTAATCGCCTCGCACCCACAAAGCAAAACGACCTTCTTCTATCATGGCCAAACAGTGAGTGCCTGTTGCCTCAGCGAGTCGAAAAAACCAGTTCATTCTCCCCTTCAATATCTCACCAAGACGCATGAGCAAGAGAGCCAAAGGGGTGCCGTATTTGCCTTGCATTGCCTCTAGTGGTAATAATTCCACTCGATATTTTTTAAATGCCATTACGTTTTGCAATTGAGCAAGTTATAAGGCTCATGAACTGTTCCTGAAACAGGATACGTGAATTGCTTTATAACAATAACGATATAATTTTGCATATATTTAAGCTATTCTTCTATGGGAATGTAAAAGTTTTTGCTTGAAAATCAAAAGAAATCGAACACGAGACCCGTCAAATTGGACAGTTGAGGTCAAGTGCCCTGAGTATCCGCTCACCTCTGAACTGAAACTTTCTTATATAAGTGAGACTTTTAGTTTTCTTCTGTAATGCTTCATTGATTGGAATATGGCAACATACAGGAGGTCATAGTGATACAAAAGCTACATATATGCTACACATAATAGTCTCGTTGGTTTAAGCAGCCAGAGCGTTGACTAGATTTTGGTTTCCCTGAAAGAAGAACGCCCGTGGTTGCTTGTGGAACCAGTCTTGAACGTCATCATCGACCTCTGCATCGTTAGCAAACCGGTGGCCCTTGAAAACCTTTTTCAGTGGGACGAAGATGTGGTAGTCGTAAGGTGGCAGGTCGGGGTATAGGGAAGATGATCGAGAATCTCCCAGCGGAAGCGCTGCAGAAAATCTTGTATACGGCATTCGATTCCATGGTGATGGCCAAGTGTGCTTGACCCGTTCGCGACCAGCGTCCCGTATGCGCGACGCAACGATTCCACTGTTATCAGACCAGCGTCTCGCATACGCGAAGAACTCTAATCATCACGGGGAGCCCAGTGTCGCGTATGCGTAACTTGAAAATGGAACGATTTGTTTGAATTTTTTAAATGCTAGTAGATGGCGCTAAATGGTAACGGTTTTCACAACGGTCGAGTCATATGGCATTTGACCTTCATGTACGGGCATTAGTTTCTGTTTTTCTGTTCTGTGCTTCTGGATTTGATAGATTTATTGGTGTAAACAAGCTGTGAATCACGGCTCTTTAAAGTGCACGTATGTGTTGAAGGGACGCCGGCGTTTTTATTTATTGCTTTGCTTTTTTCGTTAGGAGAATATGGTGAAGTGCATCTAACAGACTATTACAGGGTATGAGAGAGAAATATTTCTGGGTGTTTTTTGTAGATGTTTTGGATATTTTTTTTCTTTTTCTTTTTCTCGAACACGAAATCACTTTGTCGCTAGACAAAGTGATTTCGTATATACATCATGAGACTGCTGGCCATTAATTTAAGGGGTGGGGTTATATTCAGTTTCATTTCGTTATCCATGGCTAAAAGACCGAGATACCTAACTAAGAGTGAAATAATATGTGTTGTAATCAAAATATGGGAGGTGTTGACACTGGCAATTCTATCTTTAATCACTATCCAGCATTTCGAAAAACAGTGAAATGACATAAAAAGCTGTTTTTTGGTTTGTTAGATATGCCACTTCTAAATGCAAATGTAATATATTCGAAGGTAAAAGGAGGGAAAATATTCGCTTTGGAATTCAGATCCAGAGGTGTTAATCAGATAATAGAACAGTTCGCAAAACCAAGAAACTTAAAAATTTGTCCAAAATCATCGGGCACTCAACCTTTGCGTTTATCTGGAAGACATTTTCCGAAAATTTAAATTGACGAAAAAGGTTATAAAGATAGAAGGCGATTTTTGTGTGCGCTAAAAAAAAGGAAAAGCGAAAGAAAACATCGTATTATAAGTGCAAAATATGCAACGTAGGACTGTGTGTCGATCCTTGTTTTGAACTATTCCACGCACAACACAATATTTAAATTGGAATTTCATTATCTACAGATAATTATTGCTTAATTTTCATTTTTTTAAATATCGTATTTCTAACTTTGGTTTCGTGTATACAGTATTTGTTTCCGTGTGTTTAAGTCTAATTATAGTATTTTGTATGTTTCATTTATTTCTATTAACGTTATATTCATTTTATTAATACATATTTCTAAGTAGTATATTATATACATAATTTCTAAAATTGAAGTCATTATATTAACATGCTGATTTAATGTGAATTTTTTGTAAAATTAGGCTTAACTGCTGAAAATGCGTGGGCCGGTGGCGAAGCTCCATTTCGGTCCCGTGACTGCGATTCGTTTTCCGCGCGCTGGTCCTCAAGGGGTTGAGAAGGTCTAGGCATGTCCCGTGCTCAAACACCCCTTACCAAATACCCTAAACTGTCTGATTACTGTGCACTGTGACAGACACTCATGTCTATACACGTCTCTCCTACGATGATAAATTTCGGCATCATTAACACCTTCTGCAGTCAAAAATTGAATAACCGCTCACTGGGCCTCTTTGGACCAATCTGAGTCACGTAGTCACCTTGCTTAAGGGGTCACAGGACCTTCTAAGGGGTGGGAAATAGGAGTGACATTAGAGACTTGAATAGCCAAAAGAATGAAAGAAAAGAAAGTAAATGAAAAGAATCTTCTAAAAGAAGGTTTTGTTTATACATCGGGAGCCTTTTGAGCTATTTCAGTCAAATAAATAAAAGGTAAAATTGATAGTGAAATTTTGAACTAAGTTTTTAAAAGAGCAATTTTTTTAACATTGTGCGCACTGTTACTACCAAACTATTAGTGCAATATTGGAAAAATTTAACCATATGTATATGCTGTAGCAATCTATAACTCAAAACCAAAAATTAGAAATTTAAAAAAAATTAAATTGTTTTTGAAGAAAGAAACTTGTAATTTTTTATCTATTGTGAAATTTTTACAATTTATGAGTATTTAAAAATTTAATCAATACTTTTTAACAGTAGTTTGGTTTTAATTTAAAGATAGGTGTATTGTAAATACATTACAAAGACCATTTAATTACTGTATGTATATTTTTATGTTTTATCATGCGAGCAGTGATTTAAGGCATTCCGTATCTTAGACTCATATTCATTTTCTAAACATGTAATAAAAATATTAATTTACAATGAAAACCTTTCATTTTTGCTGAGCATATAATAAAAAATGTGTTAATCAAATGCCAATTGAAACCGACCTTTCTTTTTGTAATTTTATTAAAGTTTGATTATTTTGAACATGACTATGTTTTCGGCAATTTCGACAAGCTCAAAGGTACTGTGCCCCCTTTTTAAACACGTTCAGACATCCCACTAACATTTTCCGACGATAGAAGCTTCGTTTCGTAACATACAATGTCGTCTACTGGCGCAAACGCAAAACTCTGGATATTTAACCACTGCCGCTGAAACAAAAGTCTCGCTTTCATTTCCGCCATCCTTATATCAAACGCTTATAGATGCTTAGTTTTACTGGCAGGAAGAGTCTTAACTGCTTGAGCATATTTTTAAAATATTTTTAAAATTATACTCTCTCCGAGGTAAATAATTTTTATAATAAATTATTCTCTAGACTGAGTGAGTGCTCACGTCTTGCTACTACATGTTGCACTCTACTGAAGGTAAAGATGCATTATGGAGTAATAAACTATCTACGAAAAGAAGGAAACTTTATCAAAAAACATTCTGATAACTTTTCCTTATTTTAAAGAGCACAGTCTGGAAACAATAAGAGAAAAAAAGACCTGTCCCATTTTTCTTCTCAGCCGCACTTGCTTTCGGAAAGAGCTTTAAAAAAAATTGGATTTTCACCTTTCAGCAAGTTTCCTTAACCGTAAAATTAGATAAAACGGGAAGATGAAAAGAGGTGATGCCTTTGCCTCTACTCAGGGCGCTTTTCCTTTTTTGCAGTATTCTTGATCATACTGTGTTATAAGCTGTGGAAATATAGAAAATATAGCAAATTTTACGTTGCGTTAATAATTTACGTTATCATGTAAAATCGCTTGAAGGAAATGCTGACTGCATAATTTATATATATATATATATATATATATATATATATATATTATATATATATATATATATATATATATATATATATATATATATATATATATATATATATATATATATATATATATATATATTTATATTACAGGATAATAGTCACTCTAACATTTTATCGTAACAGCATTCGCGTTCTACAAGATTTTTACTCGTACAACACGATTTCCTATAATATTTCATACAACCCGTAGCATATTTATCACTTTATACGAGAGTCTACACTCTAGTTAAATGGTTTGTGAAATTTGATATTTCGTATGTGGGATTATTGAATCCTCTTCACAAATACTAAAATTCTGTGATGGTTTTATAAGGGGAGATGTATCTAGATTCAATGGAAATGATCTCCACTTGAGTCATTTTACATTGAAACGCATAGTGTTTCGGAGTTTCAGACATTGTGACAGCAGAAGAGGGAAATTGAAGAATAGATGCAAAGTTAATTAAATTAATTGGAAGTTAATTAAAGTTCCAATTAAATTAAGTTAATTGGAAAGAAATGGTAACTGGGCATAGAAGCGATAAGGAACGAAAAGGAATAACGGGCAATAAAACCGAAACGATAGATAAAAAGTGAAAACGGCCTTAAGAGAACAAGTGCAGAAGGAATGGGTGAACAGATGGGAACATAGATTAGAAGCTGCAAGAAGCAAATGAGGAAAGGTATAATAAAAGGCACTTGAAAACAAAACAAGGATGCGGAAAAGAAAGTTTATGCGGGCAATAAAAGAGGTTCAGTACGTAACGAAGGGTGGAGAAGAAACCGTGAGAAAATAAAAGCAAGGTGGAGTGATAGGTTACGTCCAGGTTGCGAAATAGAGAAACTAAAGATATAAGAAAAACCGCAAGCCAATGAAATGGTAAGGGTGAGAAACGATGTACCCAATAAGGAAACGAAGGAGGAGGTGCCAAACGTCAGATGGATGAAGATATGGAAAAGATATAACATATAGAATATAGACGAGCAGTCAGAGATCGAGAGACTAAGAGGCTGCATTCTAAAGAAAATGAGCAAAGATAGATGCAAAGGCCTGTAAGCTGACTTAAGCTAAAAGAAGCTAAAAGACGCCATGTTCGTCGCTAACAGCACCACAGTTTTCGGGGAAGAAGTCCAAGTGTGAATGTAAGAAGTGTAACTTTAATGACAGGTTACACCCCAGTCTATGGTAGCACTGCAGA
>OU015502.1:143836541-143864041 GCA_907164885.2 Dolomedes plantarius
AAGAAAAATGTTTATGAAAATTGGAATGGAATTCAGAAAAAAAAAACGCTGAAAAATTAACTATTCAAGCGATTAAATAATCGATACCCAGATTTGATTGTAATACAGTTTTAAGTGATTAAAATGCAAAATAGAGGAAATATCTCAAAAGTTTAGTCGAAAGGAGCAGTTTAAAATTTTGTTTATCAATTTAAAAATATTAAAATTAAAATAAAATTTGTAATTTCTTTTAAGGTATCCTATATACTTATGGTGAAATGTGTATATGTACAAAATTTCACATCTCTATGATAAAAAGTAAGAATATAAATTTTAATGTCCACCACTCCTTTAAATCCGTGAACCGGATAGTCCTTACACGAGATAAGCCGATGGGGAAAGGTTTTCAAAACTTGTATAGTGTGCAGAATTTTATATTATAGGAACCTTCAATGTAACTAGAGACTTTTTAACCCACTGACATCAGCCTTTAGACTTAAAAGTGCAAATAATTTCTTAATGTGCTAAAGACGGTCGGGCAAAAAGTTGATAAAAATCTGCAATTTTACATTTCATTACGTGTATTTAAATGTGTATTGAATGTTAATATAGGGAGAATATTACGTTTATTTTGGATCTTTAAGCACTTGTGGGAAACAAAAGTTTCATTTTTTAAATTAGAATACATTTTCAAGCGAAGTTTTTTTCATGCATGACTATAGTAATCATTATGCACATAAAAATTATTGAACACACTGATACTTGAAATTTTATTAAAAAATGAATTCAAAGTTTAAAGCATGATTAATGTTTGATGGATTAACCAATCATACATACATACACACACACACACACACACACACACATATATATATATATATATATATATAAAACAGTTCCGAATCTGACTCATTCATTCACTGACTGACTGACTGACATATAACGCACAGACCAAACCGCTGGACCTAAAGGGCTGAAAATTTGCATGGCGATTCTACTAATAGTGTAGGGGTGAACTAAGAAAGATTTTTCAAAAATTCTTCTTAGATTTTTTAAAATTCAATTTTTAAGCTGTTTTTTAAACTTTTTTTACGTTTGCATTTAAAATAATACATTGAGGGTTATAAAATTTATATCACGAGAAAGATCATAAAAATTCCTTCAAAATGAAATCTTTTTCGAACCTTTACCTTGATTTTCTGAATATTGGTAAGATCTGAATATTGGTATTTTTAAAGATTAATTTTTAGAATTTAATTTATTAAATGCTAATCACGTGACTTCTTTTTCTGGTACTTTAAATAAATTTATCGTCACGTGCATAACAACTAAATAGACAAAAATGATATTCTTTTTCTTTCTAATGCAGCAGACGATTGGATATTATCCAAAAAAAAAAATAAATATCCCTTACGATTTTATATATATATATATATATATATATATATATATATATATATATATATATATATATATATATATATATATATATATATATTTTACATCAATTGTATACATTGATCGTCGCATTTATTATAAATATATATATATATATTTATTTTGGCATTAATTGCATACGTTGACCGTTGTATTTAATTTGAATGTACTCTGTAGCGAAGCGCGGGTTTTCAGCTAATATATATATATGTATATAAATATATAGAGAATCTATGCTCACTTCTACCCAGACTTGGGTGTATATAATTTGAAGTGGCACTCTATTTGAATTATATACAAACACAATTTATACATGAAACAATGTTTATTGGATTCATTGCACATATAATTGGCTTTTACAGCAATAAGCATGCGTACTACTTGTACGGAATGTAAATACAGCTTTCAAGAACAATATAATTTTATACTCACGAACAGTAAGTCAAACCAGCAGTACTGCCACGTAAACTTCTGGCCCGTAAAGCACTAGCGCAGGATAACACCTTTTTCAACCTTAACAACAACTCCCCTTTTCCCTTTTCATTAATCACGCTGCGTGGTATTTATACTAAGCGCGTATGCCAAAATTAGCATATCTAAAGCAGCTTCTTTAATTCACTCAAAAGTTCGATTCTTGTGAATCGAATCTTGTGTATACCTTACAAATATAATGCTAAAAGATGAAGTTCTATACATTTAAGCTTTGTTTTCTATAAATATTTATCTTCTAAATTAGCATTGAACAAGCGTTATAATTACGTTTGACGCCCGCACGTCTTATTAAATATTAAAGCAAACAAGCTGAAGTGTTACGATAATATGATGCACTGAAATCAACTAACTGAACTCTGACAGCATGATACGAATTTAATATCCATAATTGGTTCCAAAGAGTGCCTAGTGTAAAGCCACTTAAAAGATATTGCAAAATTTCCGTATGATTTTTTTTTTTTTTATTATTTGCGTTTTAGAAAAAGGATTACTTTTTGCAAAAAGCTAAGGAAATCCCCGTGGAGTTACTTCTTCCTTTGTTCTGAATTTTTCGAAACAGTTTTTCTGTACGTAATGTGCGTAAAATAATTGTGCGAAATGCTTTAAACGCTTGAATATTTTTTTTCAGGTTCGTTTTCGGGCATTATTCGAAGAATGTATAGGATTTTTTTTCAGTGTTAGAGAAAATATTTAAAGGTTTAACAGCAATGTGTTCTTGTGACTAAGCAAAAAATTAATTGATTTGCAAGAAGAAAAGAAATGGAGAACATAATCCTCATTTTATACAATAGAAATTAATGCAAGACATAAGTAACTGCAAAATTTTTAGGTTTTCGGCATTTTATTTTTGCATCATATGCATTAACTAGCTGAAAACCCGCGCTTCGCTACGGAGTACATTCAAATTAAATACAACGGTCAACGTATGCAATTAATGCCAAAAAATAAATATATATATTTATAATAAATGCGATGATCAATGTATACAATTGATGTAAAATATATATCTATCTATATATATATATTTATAAAAAAATCGTAAGGATATGCATTTTTTTTGGGATAATATCCAATCGTCTGCTGCATTAGAAAGAGAAAAAAATTTTTTTTTGTCTATTTAGTTGTTACGCACGTGACGATAAATTTATTGAAAGTACCAGAAAAAGAAATCACGTGATCGGCATTTAAGAAATTAAATTCTAAAAATGAATCTTTAAAAATTCACCAAAAATCAGGAAATGGAGGTAAAAATTCGAAAAAAATTTCATTTTGAAGGAATTTTTATGATCTTTCTCGCGATATAAATTTTATAACCCTCAATGTATTGTTTTAAATGCAAACGTAAATAAAGTTCATAAAACAGCTTAAAAATTTAATTTAAAAAAATCTAAGAATTTTTGAAAAATCTTTCTTAGTGCACCCCTACACCATAATAAGAATCGCCATGCAAAATTTCAGCCCTTTAGGTCCAGCGGTTTGGTCTGTGCGTTGTATGTCAGTCAGTCAGTCAGTCAGTGAATGAATGAGTCAGTTACGGAACTGTTTTATATATATATAGATTACAAAAATATCCTTATGTCAAAGGAATATAAGGAAATTCCCTTTCTGTACCTATTTCTAAAGTGCGTTTTGTTATGCTTTAATAAATAGATACTGAAACGTAGAAATCAAAAATGGAAAACAATGATATTGCCACAATGTACAGGTAATTAATACTCAGAATGCTATAGCAATACATTAAGTTCAAATTATGGTGCCACCAGTTTTTTTTATTGATTTGAAATTATATTTGAAAAGTCGGAAAAAAAAGACAAAGTTCAGATTACAAAGTTTACTTTACAAGACTTCCTATCCATGTGGATATTTGATCAAAATAGAGCGTGACAATTCGTCTTTGTTGATCAAATTCAGTATCAGATTCTGAAAATATGGTAATTAATATTATGGACAAATTAAAACTATTAATTATCGCTATTTTGCATAATTTTGAAGAATTCTACATTAATAAATTCCGCTGAACTAAACAGGCAAAAATTTTATTAGTGTAAAAATTGAATTATTATCAACCAATCCAGTAGGATTTAGAGCACTGCTGTTTCACGTGGTTGGTTTATTAAGTTATGGAATATACATGGCGGAAATAGAAATTATAATCTGGAGACCTGAAGAACTGACGGAGTCATTTTAAAAAAATTTGGCGATCAAATGTGACACAAAAAGCAAATATCAGTAGGACCCCTTTAGTATTTTTAAAAGCAGAATTTTGTGCAAAAACATAAAACGTTGCAAGATGTCGACGATTAAGAGTCCCTTATTATGTAAGATCCCTTATAGGCTTGGTTTCGAACCTCCCTAAAACTAGTGCCAAACAACACCTTTGTTGCCAACATATTCGCCCCTTAGAAAAACATATACGTTACACTTACTTTATCCCCAACTTAAAGTATCCAATTATCATTTACGTTCCTCCATAACAGTCCTCCGGAAAGCAAAATTTCAGACGCTAAAACCATCCGTCGTCCCGAGTTATAATTTTGACGGCGCACCAAATACTGTCTGTATGGCAAGCAGTAAAAAGCAGTAAACAGAAAATTACCAAAATGCGTCAAAATTTTGACATATATATATATATATATATATATATATATATATATATATATATATATATATATATATATATATATATATATATATATATATTATATATATATATATATAAATATATATATAAATATATATATATACATATATATATATATACATATATATATATATACATACATACATATATATATATATATATATATATATACATATATATATATATATATATATATATATATATATATATATATATATATATATATATATATATATATATATATATATATATATATATACATATCTATATAAATAAAGCAGAGTGTCTCTATGTATGTATGTAACGTATACAAATCTACATTTCTTGACGAATCTGGTTGAAACTTCGTATACTTATGTTTTGAAGCCTTGAGATAATTCTACGATTAGTTTGGAAGCTTTAAAATAATTATAAATAAATACAGTTTTTAAATAATATTTCATCTCCAGACGATGGAATCAATCATTCATAAGAACTGCGCATGTGCACCAATTTGATGTTATTGTTAATCCAAGATGTCCAAGGTAAGTGAACGCATGGAATATTTTTATTTGGAGTTATTTAAAGTTAATTTTCTAATATTACTCCTTTAGTTTTTTTTTTCATTAATCCTCTTTTACTGGGTTAATTCCCAGTAAACGGATTACCGTTGTACTCTGGAATATTTCTGTGATAGTAACATACTGTTTTCACTGGAAGCACGTACATCTGTGAACAACTATTTTCAAGAGTGAAGCACACAAAGAGTCAAATTAGAACCAAAATATCGGATAAACATCTTAACAACACCATGAGAATTGCAACCCCCTTCAATCGACCCAGATACTGAAGCTTTAGTTTTTCAAATTCAATGCCAAATATCACATTTATTTTATGACTCCTATAGTTATCTTTTTAATTATAAATAAAATTTATAATGAAATAAATACATATGTTAACTATACATTATACTTTTTTTACTCATCAACAATTTTTAATGTTAGGTATATTTTTGTGTGGCCCAAGACAATTCGTATTTTTTCAATGTGGCCCAAGGAAGCGAAAAGGTTGGACACCCCTGCTTTAATACTTTATTTTTTTGTTGTTGAATTATTTACATTTTACTTAAATTTAATTCAAGCAATACTTTGTTTAGCTTTTATTTATACTGTGTTATTTATTATATGTTATATATACTGAGTTTATTTTATAAATTAATTTTGGTTAACAAAATTGAGGAAGGAAAAGAATTTTTCTTCTGCTTGAGACTGTTTGCAGGACGTGGGATGCGTATCCACAAAATTTAAATATCTTTATTCGTTGGTTTTTAGTATTGATGTGTATGACATTTCCCATCCCTTTTTTATACTATGATATTTATACTGTGTTTAATTTTTCATGCAGAGTTCACAAGGCAAAAGACAATTTGACATTTTTACTTTTCAGCTTTTAGTGGTACAATGATAAAAGGCTGAATCTATCTAAATTCTGAGATGTGTATAGTATTTCACATGTTTTTTTCCTATGCTATTTATACTGTGTTTAGTTTTTAAGTTGACTTTGGTTAACAAACATTCATATTGAACTCCAAATCAAGAAACGAGAAACATAGTTTATGAAGGTACTTTGAGATAATATTTGGATCAGTTTAATTGAACAGAGATTTATATGGAATTTAATAAGGACATGATGTTTCTATTATTGCTACAGAATCTTGCATTTACGGTGCGTGTAGCCCAAATTACAGGTTTCTGTTAATTTTTTCGTCAGTCAGTGCCTTTAACCAATACTTTAATATTTTATTATTATTATTATTTTTTTTTGCTACAGAATCCTGCATTTATGGAGGTATTTATATGGGCAATTAGACATTTTTACTTTTAAGCTTTTAGTGATTTATTATAAATGTATATATTTTATGATATTTATACTGTTATTAAATCTATGTTATTTATACTGTGTTTAGTTTTTAAATTAATTTTTGTTAACAAACATTAGACAATTTGACATTTTTACTTTTAAACTTTTAGTGGTAGAATAATGAAAAGCTGAATCTACTTAAATTCTGAGATGTGTATAACAATTCACATGTTTTTTTTTTAAATGTTATTTATGCTGTGTATACTTTTTTAATCGATTTTGTTTAACAAACATTCGACAAAATGACATTTTTACTTTTCAGTTTTACTTTTTAAAACTCTTTACTTTCCAAGAGACAGTTCGACATTTTTTCCTTTTCAGCTTTTAGTGGTTTATTATAAATGTATATATTTTATGTTTTACTTTTCAGCTTCTTTTGCTCCAAAGATGAAAGGTTAAATCTAGCTGAATTCTGAAAAATTAATTATAAATTTATATATTTTTATATTGAATTTTATTATTTGGGTGTATAACATTTGACATACTTATTTTTCTATGTTATTTATACTGTGTTTAGTTTTTAAATTGATTTTGGTTAACAAACATTCGACAAATTGACATTTTTACTTTTCAGCTTTACTTTCCAAAAGACAATTTGACATTTTTCCTTTTCAGCTTTTAGTGGTTTATTATAAATGTATATATATTTTATGTTTTACTTTTCAGCTTCTTTTGCTCCAAAGATAGAAGGTTAAATCTTGCTGAATTTTGAGGACTTTATTATAAATTTATATATTTTTATATTGAGATTTCTTTTTATTTATGTATAATATTTCACATGCTTTTTTTATGTTATTTTTACTGTGTTTAGTTTTTAAATTGATTTTTGTTAACACACATTCCACAATTTAACATTTTTACTTTAAAGCTTTTAGTGGTACAATGATGAAAGACTGCATCTACCTAAATACTGAGATATCTATAACATTTCACATGCTTTTTTTTTTTTTTTTTTTTTTTTTTTTTTTTGCTATGTCATTTATACTGTGTTAAGTTTTTAAATTGATTTTTGTTAACAATCCTTCTTAAAATTCCGGGCAACGCCGGGTACTTCAGCTAGTATATATATATATATATATATATATATATATATATATATATATATATATATATATATATATATATATATATATATATATATATGTATATATATATATATGTATATATATATGTATATATATATATACATATATATATATATATACATATACATATATATACATATACATATATATACATATATATATATATATATATATATATACATATATATATATATACATATATATATATATATATATACATATATATATACATATATATATATATATATATACATATATATATACATATATATATATATATATATATATATATATATATATATATACATATATACATATATATATATATATATATATATATATACATATATACATACATATATATATATATATATATATATATATATATATATATATATATATATATATATATATACATATATACATATATATATATATATATATATATATATATATATATACATATATACATATATATATATATATATATATATATATATATATATATATATATACATATATACATATATATATATATATATATATATATATATATATATATTATATATATACATATATATATACATATATATATATACATATATATATATATACATATATATATACATAAATATATACATATATATATACATATATATATATACATATATATATACATATATATATATATACATATACTAGCTGTACCCGTCCCGGCGTTGCTCGGGTGATGTAATTACCAATTTTGTAGTAGCCTTAACCCTTTGTTAATGGGCGTCGCTGTCATCCTTTTCCTCACCACGATACATTATCTATATATATAAAACAGTTCCGTAACTGACTCATTCATTCATTCATTCTTTCATTCATTCACTGACTGACTGACATACAACGCACAGACCAAACCGCTGGACCTAAAGGGCTGAAATTTTGCATGGCGATTCTTCTAATAGTGTAGGGGTGCACTAAGAAAGATTTTTCAAAAATTCTTCTTAGATTTTTTTAAATTAAATTTTTAAGCTGTTTTTTAAACTTTTTTTACTTTTGCATTTAAAATAATACATTGAGGGTTATAAAATTTATATCACGAGAAAGATCATAAAAATTCCTTCAAAATGAAATTTTTTTCGAATTTTTTACCTCCATTTCCTGATTTTTAGTGAATTTTTAAAGATTAATTTTTAAAATTTAATTTATTAAATGCTGAACACGTGATTTCTTTTTCTGGTACTTTAAATAAATTTATCGTCACGTGCAAAAAAAAATAGACAAAAAAATATTTTTTTCTTGCTAATGCGGCAGACGATTGGACTTTATTTTGTCTATAAAAATATCCCTTACGATTATTTTATGAATATGTTGTTTTTACATCAATTGTATACATTGATCGTCGTATTTATTATAAATATATATATATTTATTTTTTTTGAATTAATTGCATACATTGACCGTTGTATTTAATTTCAATGTACTCCGTAGCGAAGCGCGGGTTTTCAGCTAGTTTTACCCATATAAATTTAATCCTTTCTGGCACATTTTGGCAAAATTTTTGACATAGGATTACTAATCGAATATCACTGCAATAGTAATCGATTTCCTTGAAAGCGAATATATCACATCCTCCACATGCTGAAATTCTTTGAAATCTTCATAGATTTTTTCCACAAATACACCACAAATTATATGATATTAACTAAGTGCTGGCCAAAAAAATTACGGCATTACTAAATGTGATTTTTTAATCGATTATCACTGCAATAGTAATCGATTTCCTTTAACCACTCAATCCCTCATAGAAAACAAACGCCCCAACACATCACGTGCATTACGTCGAAAAACTGGTTTTTCTCGTATTTTCACCCACTGTACCTTCGTCCGGAAATGAAGAACGAAATCTCTAAAATGAGATTTCTCGCAAGAGTTTCCAAATCATAAAATAAATTATTAAAAAATAACTACAATTTGTAAATTAATTTTGGTTCTGGCTTTCGAAACTGTGATGTCTAGGGTCTCTGAGATAAAAATTTCTTAAAAATGTAACGATATTTACGTATCGATTCGACAATTTGGAAAAAAAGGTCACGGACAAAATCGCGTTTTTTTTCGAAAAACGGGTGCGTACAGGCGATCAAAAAAAAATCACAATTAATCGATAAATTAAGACAGACAATTTTAATTGTGATTTCCGTATAGTGTCATCTTTCCCGTATAGGCTCGTCCGAAAAAAAAAATTCTTGGACGGATACGTTAGGATTTACGGAGCTTTTACTCGTCCGGGAGCTCCAAATCGCGACTAAATATTTAATTACGTAAAATCTAATTAAAAAATCGAAAAAAGGGCTTCGAGGTGCATAATGAGACCTCGGGAGGCATCTTCGTGTCGAATCTCAAGACTGTCCGACCTACCGTCTTTGCGCTGCGCCGCGAGCAGACAAAAACTCGGTCACACACACACAGACTTTGCCTTTTATATATAAAGATATACATATATGTATATACATATATATATATACATATATATATATATATATATATATATATATATATATATATATATATATATATATATATATATATAGATATATAGATAGATAGATAGATAGATAGATAGATACATACATATATACATGACACATTCATACACATTTACATACAAAAGTGTTAAGCAACGATAAATAATCCTACGTTAACAACCCATGGTAGTTTCGTTAGAAGAGACAAAATTTTTTTTTATTATTAAAGCAAAAAGGCACATGTAAATATGCGATTCAAAGTTAAATATCTCGGGTGAATACTTCTTAAATTAGGAATTCTTTTATGAGTAAATTTATTTATTATATGAAATCGAGTTGTGACGAGGCACATAGTTTTAAATTTTTAACACCCATCATCTTTATAAAAATGAAAAAATATTTTAATGTCGGAAAAAGATACCGATTAAGAAAATATTTATACAGAAAAAAAGATTTCTTTATAATCGGATCTTTTCATTGTGTGTGTGCCAATGGACAACAAAATGCTCTACACCTCAGTTCGAATTTCCAGAAAATTAACAAACACAAGGTAAGCCAGAATTTCAAAGAGTGAAAATATAAACCAACGCGACATTTTTTGCTTTCAGATTTCATAATTTCTGGCGAGTAACAATAAATCTCACTCAAGGGTTTTATTTTCTTCTATAAACTTTATTGTGAGTGATCTGAAATTACTGCTGAAGACTTCATTCCGTAACACAAATCTAAATGTTATCTAAATCATCTGCAAGAACTTTCTGCACGAGAAACTGAACAATTCCAATCATATGTTTACAAAATGTGATATGCTTGAATCTGATTTCTTAGGAAACAGAAAGCTATACATACCGTACCATTTATTAGAAAACATTTCGGATTCAAAAACGTTGAATTAGATTTCTTTTTGCATGTATCAGATCTCACCATCATTTTGTTCAAGTCAGACTTTCCGTAACATCTCATGACAGCAAAATATTTTTAGTCTGTCTTCGAAAGCAATATTTTGTGTCCCGAGGCTGCTTGTGTCTCGCGATTAAAAGCTCTTGCGATATATTGGTTTGTCTCCAAATGTTTATTTCTTGGGAGAGAGATGATATGTACTCTAATATAATATCGAAATCATATTTTCCATATTTGTTCTATGAGTTAAATCTATGGATTCTTTACTCAGACATTATCAGACTGTTGTTAAGTAATCGTGCAAAGTCTAATTCGTACTGCATCGTGAAAATAAGTTTGAGATACATTTGGTTGTTTATAATTATTTTCTGTTATGTGTCACTGTTAAAAATAGGAATCTAGAATTTCTCCCAATTTTCTGTTCTACTATTATATACATTAATTTACTCCCTAAGTATTTGATGATATTAATTATATTTTTTAAGTAATCGTGCAAAGTCTAATTCGTACTGCATCGTGAAAATAAGTTTGAGATACATTTGGTTGTTTATAATTATTTTCTGTTATGTGTCACTGTTAAAAATAGGAATCTAGAATTTCTCCCAATTTTCTGTTCTACTATTATATACATTAATTTACTCCCTAAGTATTTGATGATATTAATTATATTTTTTAAGTAATCGTGCAAAGTCTAATTCGTACTGCATCGTGAAAATAAGTTTGAGATACATTTGGTTGTTTATAATTATTTTCTGTTATGTGTCACTGTTAAAAATAGGAATCTAGAATTTCTCCCAATTTTCTGTTCTACTATTATATACATTAATTTACTCCCTAAGTATTTGATGATATTAATTATATTTTTTAAGTAATCGTGCAAAGTCTAATTCGTACTGCATCGTGAAAATAAGTTTGAGATACATTTGGTTGTTTATAATTATTTTCTGTTATGTGTCACTGTTAAAATAGGAATCTAGAATTTCTCCCAATTTTCTGTTCTACTATTATATACATTAATTTACTCCCTAAGTATTTGATGATATTAATTATATTTTTTAAGTAATCGTGCAAAGTCTAATTCGTACTGCATCGTGAAAATAAGTTTGAGATACATTTGGTTGTTTATAATTATTTTCTGTTATGTGTCACTGTTAAAAATGGGAATCTAGAATTTCTTCCAATTTTCTGATCTACTATTATATACATTAATTTACTCCCTAAGTATTTGATGATATTAATTATATTTTTTAAGTAATCGTGCAAAGTCTAATTCGTACTGCATCGTGAAAATAAGTTTGAGATACATTTGGTTGTTTATAATTATTTTCTGTTATGTGTCACTGTTAAAAATAGGAATCTAGAATTTCTCCCAATTTTCTGTTCTACTATTATATACATTAATTTACTCCCTAAGTATTTGATGATATTAATTATATTTTTTAAGTAATCGTGCAAAGTCTAATTCGTACTGCATCGTGAAAATAAGTTTGAGATACATTTGGTTGTTTATAATTATTTTCTGTTATGTGTCACTGTTAAAAATAGGAATCTAGAATTTCTCCCAATTTTCTGTTCTACTATTATATACATTAATTTACTCCCTAAGTATTTGATGATATTAATTATATTTTTTAAGTAATCGTGCAAAGTCTAATTCGTACTGCATCGTGAAAATAAGTTTGAGATACATTTGGTTGTTTATAATTATTTTCTGTTATGTGTCACTGTTAAAAATGGGAATCTAGAATTTCTCCCAATTTTCTGATCTACTATTATATACATTAATTTACTCCCTAAGTATTTGATGATATTAATTATATTTTTTAAGTAATCGTGCAAAGTCTAATTCGTACTGCATCGTGAAAATAAGTTTGAGATACATTTGGTTGTTTATAATTATTTTCTGTTATGTGTCACTGTTAAAAATAGGAATCTAGAATTTCTCCCAATTTTCTGTTCTACTATTATATACATTAATTTACTCCCTAAGTATTTGATGATATTAATTATATTTTTTAAGTAATCGTGCAAAGTCTAATTCGTACTGCATCGTGAAAATAAGTTTGAGATACATTTGGTTGTTTATAATTATTTTCTGTTATGTGTCACTGTTAAAAATAGGAATCTAGAATTTCTCCCAATTTTCTGTTCTACTATTATATACATTAATTTACTCCCTAAGTATTTGATGATATTAATTATATTTTTTAAGTAATCGTGCAAAGTCTAATTCGTACTGCATCGTGAAAATAAGTTTGAGATACATTTGGTTGTTTATAATTATTTTCTGTTATGTGTCACTGTTAAAAATAGGAATCTAGAATTTCTCCCAATTTTCTGTTCTACTATTATATACATTAATTTACTCCCTAAGTATTTGATGATATTAATTATATTTTTTAAGTAATCGTGCAAAGTCTAATTCGTACTGCATCGTGAAAATAAGTTTGAGATACATTTGGTTGTTTATAATTATTTTCTGTTATGTGTCACTGTTAAAAATAGGAATCTAGAATTTCTCCCAATTTTCTGTTCTACTATTATATACATTAATTTACTCCCTAAGTATTTGATGATATTAATTATATTTTTTAAGTAATCGTGCAAAGTCTAATTCGTACTGCATCGTGAAAATAAGTTTGAGATACATTTGGTTGTTTATAATTATTTTCTGTTATGTGTCACTGTTAAAAATAGGAATCTAGAATTTCTCCCAATTTTCTGTTCTACTATTATATACATTAATTTACTCCCTAAGTATTTGATGATATTAATTATATTTTTTAAGTAATCGTGCAAAGTCTAATTCGTACTGCATCGTGAAAATAAGTTTGAGATACATTTGGTTGTTTATAATTATTTTCTGTTATGTGTCACTGTTAAAAAATAGGAATCTAGAATTTCTCCCAATTTTCTGTTCTACTATTATATACATTAATTTACTCCCTAAGTATTTGATGATATTAATTATATTTTTTAAGTAATCGTGCAAAGTCTAATTCGTACTGCATCGTGAAAATAAGTTTGAGATACATTTGGTTGTTTATAATTATTTTCTGTTATGTGTCACTGTTAAAAATAGGAATCTAGAATTTCTCCCAATTTTCTGTTCTACTATTATATACATTAATTTACTCCCTAAGTATTTGATGATATTAATTATATTTTTTAAGTAATCGTGCAAAGTCTAATTCGTACTGCATCGTGAAAATAAGTTTGAGATACATTTGGTTGTTTATAATTATTTTCTGTTATGTGTCACTGTTAAAAATAGGAATCTAGAATTTCTCCCAATTTTCTGTTCTACTATTATATACATTAATTTACTCCCTAAGTATTTGATGATATTAATTATATTTTTTAAGTAATCGTGCAAAGTCTAATTCGTACTGCATCGTGAAAATAAGTTTGAGATACATTTGGTTGTTTATAATTATTTTCTGTTATGTGTCACTGTTAAAAATGGGAATCTAGAATTTCTTCCAATTTTCTGATCTACTATTATATACATTAATTTACTCCCTAAGTATTTGATGATATTAATTATATTTTTTAAGTAATCGTGCAAAGTCTAATTCGTACTGCATCGTGAAAATAAGTTTGAGATACATTTGGTTGTTTATAATTATTTTCTGTTATGTGTCACTGTTAAAAATAGGAATCTAGAATTTCTCCCAATTTTCTGTTCTACTATTATATACATTAATTTACTCCCTAAGTATTTGATGATATTAATTATATTTTTTAAGTAATCGTGCAAAGTCTAATTCGTACTGCATCGTGAAAATAAGTTTGAGATACATTTGGTTGTTTATAATTATTTTCTGTTATGTGTCACTGTTAAAAATAGGAATCTAGAATTTCTCCCAATTTTCTGTTCTACTATTATATACATTAATTTACTCCCTAAGTATTTGATGATATTAATTATATTTTTTAAGTAATCGTGCAAAGTCTAATTCGTACTGCATCGTGAAAATAAGTTTGAGATACATTTGGTTGTTTATAATTATTTTCTGTTATGTGTCACTGTTAAAAATAGGAATCTAGAATTTCTCCCAATTTTCTGTTCTACTATTATATACATTAATTTACTCCCTAAGTATTTGATGATATTAATTATATTTTTTAAGTAATCGTGCAAAGTCTAATTCGTACTGCATCGTGAAAATAAGTTTGAGATACATTTGGTTGTTTATAATTATTTTCTGTTATGTGTCACTGTTAAAAATAGGAATCTAGAATTTCTCCCAATTTTCTGTTCTACTATTATATACATTAATTTACTCCCTAAGTATTTGATGATATTAATTATATTTTTAAGTAATCGTGCAAAGTCTAATTCGTACTGCATCGTGAAAATAAGTTTGAGATACATTTGGTTGTTTATAATTATTTTCTGTTATGTGTCACTGTTAAAAATGGGAATCTAGAATTTCTTCCAATTTTCTGATCTACTATTATATACATTAATTTACTCCCTAAGTATTTGATGATATTAATTATATTTTTTAAGTAATCGTGCAAAGTCTAATTCGTACTGCATCGTGAAAATAAGTTTGAGATACATTTGGTTGTTTATAATTATTTTCTGTTATGTGTCACTGTTAAAAATAGGAATCTAGAATTTCTCCCAATTTTCTGTTCTACTATTATATACATTAATTTACTCCCTAAGTATTTGATGATATTAATTATATTTTTTAAGTAATCGTGCAAAGTCTAATTCGTACTGCATCGTGAAAATAAGTTTGAGATACATTTGGTTGTTTATAATTATTTTCTGTTATGTGTCACTGTTAAAAATAGGAATCTAGAATTTCTCCCAATTTTCTGTTCTACTATTATATACATTAATTTACTCCCTAAGTATTTGATGATATTAATTATATTTTTTAAGTAATCGTGCAAAGTCTAATTCGTACTGCATCGTGAAAATAAGTTTGAGATACATTTGGTTGTTTATAATTATTTTCTGTTATGTGTCACTGTTAAAAATGGGAATCTAGAATTTCTCCCAATTTTCTGATCTACTATTATATACATTACTTTACTCCCTAAGTATTTGATGATATTAATTATATTTTTTAAGTAATCGTGCAAAGTCTAATTCGTACTGCATCGTGAAAATAAGTTTGAGATACATTTGGTTGTTTATAATTATTTTCTGTTATGTGTCACTGTTAAAAATGGGAATCTAGAATTTCTCCCAATTTTCTGTTCTACTATTATATACATTAATTTACTCCCTAAGTATTTGATGATATTAATTATATTTTTTAAGTAATCGTGCAAAGTCTAATTCGTACTGCATCGTGAAAATAAGTTTGAGATACATTTGGTTGTTTATAATTATTTTCTGTTATGTGTCACTGTTAAAAATAGGAATCTAGAATTTCTCCCAATTTTCTGTTCTACTATTATATACATTAATTTACTCCCTAAGTATTTGATGATATTAATTATATTTTTTAAGTAATCGTGCAAAGTCTAATTCGTACTGCATCGTGAAAATAAGTTTGAGATACATTTGGTTGTTTATAATTATTTTCTGTTATGTGTCACTGTTAAAAATAGGAATCTAGAATTTCTCCCAATTTTCTGTTCTACTATTATATACATTAATTTACTCCCTAAGTATTTGATGATATTAATTATATTTTTTAAGTAATCGTGCAAAGTCTAATTCGTACTGCATCGTGAAAATAAGTTTGAGATACATTTGGTTGTTTATAATTATTTTCTGTTATGTGTCACTGTTAAAAATAGGAATCTAGAATTTCTCCCAATTTTCTGTTCTACTATTATATACATTAATTTACTCCCTAAGTATTTGATGATATTAATTATATTTTTTAAGTAATCGTGCAAAGTCTAATTCGTACTGCATCGTGAAAATAAGTTTGAGATACATTTGGTTGTTTATAATTATTTTCTGTTATGTGTCACTGTTAAAAATGGGAATCTAGAATTTCTTCCAATTTTCTGATCTACTATTATATACATTAATTTACTCCCTAAGTATTTGATGATATTAATTATATTTTTTAAGTAATCGTGCAAAGTCTAATTCGTACTGCATCGTGAAAATAAGTTTGAGATACATTTGGTTGTTTATAATTATTTTCTGTTATGTGTCACTGTTAAAAATAGGAATCTAGAATTTCTCCCAATTTTCTGTTCTACTATTATATACATTAATTTACTCCCTAAGTATTTGATGATATTAATTATATTTTTTAAGTAATCGTGCAAAGTCTAATTCGTACTGCATCGTGAAAATAAGTTTGAGATACATTTGGTTGTTTATAATTATTTTCTGTTATGTGTCACTGTTAAAAATAGGAATCTAGAATTTCTCCCAATTTTCTGTTCTACTATTATATACATTAATTTACTCCCTAAGTATTTGATGATATTAATTATATTTTTTAAGTAATCGTGCAAAGTCTAATTCGTACTGCATCGTGAAAATAAGTTTGAGATACATTTGGTTGTTTATAATTATTTTCTGTTATGTGTCACTGTTAAAAATAGGAATCTAGAATTTCTCCCAATTTTCTGATCTACTATTATATACATTAATTTACTCCCTAAGTATTTGATGATATTAATTATATTTTTTAAGTAATCGTGCAAAGTCTAATTCGTACTGCATCGTGAAAATAAGTTTGAGATACATTTGGTTGTTTATAATTATTTTCTGTTATGTGTCACTGTTAAAAATAGGAATCTAGAATTTCTCCCAATTTTCTGTTCTACTATTATATACATTAATTTACTCCCTAAGTATTTGATGATATTAATTATATTTTTTAAGTAATCGTGCAAAGTCTAATTCGTACTGCATCGTGAAAATAAGTTTGAGATACATTTGGTTGTTTATAATTATTTTCTGTTATGTGTCACTGTTAAAAATAGGAATCTAGAATTTCTCCCAATTTTCTGTTCTACTATTATATACATTAATTTACTCCCTAAGTATTTGATGATATTAATTATATTTTTTAAGTAATCGTGCAAAGTCTAATTCGTACTGCATCGTGAAAATAAGTTTGAGATACATTTGGTTGTTTATAATTATTTTCTGTTATGTGTCACTGTTAAAAATAGGAATCTAGAATTTCTCCCAATTTTCTGTTCTACTATTATATACATTAATTTACTCCCTAAGTATTTGATGATATTAATTATATTTTTAAGTAATCGTGCAAAGTCTAATTCGTACTGCATCGTGAAAATAAGTTTGAGATACATTTGGTTGTTTATAATTATTTTCTGTTATGTGTCACTGTTAAAATAGGAATCTAGAATTTCTCCCAATTTTCTGTTCTACTATTATATACATTAATTTACTCCCTAAGTATTTGATGATATTAATTATATTTTTTAAGTAATCGTGCAAAGTCTAATTCGTACTGCATCGTGAAAATAAGTTTGAGATACATTTGGTTGTTTATAATTATTTTCTGTTATGTGTCACTGTTAAAAATGGGAATCTAGAATTTCTCGCAATTTTCTGATCTACTATTATATACATTAATTTACTCCCTAAGTATTTGATGATATTAATTATATTTTTTAAGTAATCGTGCAAAGTCTAATTCGTACTGCATCGTGAAAATAAGTTTGAGATACATTTGGTTGTTTATAATTATTTTCTGTTATGTGTGACTGTTAAAAATAGGAATCTAGAATTTCTCCCAATTTTCTGTTCTACTATTATATACATTAATTTACTCCCTAAGTATTTGATGATATTAATTATATTTTTTAAGTAATCGTGCAAAGTCTAATTCGTACTGCATCGTGAAAATAAGTTTGAGATACATTTGGTTGTTTATAATTATTTTCTGTTATGTGTCACTGTTAAAAATAGGAATCTAGAATTTCTCCCAATTTTCTGTTCTACTATTATATACATTAATTTACTCCCTAAGTATTTGATGATATTAATTATATTTTTTAAGTAATCGTGCAAAGTCTAATTCGTACTGCATCGTGAAAATAAGTTTGAGATACATTTGGTTGTTTATAATTATTTTCTGTTATGTGTCACTGTTTATAATAGGAATCTAGAATTTCTCCCAATTTTCTGTTCTACTATTATATACATTAATTTACTCCCTAAGTATTTGATGATATTAATTATATTTTTTAAGTAATCGTGCAAAGTCTAATTCGTACTGCATCGTGAAAATAAGTTTGAGATACATTTGGTTGTTTATAATTATTTTCTGTTATGTGTCACTGTTAAAAATAGGAATCTAGAATTTCTCCCAATTTTCTGTTCTACTATTATATACATTAATTTACTCCCTAAGTATTTGATGATATTAATTATATTTTTTAAGTAATCGTGCAAAGTCTAATTCGTACTGCATCGTGAAAATAAGTTTGAGATACATTTGGTTGTTTATAATTATTTTCTGTTATGTGTCACTGTTAAAAATAGGAATCTAGAATTTCTCCCAATTTTCTGTTCTACTATTATATACATTAATTTACTCCCTAAGTATTTGATGATATTAATTATATTTTTTAAGTAATCGTGCAAAGTCTAATTCGTACTGCATCGTGAAAATAAGTTTGAGATACATTTGGTTGTTTATAATTATTTTCTGTTATGTGTCACTGTTAAAAATAGGAATCTAGAATTTCTCCCAATTTTCTGTTCTACTATTATATACATTAATTTACTCCCTAAGTATTTGATGATATTAATTATATTTTTAAGTAATCGTGCAAAGTCTAATTCGTACTGCATCGTGAAAATAAGTTTGAGATACATTTGGTTGTTTATAATTATTTTCTGTTATGTGTCACTGTTAAAAATAGGAATCTAGAATTTCTCCCAATTTTCTGTTCTACTATTATATACATTAATTTACTCCCTAAGTATTTGATGATATTAATTATATTTTTTAAGTAATCGTGCAAAGTCTAATTCGTACTGCATCGTGAAAATAAGTTTGAGATACATTTGGTTGTTTATAATTATTTTCTGTTATGTGTCACTGTTAAAATAGGAATCTAGAATTTCTCCCAATTTTCTGTTCTACTATTATATACATTAATTTACTCCCTAAGTATTTGATGATATTAATTATATTTTTTAAGTAATCGTGCAAAGTCTAATTCGTACTGCATCGTGAAAATAAGTTTGAGATACATTTGGTTGTTTATAATTATTTTCTGTTATGTGTCACTGTTAAAAATGGGAATCTAGAATTTCTCCCAATTTTCTGATCTACTATTATATACATTAATTTACTCCCTAAGTATTTGATGATATTAATTATATTTTTTAAGTAATCGTGCAAAGTCTAATTCGTACTGCATCGTGAAAAGAAGTTTGAGATACATTTGGTTGTTTATAATTATTTTCTGTTATGTGTCACTGTTAAAAATAGGAATCTAGAATTTCTCCCAATTTTCTGTTCTACTATTATATACATTAATTTACTCCCTAAGTATTTGATGATATTAATTATATTTTTTAAGTAATCGTGCAAAGTCTAATTCGTACTGCATCGTGAAAATAAGTTTGAGATACATTTGGTTGTTTATAATTATTTTCTGTTATGTGTCACTGTTAAAAATAGGAATCTAGAATTTCTCCCAATTTTTCTGTTCTACTATTATATACATTAATTTACTCCCTAAGTATTTGATGATATTAATTATATTTTTTAAGTAATCGTGCAAAGTCTAATTCGTACTGCATCGTGAAAATAAGTTTGAGATACATTTGGTTGTTTATAATTATTTTCTGTTATGTGTGACTGTTAAAAATAGGAATCTAGAATTTCTCCCAATTTTCTGTTCTACTATTATATACATTAATTTACTCCCTAAGTATTTGATGATATTAATTATATTTTTTAAGTAATCGTGCAAAGTCTAATTCGTACTGCATCGTGAAAATAAGTTTGAGATACATGGGGTTGTTTATAATTATTTTCTGTTATGTGTCACTGTTAAAAATGGGAATCTAGAATTTCTTCCAATTTTCTGATCTACTATTATATACATTAATTTACTCCCTAAGTATTTGATGATATTAATTATATTTTTTAAGTAATCGTGCAAAGTCTAATTCGTACTGCATCGTGAAAATAAGTTTGAGATACATTTGGTTGTTTATAATTATTTTCTGTTATGTGTCACTGTTAAAAATAGGAATCTAGAATTTCTCCCAATTTTCTGTTCTACTATTATATACATTAATTTACTCCCTAAGTATTTGATGATATTAATTATATTTTTTAAGTAATCGTGCAAAGTCTAATTCGTACTGCATCGTGAAAATAAGTTTGAGATACATTTGGTTGTTTATAATTATTTTCTGTTATGTGTCACTGTTAAAAATAGGAATCTAGAATTTCTCCCAATTTTCTGTTCTACTATTATATACATTAATTTACTCCCTAAGTATTTGATGATATTAATTATATTTTTTAAGTAATCGTGCAAAGTCTAATTCGTACTGCATCGTGAAAATTAGTTTGAGATACATTTGGTTGTTTATAATTATTTTCTGTTATGTGTCACTGTTAAAAATAGGAATCTAGAATTTCTCCCAATTTTCTGTTCTACTATTATATACATTAATTTACTCCCTAAGTATTTGATGATATTAATTATATTTTTTAAGTAATCGTGCAAAGTCTAATTCGTACTGCATCGTGAAAATAAGTTTGAGATACATTTGGTTGTTTATAATTATTTTCTGTTATGTGTCACTGTTAAAAATGGGAATCTAGAATTTCTCCCAATTTTCTGATCTACTATTATATACATTAATTTACTCCCTAAGTATTTGATGATATTAATTATATTTTTTAAGTAATCGTGCAAAGTCTAATTCGTACTGCATCGTGAAAATAAGTTTGAGATACATTTGGTTGTTTATAATTATTTTCTGTTATGTGTGACTGTTAAAAATAGGAATCTAGAATTTCTCCCAATTTTCTGTTCTACTATTATATACATTAATTTACTCCCTAAGTATTTGATGATATTAATTATATTTTTTAAGTAATCGTGCAAAGTCTAATTCGTACTGCATCGTGAAAATAAGTTTGAGATACATGGGGTTGTTTATAATTATTTTCTGTTATGTGTCACTGTTAAAAATGGGAATCTAGAATTTCTTCCAATTTTCTGATCTACTATTATATACATTAATTTACTCTCTAAGTATTTGATGATATTAATTATATTTTTTGCGGAATGCGGCATTACCCATGAATTCCGTTCTGCGTAAGTGCGCAGGAAGAAGTGAAGTGAAGAAGAGTACATGAACTTTGATGTTTTTTAGTTTAGTTTAGTTTTATGTAATGTTCGCGCGTGTGTCAAATAGCCTGTCATGTTTTCGTGTTTATTCCTTAAAACTAAAGTATAAATTCATGTTTCTAGTAATAGATGTCTTTAATTAGTCAAAGGTCGTCGTGTTTCTTTGATTCACGTGTCTCAACTTTTATTTTTTTGATAAAACAACTACCCGGACCATCAAGATTTTCAGGTAAGATAAGTTTTCTTATTAAGTTTAAATATTGCTCGGGACACAATAATATTTATAGAATTGTAAGATGCCTTGCTAATTATATTGAAAAGGGTTTTTTAATTATTATTATTTCCTGGAACCAGGTAGTTGACAAAAGGGAGAGAAAAGGAAGCCATATTCTTAAAATAATTGTCCCTCCCCCCCATATCTATCAGTCTCATAGTTTCCGCAGGTCGCTCTGTAGTGTCGAATAAGGAGTCTGTTCATAACTGCGCCAAGTTTTGGAAAACGGCAGTTAGGAAAGTACTGTAACGACTCCCGTGCAATAGCAAATATTTTGTGCGTGGAAATTCCGAGAATACCAACCAACGCGCGGTTTGTGCCCAGAATTGATTGAGACGGCTGGAGACAGACAGTCTTGGCGCCACAAAGACCAGAAGTGCGACTCGCGGAACAGTTCGTCAGCTACAAAAAGCAAGTTGTCGATCGGAAGCACCTAGTCGTCTGAGAACGTAACTAAATAAAGGAAGCCGGCGTTTTCCAGACATTTCGAGAACGTTCAGCAGTGATGTACTATAAAGCCACCGAAGGCGGATTTGTTGCCTAAGGCAGGGCGAAAGTTGAGACGCAGCTTTATGAGGTAAGGTGAGGTACCTCACCATGAGATTCTGTGAAACAAAGAAGTGAATGCTACACCGAATGTTCGCACGCAGGGTAAGGTGACGCAGTTTCAGAGCGTCCGTGAGCTGCGAAGGTTTGTGCTCGTGCCGCAGTTTGTCATTAAGATCAAACGATCGTGGAATGGGATTAGGATCAAACGATCGAATTAGGATCAAACGATCGATTTTGTTAAACGATCTACGACCTGCGAAAATAAAATTAAATTAGAATCTACTTTTAGAATCTACTTTTGTCATTGAAAAGTTGCGTTGAAAGTGAAGTCCACGATGGAGAAAAAATTAATTGAGGCGATTCGGGGGAGATCAGTACTATACGATACGTCACATGCTGACTGTTTAAAAATCCAATTAAAATTGTTGATTTGGAAAGAAATAGCTTAAGAAATTGGAATGAAATCTCCTAAGTTTTTATAAATTTTTTACTTAATTAAGATTAATGTATGTGAAGTGTGTAAGGTATACACAAGATTCGATTCACAAGAATCGAACTTTTGAGTGAATGAATTAAAGAAGCTGCTTGAGATATGCTAATTTCGGCATACGCGCTTAGTATAAATACCATGCAGCGTCATTAATAAAAAAGGTTGTTAAGGTTGAAAAAAGGTGTTGTTAAGGTTGATAGAAAAGCGAGTTAAGGGAACTACGAGGAAAGCAGCTCCAGGTGCTATCCTGCGCTAGTGCTTAGGGGGTCCAAAGTTTACGTGGCAGTACTGCTGGTTTGACACTCTGCTGGTTTGTGAGTATTAATATATATATTGCGTACAAGTACTACGTATGCTTATTGCTGTAAAAGCAAATTCTATGTGTGCAACGAATTCAATAAACATTGTTTTATGTATAAACTGTGTTTGTATGAAATTCATTTAGAGTGACACTTCAAATTATATGCACCCAAATCTGGGTAGAAGTGAGCTATTCTCTACAAGTGTACATGGGAAAACGGTTGCTGTTTTCAATTAAAAGTGTTTCTTGAATTAGTTTGCTTACAATGTATTCAATTTGTTCTCATGTAAATTCATCTTTTTTGGACTACTGCCGATTTCCGCTGCACCTTTCATTTGTTTTAGATAACATTTTATGTACGGCAGATTATCGGCGGAAACAAAACTGCTTTGTAAGTATGTGTCTTTATTTTCTATACAGATGTGTGTTATAGTTAGTATAATAAATGACAAGAATTAATTAGTTGAGGAGATGTAGATTTGTAATTAAAAATAAATTGAACACGTAATCTTGAGAGTTTCTTTGATTTTATACACCTCTATAACTCGGCCAATTTTTTCCTTCAAACATTTGTCTTTATACTCATTTCTGTACTACAGTTGAGTTTTAATTATTAAAGTTGCCAGTTTGAATTTGTTGTAGTCGCCACTCGGAATCGCCATTAAACTCTAAACTCTAGTTTGTTAAGACTTTATGGGACAAAACAACCCGTAGCGTCAAAAAAGGGGATAAAAATCAGATGTATCGAATTAATTTCGTTATTTAATTTTATAGGATATTTATTATCGTTGAAAGTCCTTTCACTTTTATACATGCACTTACATAACAGTCGAATTGATGCATAACTTGTGCAAAATAAAACAATACTACTCAAGTTTACAGCATTCTCTTCCGTTTAAATGGACATTTATCAATTGTAAGACATGTATTTCAAACAGAGGATTTTTGGCGAATCAACACCTATGCAAGAAAAATCTGAAAAGGGAAAAATTATATTCAACATCTCCGCGAAAAGACTTGTTTTCCAGTTACCGTATTCATTAAATACGAGTGAATCCGTATATCGGCAAATCAGAAGAACATTTGCGGTAGAGTGTATGCTCAGTTCTGGGTGAACAAAACCATGAGAGATACTGGAGTATTGATAGATACTGATATTCGAGACCTCAGATGACGCTCTTCGTAAACATCTTGGTTTGCATACACGCTACAAGGGCTGCTGATCGATTAGCTCTCGAAAAGATTATCGAGCGTACCAGGATGTTAATTTGGTTAATCAAGTTGTAACATGTGACAGTTTGTGGCATAGATTTTACAAGATTAAAGGAGTCAGGAACAGACCAATTTTATGTTCTTTACTTACACATTTTGAAATAATTGCTAATATATATATATATATATATATATATATATATATATATATATATATATATATATATATATATATATATATATATATATATAAATGTATATATATATATATATATATATATATATATATATATATATATGTATATATATGTATATATATATATATATATATAAATGTATATATATATATATATATATATATATATATATATATATATATATGTATATATATGTATATATATATATATATATATATATATATATATATATATAAATGTATATATATATATATATATATATATATATATATATATATATATATATGTATATATATGTATATATATGTATATATATGTATATATATATATATATATATATATATATAAATGTATATATATGTATATATATATATATATATAAATGTATATATATGTATATATATATATATATATATATATATATATATATATATATATATATATATATATATATATATATATATATAAATGTATATATATATATATACATTTATATATATATATATAAATGTATATATATATATATACATTTATATATATATATATATATATATATATATATATACATATATATACATATATATATATATATATATATATATATATATATATATATATATATATATATATATATATATATGATTGTTAGTGAAGAATATGTCTCAAGAACGTAATTTAACAAAGCTTGTGAAAACAAAAATTCTATTCAGTGATTCGGTATATGATAGTTATCATATTTTTGTTACTATTAGATTTATTATACTATGGACTTGTGGTGGCCCCGTAGCTGAGGGTGCTGGGATCCCGGCGTCGCGCCACTAAAATACCTTCATTAGTGTCGTCCCTTCATAGGGGTTAATCTGGTCCACCTATATGGTGTCCCCATAATAAAATGGCCAGCAAACTGCGGTGAATTATAAGCGAATGTGTACACGACGAGTGACTCCGCTAAAAAAGATAAATATATATTATACTATTGGAATTGTATTCAGACTAGCGCCGTTGTATTGTTTACCGTGGACGTATTTTTATTTCATTGTCAGCCTTACTAGAATTCGGGCCTTCGTTTGGCTATCTGGTTCACTACTGTTGTGTGCTCAGAAAATTATTGCCAGAGCATGTACCATGGCAGTTCTGAGTAGGGATGCGACATCGATGTCGATGTTTTCAAAACATCGATGTTTTAAACATCGATTTATTGAAGCCGATGTTTTTTTAACATCGATGTTTTGTGCTCGATGTTTTACGTTGTCTCGATGTTTTTTTTTTTTTTTAATGAAAAAGTACCGTAATATAAAAAATTTCCACGTAGCATAATTTTCACACTCAGTAAATGTAAGTCTGAATTCTGAAAAGGACGAATACAAAAGGGGGAATGATTCCTTGGCAAAAAGACAAATGGCAATCAACGACCAATGAACCAATCAGAGCGCTTGGAATGTTCCTGACACTCCAGAACCTTCCATGGGGTTTTATTTTACAAATAGTATATCCACGAGTGCATCCATTTAATTTTTTGTTTTGTTCTGGTTTTATATAAGTTGACGTTAATATTATTAGTAAGATGCCTCCCAAAAGTACCGTTTGGAAATATTTTTACAAAACCACTGACAAATTGGCGAAATGCAATATTTGCCTTAAGTCCCTTCTGTCAATACCACGAATTTATCTGGACATTTGAAGGTAAAACATGGCGGTATTTACAACGAGAATTTTGAGTCATCAATGTAGCCCAAAGCAACCAAGTTTTTGTCATTTGTGCCTGCCCAATCAGAGAGTAAAAATTAAATCACCCCCTCCCCCCACGACTAACGGAAGTAACATTAATGTTAGAGATTACTAAACCAGTTTTAAAAAATGGATGTCCTAAAACATCGATGTTTAAAAACATCGCTGGTTTTTGGGCGATGTTTTATTAGCATCGATGTTTTAATATTGAATATCGATGTTTCAAAACATCGATGTTTTGTTATCGATGTCGCATCACTAGTTCTGAGATCGTAGATTTGTGACTTCTAAAATTTTTGTAGGTATACTTGAGACTTAAGGAGTAGGCAGGGGGCGAAGGGTGTGATTCAAATGATAGTACTTAA
The DNA here is from genome assembly GCA_907164885.2 of Dolomedes plantarius. NCBI lineage: Eukaryota > Metazoa > Arthropoda > Arachnida > Araneae > Dolomedidae > Dolomedes > Dolomedes plantarius. The sequence continues at coordinate 143,863,902 of OU015502.1, forward strand.
ACATAACAAGGATGATATTCACTGCTCTCATATTTATACTAACTAGTATAAGTAGCAGTACTTAAAAGTAGTGGGTTGCTTATATGAACTTTTTTATGGTGTTTCATTTTATAAATTTTTATTAGTTATACATCCTGTAA
>OU015502.1:143866541-143936541 GCA_907164885.2 Dolomedes plantarius
TTTGTCTATGTGTATATATATATATATATATATATATATATATATATATATATATATATATACTCCTGGCCACTGTAAATGCAACACCCTGAAGGAAACATGCAAATAACATGAGATTTACAACATGCATTAGCGGAGGTGAGATATGCAAATGATTAGAATTTCAGCGCAGACGCACATCACGCGCGCCTGTGGCGCCACTTCAAAGCGCTATTTAAGGCTTGGAGATTTTGACGATTTCAAGTTCGGCAATTGTGTTTTTCTTGTGGTTTTTAAAAAAAAACGATCAATTATGCCACGTCGAAAACAGCGATCATCTTTTGATCAAGTATCCGAGTTCGACAGAGGAAGGATAGTGGCCTACCGAGATTGTGGATTATCTTTCAGGGAAATCGGTAGTCGTATTGGACGAAACCAAACAACTGTAATGCGGATATGTGATCGTTGGATGCAGGAGGGTACGACGGACCGGCGTGTTCGATCGCATCCACCTCAGCGCACCACTTCACGTGATGACAGGCAAATTGTGCGCATGGCAGTGACGGATCGCTCAGTCACATCACGAACCATAGCACAGCACATGCAGTCTGTAACGCATCATCCAGTGTCTGCGCGTATCATTCGACGCCGTTTACAGCAGTGTGGTCTGTCCGCAAGACGTCCATTACTTTGTCTACCCTTGACGCAGAACCACAGACGTCTCCGCCGCCAATGGTGCGATGACGGAAGGATGTGGACGGCAGAATGGAATGAAATTGTCTTTACTGACGAGTCACGCTTCTGTCTGCAACACCATGATGGTCGCATTCGAGTCTGGAGACACCGTGAAGAGAGGATGCTGAACAGCTGCGTTATGCACCGCCACACTGGTCCTGCACCGAGTATTATGGTAAGGGGTGGTATTGGATATCACTCTCGCACACCTCTAGTACGCATTCCCGGTACTTTAAACAGCCAGCGCTACATCTCCGAGGTGTTGGAGCCAGTTGTCCTTCCTTACCTTCAGGGCATGCCCACAGCCATATTTCAACAGGATAATGCGCGACCACACGTGGCACGCATTGTCCAACGGTTATTCGTCAATCGCCAGATTGAATTGCTTCCCTGGCCGCCTCGCTCTCCGAATCTTTCGCCGATAGAAAACATGTGGTCCATGGTTGCTGTACGATTGACCCAGATTCCATCCCCAGCTGCCACAGCAGATCAACTTTGGCAACGTGTGGAAGCTGCTTGGTCTACTGTACCCCAAGAACTCATCCAAAGTCTCTTTGAATCGATGCCGAGGCGTGTGGCAGCGGTGATCTCCAACAATGGCGGCTACTCTGGCTACTGATTTTGGCAGGAACCACACTTCACAGAAGTCTATAAATTTAATCATTTGATACTTGGTCAACATGTTATCTACAAAATAAAATCTGTTGTGATATCTCTTGTCTTTCTTGGTGTTGCAATTTGGGTGGCCAGCAGTGTATATATATATATATATATATATATATATATATATATATATATATATATATATATATATATACATATTGTTGGCTGTCTATAGGGTGCCCTCTTAAATGAATGGCTATCAGTCTTGCTGTGTAATTTAGGGCAGTCGCCAACATTCGATGTTGACCACTATTGTTTCTGGTTTGCAAGGCACTATTGTTTGCAAGTCGTTGTTTGCCCGATAATTCATATTCGGGCGAATGTCTAGTGACAAGTGCGTCCACATTTGAAAAAAATTATATATAAATAAATATATTTTATTTATATAAATAAATTTATTTATACTTGTGTGACATTTACCAGTATAATGAACTAAAAGTTCTGCAATATTTCCGAAATTCCCTGAAATATATCGAAATACGTAAAAAACTTTTAAATTGTCTTTTTTTTAATGTAGAGGTGCCTTCAAAATGACTAAATCACCGCATAGCGCTTGGTTATTAGTTCAAAACATAGTTAGTAATATGTAAATCACTGTTGCAAAATTTCATCGAAATATATTCAAAACTTTTAAGTTACTTGTTGTCTCGATTACAAAAGTAACTGAAAAATTAATACAGTCGTTTCAATGTAGGCAGATACCTTAAATGGATTCATAACTCCTGAATCTTGCCACTTCGTAAGCTTAGTCCCTTTTATGTTACAACGGAAGACGTCATACCTCAATATAATGATAGTAGAGAACGATTAAAACCTGCCTTCTTAACTTCCCGATGATAACGAATCTAGAAATGCTTAATTCATCTCTATAACTCTATTCATGCTTTATTTATTTATTAACGGAGAATCTGTATATGGTAAAAGCCCATACATTATTGGGATTACAAAAAACCTTATAACATTAAGCAAACTGAGCTATGAAAACAATTTTACATAGTTTAAGGATTTTCTAATCCCTCACTTATTTCGCTCGTTTCGGGGCTTTATTTCCTAATATTGTGTACCTTATCTATATATATAAAACAGTTCCGTAACTGACTCATTCATTCACTGACTGACTGACTGACATACAACGCACAGACCAAACCGATGGACCTAAAGGGCTGAAATTTTGCATGGCGATTCTTCTAATTGTGTAGGGGTGCACTAAGAAAGATTTTTCAAAAATTCTTCTTAGATTTTTTTAAATTAAATTTTTAAGCTGTTTTATGAACTTTATTTACGTTTGCATTTAAAACAATACATTGAGGGTTATAAAATTTATATCACGAGAAAGATCCTAAAAATTTCTTCAAAATGAATTATTTTTCGAATTTTTACCTCCATTTCCTGATTTTTGGTGAATTTTTAAAGATTCATTTTTAGAATTTAATTTATTAAATGCCGATCACGTGATTTCTTTTTCTGGTACTTTCAATAAATTTATCGTCACGTGCGTAACAACTAAATAGACAAAAAAATAATTTTTTCTCTTTCTAATGCAGCAGACGATTGGATATTATCTAAAAAAAATGCATATCCCTTACGATTTTTTTATAAATATATATATATAGATAGATAGATATATATTTTACATCAATTGTATATATTGATCATCGCATTTATTTTAAATATATATATTTATTTTTTGGTATAAATTGCATACGTTGACCGTTGCATTTAATTTGCATGTACTCCGTAGCGAAGCGCGTGTTTTCAGCTAGTATTTAGATAAATGTTCTTATATTCCATTGATTGTTAGAGCTCACCCGAAAAATACCCCGAGTCTTAAATGAGCATTGTAGAAAAAAAGGGATCGCCTTAAATATTATTATAACAAATAACTATATGCTTCATTATTTACGACTGCATCACTTTTCGAAATCTCTTTTCATTTCCCCATAGATACATTTAGGCAAAATACCTATGTCGTCAACTCCATTTCCTATGTTAAAAAAATATCTCCTCACAACAATCTATCAGATTCCGAGAACATTTATTTTATTTACCCCCGTCATCAATCTCTTTCATTTACATAATACTTTAAGATAATTTATTATTCATCTCCCGAGATTTCCTTTGGGGGATCACTCTTCGCTTTAAAAGCTTAATGAATTCCACGCACACAGACTGGGTAAATCCAGTCGAGAGGTACTTCTTTTCTATAAAAACGAATCGTGTGTAAGGATTTAAATTTAATTAGAGAAGGAAATGAGTATTTCAAATTTTGGATACGAATTTTAACCATTAATTTTTTTTCTCGTTTGCATCAAAAATCTGTTATTGTTTAACATAAACATAATAGTGATTTGATTTCAATTTTTAAAAAAAAATATCATTCAGTATATTTCTAAAGTGTTTCAAACTACGACAACAAAACATTCTGTACAACATTTTATAAACTTGGATTTACAATAAATACTGACCATGATTTGTAAGGTTCATACACATATTCATTCGAATTTTCACTTTTACATATGCAATAGCACGGACCGATACACACTGCAAATAAGTAGTAGAACTATTTTATTACCTTCTAACATTTTTTTTATAAATTTAGTACAATATTTTAATCACATCTTGTTAACACTTACTTGTTAACAATTATAAATCTTTAATTTATATGGAGCAATTTTGAAAGTGCAGTTTTGTTCAAAAAAGGCGGATCAATATTTTGTTTTATAAATTTAAGACAATGCTTTTTTAAATCATAGGGATCACCTCTTTGCTAAAAATTATAGCTCTTTAATCTTATATGAAAGAATTCAGAAAGGACAGTTTGATTTTAAAAACAGAGCCCTTTTTTTGAAAAATTTTAGTACAATATTTTTGTAACCATAGGGAACACTTACTTGCTAGCAAGTATAACCTTTTATTTTCTTCTATTTTCTAATATAGTGTGACTGTTTAGTCCAGAGGTGGGGGACATTTTAACATTAGAGGCCTCATGTAAATTAGGTAGTAATAAAGGAGGCCGCATAAGTTGATGAACCTATAAATGCCACTTTTATGAAATTATTATAGTTAGATATAGTTTTAACAATTTGGTGCATTATATAGAAAAATAATCAAAAAAATTAAGTCCTTATTTATTTATTATTTGACATAAAAAGTTACAATATAAAATATTTTTGTATTCACATAAGGATAAAAACTTGCTATAACATTAATCATTAATTATTATTTTTTTTGCAGAAAAAATAATACGTTTTAACGTACATGGAGTCAGTCACAACAAGAATAGTAAGAAAATAGTTTTTGTGTAGAGATCATATAACATGTCTGGTTGTATTGCTAAGAAACTCTGAGCATTAAATATAGATATTAAGAATATAAAGTGTAGTTAAAGTACATATAAAGTGTAGTTAAAGTATCATACAATCAAGGTAACCGAAGCTCATTTGGATAAATATACAATTGTATCGACTTTAGACAACAATTTCAAAATGTCAACTTTATTTTGGCCGACACTGTACATACATTCATGCCGTTCTTTATAAAATTCTATTGATTTGGAAATTGTTGTAATCTATATAATTAAATATTAATTAATACAAGTACTAGCTTTTATGAAGGCCGCGAGTTCCCCAAATCTGGTATAGTCTATATATATAAAACAGTTCCGTAATTGACCGACTCACTGACTCACTGACATACAACGCACAGACCAAACCGCTCGACCTAAAGAGCTGAAATTTTGCATGGAGATTCTTCTTATGGTGTAGGGGTGCACTAAGAAAGATTTTTGAAAAATTCTTCTTAGATTTTTTAAAATTAAATTTATTCTGCTTTTGTAACTTTTTTTAAGTTTGCATTTAAAATAATAATTTTAGGGTTATAAAATTTATATATCTTGAACGATAATAAATATTCCTTTAATAGGAAATGTTTTTCGAACCTTTACCTTGATTTTCTGATTTTTGGTGAATTTTTAAAGATTAATTTTTAGAATTCAATTTATTAAATGCCGATCACGTGCTTTCTTTTTCTGGTACTTTAAATAAATTTATCATCATGTGCATAACAACTAAATAGACAAAAAAAATATTTTTTTCTTTCTAATGCAGCAGACGATTGGATATTATCCTAAAAAATAAATATCCCTTACGATTTATATATATATATATATATATATATATATATATATATATATATATATATATATATATATATTACATCTATTGTATACATTGATTGTCGTATATATTATAAATATACGTATTTATGTTTTTTGGCATTAATTGCATACATTGACCGTTGTATTTAATTTGAATGTACTCCGTAGCGAAGTGCAGGTTTTCAGCTAGTTTTTAATATTTCACAAAATGGTAATGGCTTGTCGTAAAAAAACTTTAACATGAAACGCCTTTTAAGGTGATCTCATATCAAATTAAAAAAGCAAAACAAACCGTCATGGTTATCATAAATTGTTAGAAATCCATAATTCTATCAAAAAAATTTTATATTATTTTTATTTTGGACCTATAATAGCTAGTATAATTTTCATTTTCATTCATGAACTTTTCTCATACCCCTCAAGTTTTAGCCCCTTGTTCACGGTAGTTACATATGTAGCTTAGAAGGGTTAATTTTGCACCTTTCTACTGAAACATTCCTCTAACCTTCGGGACTGTTGCAAATAAATGTTAAGAAGATTTTTCGCTACTTTTGTTATTGAAATGGCTGTAAAAATATTCCTGTTAAATATATTAAAAAAATTGTTTTTGTTATTTGGTCACTAGAATCTCTAGAAAATTGTGTAAATTCACACAAACATATTTCTATGCTTAATCATTTACCCACGAACTTTTTATTAATATTTTACAAGTCATTTTTAGCTAAGTTGTATGCATCAATGTTGAATCTTTGCAATTATTTATTTTTGCAAAGATACATATCTTATAATATTAAGGTGGAACTTAATAATCATATACCAGTCTTTAAATTTTCCTATGGGGTGTCAGTGAAAGTTGGAAAGTGAAGTTTCGTTTTAAAAACCCAGTAATATTTTTTTTATAAATTTAGTACAATACTATTTTAAAGCATAGTGATAATTTATTTGCTAACAGTTATAACTCTTTAATTTTATATGGATGAATTCGCAAAGGAAAGTTTCGTTTTAAGAAATGAGCAATACTTTTTTAGAAATTCAGTACAATACTATTTTAAATCATAGGGATCATTTATTTGCTAACAGTTATAACTCTTTAATTTTATATGGGTGAATTTGGAAAGTAAAGTTTCGTTTTACAACGAAGTAATTTTTTTCTTATCAATTTAGTGCAATATTTCTTTTAAAGCATAGGATACACTTACATTCTAGAAATTACTATAATCTTTACTTTTCTTTATATGGATGAATTTGCATAGGAAAGTTTCGTTTTAAAAACTAAGCTATATTTTTTTTAGAAATTCAGTACAATACTATTTTAAATCATAGGGATCATTTATTTGCTAACAGTTATAACTTATAACTCTTTAATTTTATATGGGGGAATTTGGAAAGTGAAGTTTCGTTTTACAACGGAGTAATTTTTTTCTTATAAATTTAGTGCAATATTTCTTTTAAAGCATAGGATACACTTACATTCTATAACTTACTATAATCTTAACTTTTCTTCTTTTTTAATGAATTAGAACTGAATAAATTAGCAAGAAAAACAAAGACTATAAGTCTTCCAAACATTTTGCTGAGCTTCAAACTAATTTTTCAAGGTATACAAATCTCATACGTACCTGCAAAGTTATTAAATTTCTTCTTAAAATCCACAGGGAAATTTTAAATCGTACGGATCACTTATTTCCTAAAAATTATAACTTTTTAAATTTATATGGCTGAATTTTAAAAACGAAATTTCGTCTTAAAAACTAAACAGAATTTTTTTTTATAAATTAAGTACAATACTATTCAAAATGATTACTTGCTTGCTAGAAAATATAATCTTTGATTTTCTTCAATTTAATGAAGTATATCTTCTTAAGCTATCAAGTTAAAACAAATACTATGAGTCTCTCAAACTTTTTGCTGAACTTCAGACTGAATATTATATATATAATAGCCGTTGTCTCTGTATAACACTTCCGGGCTGTACTCATCTTTCAATTGAAGCCCTCAGTAAACAAACAGCCGGTTAGGCTTAATTTCAACTTCAGATGTGGATCAGAATTTTTTCTTACTTAAAAACTAATATCTTCTCCATCAAATCACGTTTGTTCAGCCTATTTTTCTATAAAACATTCAGAACAAAAATAAATTGGATGTTTTTAGCTGTATATTTAACAGTTTTTAAAAATCTGCTTACTTTTGCGATGAATTCTGAAAGTAAGCGTATTTGAATGTGAATGAATCAAGTAGCTCAAGTATTCACATCGCGTAGTGAGCTGTAAAAATCTGGATGGCAGTCTACTACTCCAATCGCATGAAAAACTAAATAAATAAAAAATAGTGAAAGGGTTTGCTTTTACAAGGTGTGGGTTAAATGCAATATTGTTAGATAATTCGAGATATTTTTTAACTTTCATATACTTTTTCCATTATGACGTCATTATTAGTATGACGTCAAAATGACGGGTTAAATTCTAGTATCTGGTATAAAAATCTAATACGTACCTGCAAAGTTATTAAATTTCCACTTAAAATCCGGCGCGCAACTAGAATTCAGTTGTTTTCTTTCATCCTTTTTTCACACATGTGGACAAAATAAAATAACCCGAAGAGACATGGAGGAAAGTCCATTTCGAAAGCTTTAAGGTGGCTGCCTACATTCGGAGCCAATTTTTCTAAAAAATAATTTTTTAAGGGATTTTTGGTCTTTTATGGTAAAATAGCACTTAAAAATGAAAAAAGGAGCAAAAAATTACCTGTAAATACCATACTTCTTTTACAAATTGGTCAATTTGATGTAATTTTTAATTAAATTCAGATAAAACGCCAATCACTCTTCACAAAATTCTAATGCTATTATTTTAATTTTCTTCTCATGCATGATACATATGACAGTTATCTTAAAAATGACAAGACAATCTAAGAGAAATTTTAAAATGCAAAAATAATACAGACAATTTTATGCTCCAATATGAAAATTTTTCCCGATTCGTCATTATTTTCCTTATAAAAACAGCCCCAAATAAAAAAACTTTTTATTACGCATCAATTATTGAGCGTCATTTCATTAACAAAGGTATCTAAAACACTTCCCGAAAATTTTATCAAATTATATGCATTATTATGTGAGATATATCATGATAACGGTAGAGATTTGTGCCAAAAAACATAATTCTGAGAAAAACGCATTTAAAGTTGTTTGTCACTTCAGTTTTGTAGCAGACGATGTTTTTTTTTTTTAAATAGCTATAACTCTGCTTCTAATTGATGTATAATGAAAATCAAAACGGTTTTGAAAAGATAAAAGATTGAATTACACGATTCTTGCAAGAAATGAAATTGGCGAAAATGGTCAAAAAATGGCATTTTCAATGTGGCCAGTCACCTTAAATCTACATCAAAATCATTACCACTGGGCCCATATTGAACTTACACCACTTAACTCCGCAGGGAGTGGCGAAAGGAAGTCGTGCCTTCCCCAATATGTTCCTGCCTCTTTCCATGAAGCCAGTAATCGGTTGTCACGTGATGCTTTCAGAAAAAAAATATATACCCCGGTATCGTCTTAATAGTATTTTTCAGATAAAAGGCACTCACGTACTCCCAGCATTTGCAATCGAATATTTCTAAGCAGATAAAATCCTACAGAGACAATCAACTGGGTCATTTTAACTTATTGCAGCTGAATTAGTTTTGAAAGTTATTCTCAGAGAATTTTTTAAAGTGATATTTTAAATAAATCAGGGAAGTTATTTTTCATGGGAAAAATTTTATTATACAGCTGTTAGGAGAGGGGCAGTGCCTTTCTGTAGTCGAATAATTTTATTTTATTAGCAATATCAGTAAACTGTGTGTATTTGAATAAATCATGATATTTTAACTACAAAGCACTGCTGTCTCCTATTTCTGACAACGTAATAAGCACTTACACTTTAACGGTGTTTAAGTGGACTCACTAAAATCTTTAAAGGAACAAGGGACCTTCAGCTTCGAATTTTTTTATTTACAATTTTAAATCTATATACAAAATGAGAATAATTTGTATTCTGTTTTACTACATTTAAAACCCTTAGAATCAAAAATAAGGATATTTTGGCAGAATAGTGCCTTTTATCAAAATGTTTTTCACAAATGCTAGCCTTTTTCAAAATGCTCCATGCGCATTCCAAATCATTAAATAACCTTAGATTTTTTAACATAAATTTACCGTACGTATATAAATAAAATTTGGCTATGAATTTTTTTTTCTAGGAATCTAAAGCCATAAATAATTATTTTTTAAAATTTTGCTGTTGTTTTTTATGCTTTTTTACGTTTTTGCTTTATTTAATGGTCTACAAATTTGAAATATATTTGTGGTTTCAAAGAATTATGCACAGGTTTGTGGGAAACACTTCAATTAACGATCCTGGGAAATTTGAAAGAAATCAAACAAAAAGTAATGCGCATGGAGCATTTTGAAAAATGCTATAATTTTTGAAAACCTTATTGATAAACAGGTCTTATTCTTAAACGAAATACTTATTTGTGAATTATAATTGTTTCAATAAAGTGAAATAAAATATTAATTATTCTCACAGACCAAACCGCTGGACCGAAAGGGCTGAAATTGTGCATGGCGATTCTTCTAATAGTGTAGGGGTGCACTAAGAAAGATTTTGCAAAAATTCTTCTTAGATTTTTTAAATTAAATTTTTAAGCTGTTTTTTAAACTTTTTTCACGTTTGCATTTAAAATAATAATTTGAGGGTTATAAAATTTATATCACGAGAAAGATCATAAAAAATTCCTTCAAAATGAAATTTGTTTCGAATTTTTACCTCCATTTCCTGATTTTTGGTGAATTTTTAAAGATTAATTTCTAGAATTTTATTTATTAAATGTTGATCACGTGATTTCTTTTTCTGGTACTTTAAATAAATTTATCGTCACGTGCATAACAACTAAATAGACAAAAATGATATTCTTTTTCTTTCTAATGCAGCAGACGATTGGATATTATCCAAAAAAAATAAATATCCCTTACGATTCTTTTATAAATATATATATATATATATATATATATATATATATTGGCTTAGTATAAAGAGTAAATAAAGTATTGAAAACTTAAAACAAATGAAGCTGAAGGTCCCTTGTGCCCTTAAAACATTCAATTTTTTGAAAAAAATATATGTTAAAACCTAATCATTTCTGAACAAATTAAAGCAAACAGCATGAAAATATTCCGCTTAGTTCCGGAGATATTGATATTCTAAATATTTAATTACTGATCAAGTTTATGGTAAGAAAAATTTTAAACTCATTTTTCTCAAAATGTAATTTTGCTTCACTCCGCAGCTGATATCTCAAAAACTATGAAACATAATTCCATGAAATTTGTATCACTGCATAATCGTGTTATTTTATTGCGTCTGAACTACAATTATTGCAATCACTGCACATTTTGTTATTTTTTCAGGTGTAAATGAATGCAAAAATTTAAGGAAATTTTAAGTATATATTGAGCAGTTTTAATAAAATTGAAAAAATATTTTAATGTTGAATGTTTTATGTTCAATTTTATTTTGAATTATTTATTTTAAATATGAAACAGGAATGATACATTTAAGTGTAAAATTATTTTCATAGTTCTGCGCGCAAGCCAGTAACGTACAATAAAAATACTATAATAACGTAAAGTACAATAAAAATACTTTAAAAACAAGGTATATCTAAAGCATTTAAAAAAAAAATTATTTAACATTATTTTGAGAGTTGAAAATTTTTTTATTAAAATAAATTTATCAATTTATCATATACATAAAATTTGGAAAAATTGAGAGTAAATTGAAATAGTTAAATAATAGTCAAAATGTATGAAAATATGCCTTATTTCCTCGACTTAAGGTTAGTGAGTCCCTTTAACTAAAAAAAAACTACTAATACACCAAACCATTTTATTTTTCAACTCAACTGGATTCTAAAATAATTACAAGATTAAAAGAACTTTTTATATGCCATGTTTTTAAATTTTCTGTTGAATCATATAAACTTGACAATTCTATGTATTAATAGATACTTAAAAAATTTTGTTTGATGAATTATCCCATCAACTTGAAAGAAAATAAAGTTAATTAGCAGTCAACTTGCGTTTAACTTTTCGTTCCCTTACCAGTCGATAGACGGCTGCACCAGTCTACAAAGCAAAATTAAGTGAAAATAACTGAAAATGAATTTAATCCTGCTTAAATATAAAAGTATTAAAAGTAAATAAAATATAAAAGTATTATAAAGGTATTAAATGTAAAAGTACTATAAAAGTATTAAATATAAAAGTATTAAAAGCTTAAATATAAAAGTATTAAAGTAATGCATTGTAATCGTGTTCTGAGCTATTCTAAAAGTTTCTAGCTCGTCGGGAAGTTAGTTAAAAATCGATTGCAAGATTTGAACTGGACAAACACACAAACACACAAACACGAAAGCGAGTTAATAAAAACATGTAAAAAAACTATATATATAACTGTTGCCAAAAAAATAATTTTAACAATAATTACAAAGTAACATTTAAAATTATAAAAATATTTGAGAATTTATTTTAAATTAATTATTTAGATTTTATGCCGTTACATTTACCGTCCAGTAACGAACGTTACTCTAGAAAGGTTGGAAACAAGTAATGGTGTTTATCATCCAATTAATAATAAAATTAATAAATAATATATTATATCAGTTTTTGAATCTCAACGGTGTCTCTTCACTTTCAAATGTTAAATTTTATATCGTGATATTTTTTCTAATGTAAGGTACTATGTAATGATAAGTAAAATGATTTGAAATAACCTATAATCTATATATATAAAACAGTTCCGTAACTGACTCACTGACATGCAACGCACAGACCAAACCGCTGGACCTAAAGGGCTGAAATTTTGCAAGGGGATTCTTCTTATGGTGTAGGAGTGCACTAAGAAAGATTTTTGAAAAATTCTTCTTAGATATTTTTAAATTAAATTTTTAAGCTGTTTTTGTAACTTTTATAAAGTTTGCATTTAAAATGATAGTTTGAGGGTTATAAAATTTATATCACGAGAAAGATCATAAAAATTCCTTTACAATGAAATTTTTTCCGAATCTTTACCTCCATTTTTTGATTTTTGATGAATTTTTAAAGATTAATTTTTCGAATTTAATTTATTAAATGCCGATCACGTGATTTCTTTTTCTGGTACTTTAAATAAATTTATCGTCACGTGCATAACAACTAAATAGACAAAAAGAAAATCTTTTTTCTATTGCAGCAGATGATTGGATATTATCCAAAAAAAATAAATATCCCTTACGATTTTTTTCTCTCTCTCTCTCTCTCTCTCTCTCTCTCTATATATATATATATATATATATATATATATATATATATATATATATATATATATATATATATTACATCAGTTGTATACATTGATCGTCGTATTTATTATAAATATATATATTTAATTATTTTGGCATTAATTGCATATATTGACCGTTGTATTTAATTTCAATGTACTCCGTAGCGATGTGCGGGTTTTCAGCTAGTACGAGATAAAAGTGAGATCTGGAAATGATGAAATATTTAATGTTGTCATTAGATAAACATAATGTCACTAAGTAACCAAAGGAGGAACAGTCCATTGTGGACCATGGCGGGTGGTGCCCTACTCCGCTATCTTGAATATAGGCTTGGTTTGCATACATTATATGTCTCGGGCAGGTGGTCAGCCTGCCGCGGGACCCCCAGAGTTAGTTCCCAAGCATGCTTGGTTCCTCATTTTATCGACCCACCCAAGGAATAACAGGCTGAGTCGACCTTGCCCAGTCGCAGGATCGAAACCTGGACCTAGATGTGGCATCTTGTAACTTTTAACCGCTACGCCACCGGGCGTCAACATAATGTAACATTATTTTATAATTTTAATATGATCTGATCTCAATTGGTTTTATTTTATATAGGATTTATCAGAGAAGCTTTTTTACTAATAAATCAATTTTAGACTCTTTACTTTGTTTCCGTTGTTCCATAAAAGAATTTCGTTCAAACTATAAGATATATAGATCAGGCATTTAAAAACAACAATAAATTATGCTTCCATTCTAAACTTCAAGATTTTTATAAAGAAAAGTAAGTAAAATCACTCGGGTAATTATCTAAAAATTTTCGTATGTTTTACCAGTTTTTATTATGAACATGAAAACGTAACCCAAAAATTCAAAAATTATAATTTGCAAACAAATGAAAAACTACTTTAGAGCAGTTTATTACACTAATTATTTCATTATAAAATCATTACATTCCTGAATACATCATCAGTTACAACGCTATTAGAATCGGCGGAGCACTGTATGATAGTATGCAGTCAATTTAAAAATACACTACCAATATTGATATCTGGAATAAATTTTATAATGATTATTACTGTAGAAGAGCCATAAGAAAAATAGTTATGGCCCTTACGGCTGTTCATTATCCGATTTCATAGTTATTCTATTTCGTTGTGTTTTACGCAATTAGCACAAGTTCCCCCCCCCCTTAAGTTTTTTTTTTAAACGCATAACCGAAAGGTTGGGTCGTTTATATATTTGTATACAACGCTATTAGAGTATTTTCGCTGTGTAGCAAAAGGATACTGTTATTTTCTCAGCGTGCAGTAATGCCATCGATGTTTCAAATTTTTATAACATCAGACGTCACTATGAGCAACATAAACGAAAATACGACCAGAAATAAATTCAAAGAGTTCAAGTCAGAACTAAAACAACAAAATCTTTTATTTACTGAGAATAATTAGGAAAAGATCTGCTGCACACGCAATCTACGTATTGCGGAGATAATAGTCAATATTCCAACCACTTTCAATGATCGTGATTTTTATAAAGCACTAGCTGTAAACCCGCACTTCGCTACGGGGTACATTCAAATTAAATACAACGGTCAATGTATGCAATTCATGCCAAATATATATATATATATTTATATATATATATATATATATATATATATATATATATATATATATATATATATTTATTTATTTATTTATTTATTTATATAATAAATACGACGGTCAATATATACAATTGATGTAGAAAAAAAATATATATTTATAAAATAATTGTGAGAGATATTTTTATAGACAAAATAATGTCCAATCTTCTGCCGTATTAGCAAGAAAAAAAATATTTTTTTGTCTATTTAGTTGTTATGCACGTGACGATAAATTTATTTAAAGTACCAGAAAAAGAAATCACGTGATCGGCATTTAATAAATTAAATTCTAAAAATGAATATTTAAAAATTCACCAAAAATCAGAAAATCGAGGTAAAGGTTCGAAAAAGAATTCATTTTAAAAGAATTTTTATGATCTTTCTTGTGATATAAATTTTATAACCCTCATATTATTATTTTAAATGAAAACTTTAAAAAAGTTACTAAAACAGCTTAAAAATTTAATATAAAAAAATCTAAGAGGAATTTTTCAAAAATCTTTCTTAGTGCACCCCTACACTATAAGAAGAATCGCCATGCAAAATTTCAGCCCTTTAGGTCCAGCGGTTTGGTCTGTGCGTTGTATGTCAGTCAGTGAGTCAGTTACGGAACTGTTTTATATATATAGATTGTCTGATAAATGCTGCTAAAACTGTTTCTTCTTAAGCCTTTTGATGTCATCAAATGACGTCAAAATTCTGCATCTGAATGAGTAAAGGATTTGACTCTGAATATAAGTGATCAGAGCAAACAAAAGCGTCAAATTTCAACGGCGAGGATATAGAGATACGTGACGTAGCTCAGTTTGCTGTGTTTCTTCGTGCTTTCTATGAGTAGTTCAATATTTTCGAGGAATGATAAGAAATAGTACCACTGTATGACACAACAAAAGGAGAAGATGAATGATATTATGTTTCTGAACTTCAAAATACGTATATACTTTGTACCTGTATCAAAGTTTACTTTTGTCACAACGTATGGAACTCCTTGCACGACTGGGAAAAGAAACTGGTTTCGTGACAAGATTGGAAAATAAAACAAATGAAACTTGACACAGACCTATGTTCCATTACTTTCATTATACACCGACGATTTTTAGTTTAAAGGTTATAAAGAGGGAAAAAATGCAATCAAAACCTGTAAAAACAGCTATTGATTATAATTTCCCATGGTTTAAACGAGCGACAATGTTCCTATTTTGTTAAAAGATTTATAAAGCTAATATTCTGTATTGCCATACCGTAAAGATGTGCTATGGTTAACCTGTTCCAAGAGTTTTGAAAGATTCTGCAACTTGAAAGATAAACTACTTCAATTTTTTGAAATTGAACTGCAAGACAGCAGCCTGTTGTCGGATTCAATAGGGTTACAAGAACTATTCTTCATAGTCGATATTACAAACAATTGTCGGATTTATATTCGAAATTGCGGGGAAATCGTATGATTACAATGAACACGTGGGATCAATTTAAAGCATTCAGATGAAAATTACTTTGGGAAAAATGGTTAAAATGTGATTCTGTTTAATACAAAAAGTACGCCCAAAACATTTAAAGACTTTAGACTGAATTTGAAAAAAGGTTTCAGATTTCAAATCTCTCGAATAGGAGTTTTCTTAGTTTTCAACCGTTTTGTCAATTGAAGCAGAAAAGGGCCGACTTATATGCAAATGGAGGTAATTGGTATTCAGTGCGATTTGAATTTAAAGTTCAAATTCAACAAGATTAGTGTGCCTGACTTTTATAAGTATTTTCCTGCGTGATTTGAAGAAGCTCATAATTTCGTATGCGGAATTATTTCCATGTTCGGAAGTACCTACCAATGTGAGTAATTATTCTCATTAATAGAATGAAAAAGTCTCCTGTTAGGTCCATATTGATAAACTGTCACTTCGGTTCAATTTTAAAAGTTATCACATGCTATAATATTTTTCTTGAAATAGGAAAATTAGTAACAGAAAAGATATATTAAGTTTCAGAAACAGAACTCTAAACTTTATTGTCACTTTTTAATTAATAGCAAACTTTACAAAATTGCATGAGTTTTGCTTACGGCTCCCACAATCCTAGACCTTGACTAGAAGGTAACCCGTCTTTTTGACCTCATAATACTAATAATGACGTCATAATGGAAAATTCTATGAAAGTTAAAAAATATCCCGAACTATCTAACAATATTGCATTTAATCCACACCTTGTAAAAGCAAACCCTTTCATTATTTTTTATTTATTTAGTTTTTCATACAATTGGAGTAGTAGACTGCCATCCAGTTTTTTACAGGTCACTACGCGATATGTATACTTGAGCTACTTGATTCATTCACATTCAAGTTTGTTTGTCATGCGATTACCAGATTATGGTTTTATATGAATGCTAAATCCTAATAACGAGATATTTACTGTCTTGAATTAATTAAAGAGTAAAATAAAAAAACGTATAAATACTGTAAGAGTTAAATATTACAGAAAAATAATACATGTTGAAAAAAATATCTGCATGAAAGTAATTGAATTAGAATAATAATGCAATTTATTTTGGGCAAGTTATTTTTCCGTTTCCTTCCCTGGAAAAGAAATTAGGAGAAACCCTTGTACCTAGAGTCGGCTATTTTCAAATGGCAGTATCTTTACTTATAACTAACTTACAATAATAAAAATAGTATGTATACATTACGTGCTTTATTCTCTTTAAATAAAAACCACATCAACTATGGAAAAAAAACTTGTAAATGATATTCAAAATTTAAAGAAAATTGCAAATGGCCCTAGGTAAAATAACACTATTGCACCTAGGGCCAGTTATTTCCAAACACTGAAATTGTTGTTTACAATAAAAGAAACAATTTGTATCCATTATTTCTTTCATGCTAAACTTCTAAAATCTTCGTAAGGAAGAAATATTAATTGTAGGCAATGTATTAAAGGAAGAAATGTTTATTATTTCAGCACTTTCTAATGTATGTTTTTTCTCCGTTGTCTTCTTAATGATCCCACATACATTTTCTGTTTCAAACACTGATTTCGTAGCCTTTTTTTTATCAATTACTTTTTTCAATAATTGTGCTTGATTTTCATTTTTCTCGGAGGTATCAGTGAGAATTCTACATTTGCCAAGTTTTCGTCCACCTCTTTTCTACCAGAGGCCATGGCCCTAGGTACAATATAAGAATATGGTCCTAGGTACAAGATGTTGTAATTTTTGGCAAAATGGCTTCCATAGCCAAAGACCTGCATGAACCAAACTTTGTTTTTATATCATTATATCCTTTAGTGATTACAAAAAATATCTGCTATACATTAAAACATAAGTTTGCACTTAATTTCACAAAATAAGACTTCAAATTGAAGTGAAAAATTTAGTTTTGATCATATCAAGACTTTATTTTCTATTTAACTATAGCTTCTTCTTGCTTTCGTTAAAAATGGCTGTTATGATTTGAAACAATGTTGTCACTCACTCCAATGAGTAAAAATGCTGTAAAATAATAATTATTTAAATAAAGCATGGTGGCCCTAGGTACACGATGGCCCTAGGTACAAGGGTTTCCCTTATATTAAATAGAATGATTTATATAAATAACGAAATACGTAATACGAATTACGAATTACGAAACTATATATTTACATTACATGCACACCGCAATATTTTTGAAATTTTTCTCACAATATTTAAATTATTCTTACCTTTTTTATTTATTGAATGCAAAACAAAATATAGAACTTATTCCCCGTCTCACTTATATTATATTCATCAATAATGAAATGTTAATCGATTTTGGAATTCAATGACATCGCAAAGCAGATCAAACAGTTGCTGTCCATGTCACGTGACCAAGGGAGCTATTAATTCCTGCCAACGTCATTTGTTTCGTGAGTGGATGAAATAATAGACGTTTCGAGAAGCACGAAAGTAAAGGTAATTTGAGAATCTCACATTCTACTTGAATGGGACTGTAGATATCAGACATATTGCGCAAATGCGGCTTATCTAGAATTCGACCTGATGACATGATTTTCAATAACATGTCCAAGCTCCTTTTGATCAAAAAAATATATTCAAGGGATGGAGTTGATTACCAAAAGAGGCATAGAGAAGTATGCATATATTTTCGCTAATTCAAGAAACTTGGTATTAAACATTCATAAATAGGTAAACCTAGTATAAAAAAAGATGATGTAATTTGCAGACTGACAGACAAGTCTTTTAGTTTAATATATATATATAAAACAGTTTCGTAACTGACTGACTCACTGGCATACAACGCACAGACCAAACCGCTGAACCTAAATGGCCGAAATTTTGCATGGTGATTCTTCTTATAGTGCAGGGGTGCACTAAGAGAGATTTTTGAAAAAATCTTCTGAGATTTTTTTTAAAATTTAAATGTTAAGCTGTTTTAGTAACTTTTTTAAAGTTTTCATTTAAAATAATAATTTGAGGGTTATAAAATTTATATCACGAGAAAGATCCTAAAAATTCCTTTAAAATGAAATCTTTTTCGAATCTTTACCTCCTTTTTCTAATTATTGGTGAATTTTCAAAGATTAACTTTTAGAGAATCTATGCTCACTTCTACCCAGACTTGGGTGTATATAATTTGAAGTAGCACTCTATTTGAATTATATACAAACACAGTTTATACATGATATAATGTTTATTGAATTCGCTGCACATATAATTGGCTTTTACAGCAATAAGCATGCGTACTACTTGTACGGAATGTAAATACAGCTTTTAAGGACAATATATTTTTATACTCACGAACAGTAAGTCAAACCAGCAGTACTGCCACGTAAACTTCTGGCCCGTAAAGCACTAGCGCAGGATAACACCTTTTCAACCTTAACAACAACTCCCCTTTTATTAATGACGCTGCGTGGTATTTATACTAAGCGCGTATGCCAAAATTAGCATATCTAAAGCAGCTTCTTTAATTCACTCAAAAGTTCGATTCTTGTGAATCGAATCTTGTGTATACCTTACACTGGCCTCCCTCGAAAAAAAAAATTAGGTAACTGAGGTCTGAACGGCTTCAGTTAACTAATTGAAAACGCGTGCTGGTCTGACTTTTTACATAATGGGTGGCAAAGCCAAAAAACCTTCCACACGTTGTGTGGGGGATAAACGCCAATACCATTTTACAAAACTAACCCCGAAGGGTCCAGGTGACACCATTACACAGTGGATTTGCAGAGTTGCAGATACTGGGCTGGCCAACTGCGCCCTAAAATATCTATTTTAATTAAAAGTGACAACACAATTGCACAGCATGACATTTCTTGACTGTATCTGCTCTCCCCCAATTTATAATGTACATGTGTTATGATTTGCGAAGTTAGTATGTTAGTTGTTTGTTATCTGTAGTTAGTATGTATTTTTTTTCACTACATGTCCCCTTCAAAAATTTATAAAACAACAGTATACCGTTTTTTTTCAGTGGCTCACTCCTTCCCCTCAAAATGTTTACACAGTATATACAATGGGGAACTTCAAACCAATTTGGTTCGATTTTATTAAAGGGTGGGAGTTAGAATAAGAGAATTGATACAAGACTTGTTCCTCATGAATGCAGCAACTTCACTGCACCAGTTTGTCCAATCCGCTGAACCTCTCTTG
This sequence comes from Dolomedes plantarius, assembly GCA_907164885.2. NCBI lineage: Eukaryota > Metazoa > Arthropoda > Arachnida > Araneae > Dolomedidae > Dolomedes > Dolomedes plantarius. The sequence continues at coordinate 143,886,687 of OU015502.1, forward strand.
ATGGTCGCAGTCCTAGTAAAGGGGTTCGTTGACCGTGTGGGCATCCTTCGTGCAGCAGGTCGTTGGTCCTGAGGCGCTGGTCCGGCTTGACGATGGACAGGAGGTCTCTTGGGAGGAGGCCAACCTTGCTGGGCGGCTGATATCTTGCGTTCCCTGTGCTTATGCAAAGGAGCTTTAAAATTGTCATTCTTCCTTTTTACAACCTTGTGTACCTTATGTGTGCCACGTTCATCCTTAGATGGAGGTTTTGTAGTGCACACTTTACTTTTCTCCGTACTTTTTAGAGTATAGACATTAGATTTTAATGCAGATTCTATTTTTTGAAACTTATACGCCGCACCAACGTGTTTAGTAACTGGCTTTATCTCGCTGCTTGTGTCATGTTTTTCAACAACCTGACTCTGTTTTTCGTATTTGTGCTTATACGACTTCTTGTTTACCGCCTTAATTACTTCAGTATTAGCAGTTTTAATGCTGGAACCTGAAGGCTCTTTTTCACGCTTTTTATCCCCCTTAACTTTAGTTTTATCCTCTTTTGACGAAAAAGTCTCTTTGAAACTTGCGATATCAGAATCGTTATCATTTAAATTCTTTAACACTGCTTCAGTTTTAGGAAGATTAAGCTTTTCGTACTGGTGCGTTTTATTGCAAACTTTCTCTATAACTTCCGAAGCATCAGCTAAACTACCTATAGTATAACTCTGTGTCAACTTTTCATCCTGATTCTCAGTCTGGTTTTCATGTACTTTATTTAAAACCATATTATCAACCTGGCCTACACAATCCTCATTCGGCTGGAAACTTGAAATAATATCATCATTACCTAGCGAGTTCCTACTATCGTTTAAAGAATTTTTATTGTCGTCAACTAATAAGTATTCACTAACTTCCGTAACGCATACTTCGTCATCTACTAAATTTCCTTCATTAACAGATGTGTGAATATCATCTAAAATATCAGGTATAGCATCAATAATATCAGGTATAGCATTAATAATATCAGGTATAGCATTAATAGAAGTGTCAGATGATTTATTTTCTAAACCACTAGCATTATTATCGGCACTATTTTCAGAAATTTGTACTGGAATTACCGCATTATTCCAGCTAGACTCACTTTCTTTATAAGCCACAAAAATACCCTGACTTTGACTATTCTCAAAATAATGATTACTACTCGGACAAAATAATACATTTGACCACACAGTTTCAACAGGTTGAACCATATCATGTGAATCAACTTGCCAGTGCAAGTAAGGTGCTTGCATATTTTCTTTAAGTGCACTAATTTCATTATAACGCCGTGCGCTTCTATTATTTTGCCTGCGGTACTGCTTACGCTGCTGGTTTGAAACTCGCGAAAAATTTTGGCGCGGCTGTATAAAACTTCTCGTACCTGAATGACGATGAGGGGTAGCGAAGAAATGTCTATTGTCATATTTAGCTAAAGCTTGAAGGAGGGTAACCTTGCTTGTAATTGTTTGATTATCTAAAAAATCTTGAACACTTGGCTTCAAACGTTGGATAACTATTTTTAAGATTATCGCTTCCGTCATTCCCTCTAAATATTCCTCACACTTGGAAATCTTTTCCATAGCAAAATCTAATGCAGACTGACCTTCACGTTGCCTTAGCGAATAAATTTCCGCTTCAATTTCACTTTGATTAAAGGTCTTTGGAAAAACACTAAGAAACTGTTGCTTGAATGACAAATAGTCAAAAATCAGATTACTGCTTTTCATACACGTGTACCACTGATATGCACTACCTCTTAAAGCGGCTAGAGCAATTTTAAGTTTATCCCCCTCTGGGGTGCATTGTTGCTGAAAGTAATGCTCAATTTTCTTTAGGAATTGGCTTGAGGGGCCGCCATTGAATGTGGCTTCGAATGGCGCAATTTGCTGAACCAGAATTACCCGAGGAAAATTTCCAGCAGGATTTTGTTCTACAACACTCATTTTTTTTTAAATAGTATATAAGTACTTGCAACAATTTTATCAATATACGTACACAGTACACAGTTTTTAATTTCAATTATGTTCTTCGTTACAAATTTAACGCTAACTACCAGGGTATATATATTTTCGGGCGCCAGTATAGAGAATCTATGCTCACTTCTACCCAGACTTGGGTGTATATAATTTGAAGTGGCACTCTATTTGAATTATATACAAACACAGTTTATACATGAAATAATGTTTATTGAATTCGCTGCACATATAATTGGCTTTTACAGCAATAAGCATGCGTACTACTTGTACGGAATGTAAATACAGCTTTTAAGGACAATATATTTTATACTCACGAACAGTAAGTCAAACCAGCAGTACTGCCACGTAAACTTCTGGCCCGTAAAGCACTAGCGCAGGATAACACCTTTTCAACCTTAACAACAACTCCCCTTTTATTAATGACGCTGCGTGGTATTTATACTAAGCGCGTATGCCAAAATTAGCATATCTAAAGCAGCTTCTTTAATTCACTCAAAAGTTCGATTCTTGTGAATCGAATCTTGTGTATACTGTCAGCGTGCACGTGAAACGAGCACGTCAACAAAAAACCTAATAATTAAATTGCAGAGTAAAATCACAGAAGAAACGTTTGTTACAATAGGTATACGTTAAAACTATTGATGAAAGCATAGACGACAAGACTTTTTCAACAATAACAATTCAAATTTATTTGTTTAAAATATTAAAAGTTAGTTTAACAATCTTCAACAATAAAATATCCATATCAATCAATAGCGTTCTCTAAATTCATTAAAAAAACAAGTCTCATATATACAAACAACAGTGTCTATACACTGTGATGGAATTACCTCAAGTTAGGCATAGGCAAAGACTGTTAGCCCCTTATTCTATTTTCTTTACTGCGTCTTAAACTTAAACTATAAATCAACATTACCTTTCTTCAGATTGTCCTCAGCTTCATTATCTATCTACTCAACGGTATATTACTGAATCGTATGTGAGCCTTATATACGCCTCATCTAATGATATTCAACGATCCGGTTTGTTTAAAACGCACCAACTACTGGAAACTGAATAATAAATTATTTACGGTAGCTTCTTCACAGCTGTGGAAATTCGATTAAAGAATTGATCCGGTTATCAGGTTTTATGATCAAACCGGTCTAAAACAAATGACGTAATACCCGGAAAGGCAAGTACATGATTAGTTTCACAAGTAGTCTTTAGTGCAACTCGCTAACAAATGCCCCCCCCCACTTGTCTTTTCGACATAAACTAGTAATATGAGAATTCAAAACCATCACAGTTTACATTTCGATTTTTTTTCTGTCAGAACTAGAATACATATAAAACAATTAATTCAAACCAACATTAGTCTTGTTAACAAAAATGCGATAGCAACATATAACAATAATAATACAGTCTTAACTTAGGAATACACAGGTACAAAACAAATTGCTGAGAAGGTTCAAATCTGCAAGTTCTAAACAAAAGTTATTTCTGCTTCTGTACACTATTGTTGGCTGAAAACCAATATAACAACTAACAAACCACAATAAAGAGTTAAAACATACAATGACTAGGACACGACTACATTCAATCATATTCAAATATCAATACATATGTACGTGGGCGCCCACTCATACAAATTCATTCAAACACATAAAACAAATTGGTTTTCCATTGAGAAGTTATCGTAAAATATTTAAATATCTAAAAACACAGAATACATCCCATAATATCGCACTGCATAAATATCAGAAAAACAACTCACATACAAACACTGAGCTTTAAACAAATTTTTCATTAGACAAACTTTCCTTGATTAGGTGGGGAAAAAAACATCCACCCAAAGCAAGTAAACAAAAACATTGCAAAAATTCACAATTTCAAACACTAAGTGCACACACCACTTCAAAATAAATTCGTGCAAAAATTCAAGAAAAGTTCATGCAAAAATCTCATCACATAGGTGCCTCAGTTCGAATTTGGTCAGGGGTTTGGTAAAAGGATCTGCTAGATTTTCTTTACTTTTTATATAATTTATGTCAAATATGTTCTGATAAACTAGGTCACGAATAAAAAATAATTTGACATCAATATGCTTACTTCTATGGTTCTCTACTGGGGATTTAACAAAATCTATACACGCCATGTTATCAACATATAGAATTGACCTAAGCTTTCCTCCAAGAACTAACTTTCTGGCATAACATTCTTCTAGAATTCTATCAAACCACATAAGTTCCTTTGTGGCCTCTGTCATAGCGTAGAATTCACTTTCCATAGTTGACAACGACACGCACTTCTCCTTGAAAGTCCTCCACATGACTGGAGCTTTTCCAAGAAACACTATCTGTCCCCCCATAGAAGTCCTGTCATCCTTATTGGCTGCGAAATCTGCATCGGTGTAAACCGTTATACTAGGTTCATTGCACGCAAGTTTAAGTTTAAAATTGTGTGTGTGTATAACATAGCCCAAAAGTTTTATCAAACCATCCCAGTGAATTCTACCAGGATTACTTTGGTATTGGCTAAAAATGTTAACGGCATAACTTATGTCGGGCCTGGTTCTACTAGCGAGGAACGATAGACAGCCTAGTAAATTTCTATAGGGATATTGTTTCATTTCTTCTATTTCAACATCTGATTGTGGACACTGTTTCTTTGAGAATACTGTACCCTTGCTGATTGGAAGTGAGGAAACCGGTACGAAGAATTTTGTAAACCTTTTACGAATATCGTCAATATAAATTGACTGACTCAACAAAACTTCTCCCCCCTTTTCTTCAAACTCAACTCCCAACAGCTTTCTAGTTTTTCCCAAAATTTTTAAATCAAAATGTGTCTTCAACAATCCTATGGCTTTGTCTATTATCTCCTCGTCCTTACCGAACAAAACCATGTCATCCACATATAAAAGTAAAATCAACACACAATTAAAGTCATATGCACAGTTACACCAATTTAGTTTGCTAAAACCTAGTTCTATCAATACTTTATGAATCTCGAAGAACCATTCTCTACCACTTTGATGCAATCCATAGATAGCTTTATCCAATTTGCATACAAAATCTTCCTTACCTTCTACAACAAAACCGGGAGGCTGAGACATGTAAATATCATCTTTTAATGGTGCATACAGATAAGCTCCTTTGACATCACACTGTCTGTGGGTCCAACCCTGTAAAACTACTAAAAGTGAGAAGAAAAAACGAATTAGACTGAAATTAATGACTGGGCTAAAAGTCTCTTCGTAAGAAACTCCTTTAATTTGTTTAAAACCCTGTGCCACCAGTCTGGCCTTATACCTGGCCACCTCGCCCTTTTCGTCTCTTTTCAACGCAAAAACCCACCGGCATCCTATGATATCTGTATCTGATGGTAACTCAACTAGGTGCCATACCTGTCTTTCTGTCATGACTTTCATCTCTTCTTCCATGGCCTCTACCCACTGTTTATGCTGTGGTGATTTCAATGCTTGCTTGTAAGTATTAGGCATCTGTATATCGTCTAGTCAAGAACTGGCATAACTTGTGGATGCGGTAGCTGGTTTATCTGATATTTTCCCTTTATATCCATTTTTATCTGAGGAATCGGAATGGATTCTTTCCAATCGACCAAATGGATTTCTTTTCCAATCGCTACTTCTTAGATCTTGGGCTGGCAAGGGACTCTTATCAATTTGGGTTTCTTCAGGACTATCTTTTTCCACCAAATCTTCGTCACTCTCACGGGGTAGATTCTGACCTAAATTGATAATAGAAACGTCTTCATCTCCCTCATGTTTGGAGTATGATTCGGTGTTAGGATTATCACTGGGACCCATCATTGCTCCACTGTCGCCTTCCATCCCTTGTGAATCCTCACAGAATCTGACATTTATGGTCTCCACCACATTATTGGTGTCTGGGAACCATATCCGATAACCCTTGGTGTTAAAGGCATATCCAATCATCACCCCTTTCTTCGCCTTGGCGTCTAACTTCGTTCTGTGTTGTCGTGGTACACCAACATACGCGATGGACCCAAACGGCTTCAAGTGGTTTACCGATGGCTTATACCCTCCAAAAAGCTCAAATGGTGTCTTACTTAGACCTTTATGTACAACCCTGTTCCAGACATAGGTGAAACTTAAAACTGCATCAGGCCAAAATTTTGTCTCTAACCCACTGTCTGCTAACAAGCACTTCGCCCCATTTGATACTGTCTGGTTGAACCTTTCTGCAGTACCGTTCTGCTCTGGTGTATATGTGTTTGTGAGTTCATGTTTTACCCCATGATCATTGCAAAATTGTGTAAAATTATTGTTTACAAACTCAGTCCCGTTATCGGTACGGATACTTTTTATTTTCCGCCCTAGGAACCTCTCTGCACGAGCGACATGATTTCTAAAAATCCGGAAAACCTCAGATTTTTCACACATAGGGTAAACAGAGCACTTACGTGAATGGTCGTCTATAATCGATAAAAAATATTTTTCACCGTTGCGACCAATAGTACTGCAAGGACCCCAAGTATCCATATATATCAAATCATTGGGATATTTAGAGCGTCTAAAATTTACAGATTTAAAACTAACCCGTCTGAACTTGTTAAGTGTACAGGTTTCACAGTCAAAATTATGATCTTCAAATTTTTCCAACCCCTTTATGGCATGTTTCCTAATTGTATCCCGGACTACATATGGACTTATATGTGCTAACCTTCGATGTACCAGTTCATCGTCAACTTTCCTGGCCACACAAGCACTGCAATCCTCTCTTATTCTGGCAACTCGGGGATTTTTAGGACAAACCTGATATAAACCATTCTTTAATTTGGCAAAAAAAACAGTTTTATCATACCGGTTTTTAATTCTTACCATACCTTGACCGCCTTCGAACCTGAGACCTTGTCTGTCTAAAACAGAACCTGAAATTAAATTCAACTTAAGATTAGGTGAATACATGACATTGTACAAATGGAATGTTCTGGAGCCAAACTGTAGCTGAATTGTCCCTCTACCTGTAATCGGGAATGTCACTCCTTCGATAGCTACGGATAATTTATCGTCCTTTATTTCCTCAAAATCCTGGAACCACTCCTTCACTTTACAAAAGTGATGACTAGCAGCAGTGTCGAAAGTCCATAAATTCGAAGATTCTTCAAAATTACTCGCATAAGTTTGCACAAGATTAATCGAAGGAAATCTCACCTTCTTATTTGCTGAATTTGGTTTTGATTTATAACGCACAGGACTTATTCCACGTGCAGGGGAATGACTTCTAACTGCCGTACTCTTCCGATAAGGTGATGTATTTCTTGGTGGAACACGCTGTCTCTGTTGGTACTCGTTAACGGGATTTCCATTGAAACAATTTCTTTTAATATGTCCCACCTGATTACACCTAAAACATGTCATATTTTTCTTGCGTGTGACTGCAGAATAAGCTTTGACTTCATGCATTTTGTTACGGTCTTGTTCTCGTACCGTCAGTCTATCTTCCTCAGCTACCAGTTCTACGAGTATGTCCTTAAATTTAAATTTTTCTTCTGGCCATCGTAATATGGATTGTGAAATGCTATCATAAGTCTCTGGTAAGTAGCGTAATAACTGAAAACTAACGTAAATTTCATTAATTGGTTGGTTTATACCTCGTAATTTTTCAACAATTCTCGTTAAACGTGCTGCAAACAGGCTAATTTTTTCATGTGGTTGAATTCTGCTAGAAAATAGTTCATTAATCAGTTGCATATGCCTCGACCTATTGTCGGGTTCAAAAAATAATTTTAATTTGAGCCATGCTTCTCGGGCATTCTCTATTCCCTCCACTATTTTCCGAAATTCAGGGGAAATATTTAAATAAATCAATGAAATTGCGGTTCCTGCACGGAGATTATAATCCCTAACGTCACGATATGTAACTTCAGGACCCGGATACTCTACCTGAGTAGTTACACTCTTTGTAGTATCGGTATCTTTACTCGCTGTGCTTTCAACTTCCGTTTTTTCATTCTTAATTTTAAGTTTTGGTACTAGCTCTGTGCCTGCTACTATGCCCCAACATCCACGCTCCATAAGAATGTACCTCATATCTTCAGCCCAATTCCCGTAATTTGTTGCGTTCAGCTTCTCTATTTGGGTCTGCATTTTAATTGTATCCCCGAAATTCACACTTTTCAAAACTTCAAATTCTTTCAAAATACAAAATAAACTTCACTTGTCGTCTATGTTAATATGCATCAACATTAAACTTACTTCAATTCCATTCAACGCCCCCCCATCTTCAGGGCCACTGATATAGTATCAAAACGTAAAAACATATTATTTTCATGGGCGAAATATTGTAATAACATTGTTGCTAATAATCCTTTCAGTTGTTATGAGCGTATACCGTCAATAACATCTGGTCATTGCCTATTTAGCTTTTATGGTCATATACCTTCAGTAACATCTGGCCCATAACCTCTTTTATTGTCAGCGTGCACGTGAAACGAGCACGTCAACAAAAAACCTAATAATTAAATTGCAGAGTAAAATCACAGAAGAAACGTTTGTTACAATAGGTATACGTTAAAACTATTGATGAAAGCATAGACGACAAGACTTTTTCAACAATAACAATTCAAATTTATTTGTTTAAAATATTAAAAGTTAGTTTAACAATCTTCAACAATAAAATATCCATATCAATCAATAGCGTTCTCTAAATTCATTAAAAAAACAAGTCTCATATATACAAACAACAGTGTCTATACACTGTGATGGAATTACCTCAAGTTAGGCATAGGCAAAGACTGTTAGCCCCTTATTCTATTTTCTTTACTGCGTCTTAAACTTAAACTATAAATCAACATTACCTTTCTTCAGATTGTCCTCAGCTTCATTATCTATCTACTCAACGGTATATTACTGAATCGTATGTGAGCCTTATATACGCCTCATCTAATGATATTCAACGATCCGGTTTGTTTAAAACGCACCAACTACTGGAAACTGAATAATAAATTATTTACGGTAGCTTCTTCACAGCTGTGGAAATTCGATTAAAGAATTGATCCGGTTATCAGGTTTTATGATCAAACCGGTCTAAAACAAATGACGTAATACCCGGAAAGGCAAGTACATGATTAGTTTCACAAGTAGTCTTTAGTGTAACTCGCTAACATATACCTTACAAACTTTTAGAATTTAATTTATTAAATGCTGATCACGTGATTTCTTTTTCTGAGTACCAAAAAAAAAGAACTTAGAGCCTTAAATTAATTTATCGCCACGTGCATAACAACTAAATAGACAAAAAATATTTTTTTTCTTGCTAATGCGGCAGACGATTGGACATTATCCAAAAAAATTATTAAAATACAATAAAAGATATTATGTTCCTCAAACTGTACTATATTAAGTGTACTATATTCTTTAGTATGTCCTATTACATTCAATTTGAATATTTTCTTCTACATTATTTTGTCTATAAAAATATCCCATACGATATTTTATAAATATTTTTTTTTGTTCTTATTACATCAATTGTATACATTGATCGTATTTATTATATGCTAGCATTATTGCCCGGCGTTTCCCGGATAGATATATAAATATAAAATTTTTTATCCATTCCATCAAAAAAATTCTGTTCTGGACCCCCCGCTCTTCATGTTTATCTGGCCAGACAGAATGCGCTTAGCACATTTCTACTGAAATGATATACCCAGTATTTTTTTGATGGAATGCATGAAAAATTTAATATCTGTATATCTACCCGGGCAATCATTCTTTAAAAATAATTTCATTAATTTTCTTATACCTTAATATAACTAATGGACTAATAGTTCGGAATAAAAGTTATGTGTCGTTATGTTTTTCTGTTTAAAGAGCTTTTCCTCCCACTGCTTAAAAAGCCCCAAAACTCTAAACGCTTTATCTTATATGATTTCACGGAATAAGTAATTCAAATACATATCGTGTGTTAAGTCTGTTTCGCGAACTTAGGGGAAAAAACCTGTAGAACTCTTAAACTTCTTCCCATTTTATGATCCTCGAACAATTAATATATTTAGATCAACAGAAGGCTTCTAAAAAACTGGCCATGGGACAAACTTCTTTTTTTCTTTTTTTTTCCAAATTTTATTAAGTTCTATTAGTTTGAACGCCATTGTCTAAAATTGTCTAAAGCAGCGGTTCTCAACCATTTTAGACTCAAAACTCCCCTAAACGTACGAAAAATAAAATAAACACTTCGCCCCCCCCCGTCAAAACTCTCAAACCACCCCCCAAATCACCCCTCGAAACAAACCTCTTTTCCTCCGCAAATCGAATTTCACTGGTTGTGGTGAACGGGCTGTATCCACATTCCACGCAGCGAGATCTCTATTTAATCTGCGTAATTCTCTGTTCTCTTCAGCGCGTCCCTCTTTATCGTTCATGCCCAAAGCACCACATGTGTAATTCTAGAATCATCTTCTGTTTACCTAAGCATAATTTCCGCGCCAAACCCTGTACATCTAAAAATAATGTTTACCACGTATTAGTAGAGGTGCCCTGAGGGGCACAAAAACCATTAAAAAATTAACTAAAAAAAGCTAATTGAGTCCCAAATTTCGTTTTTCCTGATTTAAGTTTCTCAGGTCCTAAACATTAACTGTGCCGAATTTGGTCCCGGTGGGTGAAACAGTCTATGATTCCATAGCGGACAAACAAACCGACAAGCTCTTTTATATATATATATACTAGCATTATTTCCCGGCGTTGCCAGGGTAGATATATAGATATAAAATTTTTCATGCATTCCATCAAAAAAATACTGGGCTGCACCCCCCGCTCTTCATGTTCATCTGGTCAGACAGAATGCGCTTAGCGCGTTTCTACTGAAATGATATACCCAGTATTTTTTTACGGAAAGCATGAAAGATTTTATATTATATATCTACCCGGGCAATCATTCTTTAAAAATTATTTCATTAATTTTCTTATGCGTTAATATAACTAATGGACTAATAGCTCGGAATGAAAGTTATGTGTCGTTATGTTTCTCTGTTTAAAGAGCTTTTCCTCTCACTGCTTAAAAAACCCTAAACTCTGAAAGATTTATCTTATATGATTTCACGGAATAAGTAATTCAAATACATATCGTATGTTAACTCTGTTTCACGAACTTAGGGGAAAAAACCTGTAGAACTCTTAAACTTCTTCCCATTTTATGATCCTCGAACAATTAATATATTTAGATCAACAGAAGGCTTCCAAAAACTGGCCATGGGACAAACTTAATTTTTCTTTTTTTTTTTTTCCAAATTTTATTAAGTTCTGTTAGTTTGAACGTCATTGTCTAAAATTGTCTAAAGCAGCGGTTCTCAACTTTTTTATACTCACGACTCCACTAAACGTAAGAAAAATAAAATAAACACTTCGCCCTCCCCCCCTCCCCCGTCAACCCCAGACCAACTCTCAAACCACCCCCAGATCACCCCTCTTAGAACAAACCTCTTTTCTCCTGCGTATCTAATTTCACTGGTTGTGATGAAGGGGCTGTATCCACATTTAAGAGGAGCGCTTAGGGGCACAAAAATCATCAAAAAATTAATTTTAAAAAACTAATTGATCCCCAAATTTTGCTTTTCCTGATTTAAGTTTCTCGGGTCCTAAACATTAACTGTGCCGAATTTGGTCCCGGTGAGTGAAACAGTCTATGATTCTATAACGGACAAACAAACAGACAAGCTCTTTCATATATATATATATATATATATATATATATATATATATATATATATATATATATATATATATATATATATATATACACTCAAGAGCCAAAACATTATGACCACCCCTACATTTTATCGCAGCACACTGTTCAGCGGACACTGTTGGATATGGGGCTACGCAGCAAACGTCCCACTCGTGTGCCTTTTCTGACCAAGCGTCATCGCCAACTGCGCCTGCGCTGGGCCCGGTAACATCGCGACTGGTCCATGGATCAGTGGGAGAGAGTTGCCTGGTCAGATGAATCACGGTTTGTCATTCATCACGCCGATGGCCGTGTCAGGATACGCCGTCTTCCAGGCGAACTGTTGCCCCCTCAATGTACAGTAGGTCATACACAGGCCGGTGGTGGCGGTATTATGCTTTGGGGGACGTTCTCTTGGGTGTCTCTGGGACCCGTGGTTGTGGTAGAGCAGACCATGAATGCTACAGGGTATCTCAACATCATTGCGGACCAGTTGCATCCTTACATGGCCTATGTTTTTCCAGCTGGAAATGGAATGTTCCATCAGGACAACGCCCCGTGTAACAAGGCTAAAAATGTGTTGGAGTGGTTCCAGGAACATGATGCTGAATTCCAGTTAATGTCCTGGCCGCCTAACTCACCGGATCTCAATCCGATAGAACACATTTGGGATGTCATGGGACGGCAGCTCAGAGTTCAAAGACCACCAATTCGCAATATCTCGGATTTGCGTGACCGTTGCTTAAACATCTGGTACAATCTGTCTCCGGCCATCTACCAAGGACTTGTGGCATCCATGCCAAGGCGGGTTGAAGCTGTGTTGGGCGCCAAAGGTCGGCCAACTCGTTATTGACAGGTGGTCATAATGTTTTGGCTCTTGATTGTGTATATATATATATATATATATATACACTGCTGGCCACCCAAATTGCAACACCAAGAAAGACAAGAGATATCACAACAAAATTTATTTTGTAGATAACATGTTGACCAAGTATGAAATGATTAAATTTATAGACTTCTGTGAAGTGTGGTTCCTGCCAAAATCAGTAGCCAGAGTAGCCGCCATTGTTGGAGATCACCGCTGCCACACGCCTCGGCATTGATTCAAAGAGACTTTGGATGAGTTCTTGGGGTACAGAAGACCAAGCAGCTTCCACACGTTGCCAAAGTTGATCTGCTGTGGTAGCTGGGAATGGAATCTGGGTCAATCGTAGAGCAACCAGGGACCACATGTTTTCTTCGGCGAAAGATCCGGAGAGCGAGGCGACCAGGGAAGCAATTCAATCTGGCGATTGACGAAGAACCGTTGGACAGTGCGTGCCACGTGTGGTCGCGCATTATCCTGTTGAAATATGGCTGTGGGCAAGCTCTGACGGTAAGGAAGGACAACTGGCTCCAACACCTCGGAGATGTAGCGCTGGCTGTTTAAAGTACCGGCAATGCGTACTAGAGGTGTGCGAGAGTGATATCCAATACCGCCCCATACCATAATACCCGGTGCAGGACCAGTGTGGCGGTGGATAACGCAGCTGTTCAGCATCCTCTCTTCACGATGTCTCCAGACTCGAATGCGACCATCATGGTGTTGCAGACAGAAGCGTGACTCATCAGTAAAGACAATTTCATTCCATTCTGCAGTCCACATCCTTCTGTCATCGCACCATTGGCGGCGGAGACGTCTGTGGTTCTGCGTCAAGGGTAGACAAAGCAATGGACGTCTTGCGGACAGACCACTCTGCTGTAAACGGCGTCGAATGGTACGCGCAGACACTGGATGATGCGTTACAGACTGCATGTGCTGTGCAATGGTTCGTGATGTGACTGAGCGATCCGTCACTGCCATGCGCACAATTTGCCTGTCATCACGTGAAGTGGTGTGCTGAGATGGATGCGATCGAGCACGCCGGTCCGTCGTACCCTCCTGCATCCAACGATCACATATCCGCATTACAGTTGTTTGGTTTCGTCCAACACGACTACCGATTTCCCTGAAAGATAATCCACAATCTCGGTAGGCCACTATCCTTCCTCTGTCGAACTCGGATACTTGATCAAAAGATGATCGCTGTTTTCGTCGAGGCATAATTGATCGTTTTTTTTTAAAAAACCACAAGAAAAACACAATTGCCGAACTTGAAACCGTCGAAATCTCTAAGCCTTAAATAGCGCTTTGAAGTGGCGCCACAGTCGCGCGTGATGTGCGTCTGCGCTGAAATTCTAATCATTTGCATATCTCATCTCCGCTAATGCATGTTGTAAATTTCATGTTATTTGCATGTTTCCTTCAGATTGTTGCATTTACAGTGGCCAGCAGTGTATATGCATATTTATATATACATTTATTTTTTTTGCATTAATTGCATACATTGACCGTTGTGTTTAATTTGGATGTTTTCCGTAGCGAAGTTCGGGTTTTCAGATAGTTTTGCATAAAATTCAAAATGTACAATAAACTAATTTTTGATATAACTGAGATTTTAAAATAGATTTTATATCAATGTTCAATTACGATGAACATACTGTTGTGCAACTTGTTGTCAAATAAGCATGGGAAATGAAAATTAATATATGTATATGCAATTTAAGAAATTATAATTTCTAAAATAAAATTTAAAACAAAAATTAATGAAATCACAAAAATTGGTCTTATTTGCACTTATATCTTAGAAAAGTAAATAGAAAGCGTTTTTTTTTGTGTGTGTGTGTCACATAATTTTCCATCGCAGTTACGGATGGTGTCGCGGGGGTGAATTGAGGGTGTCACAACCATAGTGCACCAAATCCACCTAAACTAAATTGAAGAAATCAAGGCTTGAAGTTTTTTGTGTGTAATCAATTCTAGTCAAGTGATATTGTAAAGACAAATATGACATTATATTGTTAAAACTGTATCTTTTTTAATTGTCCTGCATCTATAAGTAGGAAATAAATATTTCTCTTTCATATTGGGGTTTTCAGTAAAAAACTTGGACTTGGTTCGCTATGGCTATGAACATTCTATTGCATGGAAGAATACTACGTTAGAGGTTAATAAAGAAATCTACAATAATATACATTACTAGCTGAAAACCCGTACTTCGCTACGGAGTACATTCAAATTAAATACAACGGTCAATGTATGCAATTCATGCCAAATATATATATATATATATATATATATATATATATATATATATATATATATATATATATATATATATATATATATATATATATATATATAATAAATACGACGATCAATGTATACAATTGATGTAATATATATATATATATATATATATATATATATTTATAAGAAAATCGTAAAGGATAATTTTATAGACCAAATAATGTAGAAGAAAATATTCAAATTAAATCTAATATAAAGAATACTAAAGAATATAGTACAGTTAATATAGTACAGTTTGCAGAACATTTCTTTTACTGTATTTTAATATTTTTTTGGATAATGTCCAATCGTCTGCCGCATTAGCAAGGAAAAAAAATATTTTTTGTCTATTTAGTTGTTATGCACGTGACGATAAATTTATTTAAAGTACCAGAAAAAGAATTCACGTGATCGGCATTTAATTAATTAAATTCTAAAAATTAATCTTAAAAAATTCACCAAAAATCAGAAAATGGAAGTAAAGATTCGAAAAAGATTTCATTTTAAAGAAAGTGTTATGATCTTTCTCGTGATATAAATGTTATAACCCTCAGATTATTATTTTAAATGTAAACTTAAAAGAATGTTACAAAAACAGCTTACAAATTTAATTTAAAAAAATCTAAGAAGAATTTTTCAAAAATCTTTCTTAGTGCACCCCTAAACCATAAGAAGAATCGCCATACAAAATTTCAGCCCTTTAGGTCCAGCGGTTTGGTCTGTGCGTTGTATGTCAGTCAGTTACGGAACTGTTTTATATATATAGATATGAATGAAAAAGAATAAAAATTTAATTCTTGATTCACTTTTCCATTGCAAACAAAAATAACCTATGACTCATGCTGCCATTCAACTTCTCTTAATCACAGTATGCAATAGTATCATCATCTTCCTCTTTTACCTAACTAATGTCTTGGAGCCTAGTATTTGTTTCCACGGGAAGGTTCTTGAAAAAATGATGATGGATCGGTGGAATGAATGGAAGGAGACTCATCATATCTTTCTTTTTGGCAACACTAATCTTTCTCCTACTCATGTACAATGTGTAGGGTTCGCGTGTTGCTCAGATGCAAATTTCTGGTAGCTGCGCAGTGCAGGCCAGTCGAAGTGAGTTCGGAGCAGGTGTCTGGTCTATTTAAGTGACACACGCTGAGTTGGCAAGTGCCCAAGACGGGAGTGGAGATGTGTACGGTAGTGCGTTACGCTATTAGTAGAGATACGAAAGAGTCGAGAAAAGTTAGATTGAAGGTGATAGCGGTATTTAACTGATAGAGCACGTATTAGTATTTAGCCTAGGTGGCTGCAGCATTTTGCATAGTCAGTTCAGAGCCCGAATGGTTTCGGGTATTGCTAGTGAACGTATACTCTGCCCGAAAGGGTTCATTACGACTTTAAAGCTGAGTTTCTTAGTACCGCAAGTTGCGGTACTGTTGTGTTATTATTTGAAGCCCCAAGTCGGTCTATGTTAGTCTACCTCTACGTAGAAAATAAAGGAATTATTTATATTTATGCCTATTACTTTATAGTGTGCCTGGACCGTTAGAGGATTCGCAGGGTAAATAAGAAATAGAACCATATAAATGTCTCTTGAGTAACAGATGACAGAGAGAGCAACAGTCGTCCACGAGCCTTCTTTTGCAAATTTATTTCCCGGAAAGGTACATCTTCATTCAAGGTTTCTTTGAACTGTAAAATGAAAAGACAACCTCTCATAACTCGCAACCATATAATATTCAGCCAATTTAAGGGAGCTCCCTCAATGGTTGCGTAGTCTTTTAGTTTTCTTTATCCTATTGCGAAAACCATTCGGAGAAAATTAGAAGTACACAGTAATCGGAAAAATTAACTTCTCAATGTGTTCGTCTTTGAGAAATAAAAGTGAAAAAAAAAAATTGGAGACGGACAGAAAATTTTAGAATGGGTCCCCAGATGGCTAGTTTAAACGCATCCACCATTTTAAATTAAGTTTTTCTTTCTTGCAGTCATAGAAATTTTTGTTTTGCCCTAATGTGTCATTTTCTTCTGAAAATAATTTTTCATTTGGTCTCCCAAGAACTTACAACTTTTTTTCATAAACTGATAAAGAGTCTTTTGAGAAATTATTGTAAGTCAAATTCCTAAAATTAGGAGTCCTATAACTTGATCTCAATGTTGAATAGGGTTTCTCTCCCGGGATTTCTCGTTCTCTATTCCCGGGAATTTCTCTAAAATATCTATTCCGGATTTCCCGGGTAAAAATAATCAATTCCCGGGATTATTTTAGGTACAGATGTAGTATACGCAACGGACGCCAAGGGGCGATTTTTCGCCAAATCTAGTAGTTGTTTGAAGGTTTTTGTTTCTGGCAACCCTATTGGTTTTGGCAAATATGATTTTACGCCAAAGATGAAATCACGCCAAATTATTGGCGAATTTTGGGTCATTCTTTTGTTTCTGTGTTAGTTGTTTGTTTTTGATGCCGATAAATATCAAACCATTTGCGTATTGGGTTCAGAGGTTTAAGGTCGTTCGTACGGCGGGTTCGAATAATTTTTTAAGCCTATTTTTTTTGCACGTGGTTAAAGATATAACATTTCATATAACTTATATATTTAAACTTATTAATTTAACTTATATGTTTAAACTTAAAATGAAATGATTTTTTAAAAATTTAACAAATTTTTTAAATAGTAAATATTAGAAACCCGAGTTTCTCGGTTTTCCCGGGAATCTCTTGAAAATGTTCTCGTTTCCCGGGATCCATTATTTGCCGGGAAATAAGAAACCCTGTTGATAATTAAAGAAGTTAAAGTTTTATTACCACAAATTGATCAGCTAAAATGACAGATATATGGTAAAAGAAGTTCTTGTTTTATCTTCTTTTCGCAGATTTAGTTTCTGGTTCCAGTTTATCTTGCATTAAGGTAAAATTAATACGAGAATATAACAGCCATAATAGAATGCATTGCACATAAAACAAGCTAAATTTAGTGCGTTACTACTATTAATTCTAAGTACAAGCTTTCTGCTATATCACTAAGGATAAATAGTAGTGACGTTCCTAATAAAGAGATTACGGAAAGAAAATGGGCATTTGTTGTAAAGGAGAGTAGAAGATATTTTCCATCGTACAAAAAATGTTATGTTATGGGTCACTTTGTGAGTTTTTGTTCCATTTTAAGTAGTAAATCTATTGAAGGGAA
Organism: Dolomedes plantarius; assembly: GCA_907164885.2. Lineage (NCBI taxonomy): Eukaryota > Metazoa > Arthropoda > Arachnida > Araneae > Dolomedidae > Dolomedes > Dolomedes plantarius. The sequence goes on from OU015502.1 coordinate 143,904,706, forward strand.
ATTATCTTTTCTCTGGGTATTTGACCATTAATATTTCGTTGTAAAGAGTCGAACAGTTAGTTATCGATGATCTCTTTATAAATTTCCAATCTATTAAAAAGGGAATTTTTAGAATTTGCTAAGAATTCTGACTATCGGGATTGAAAGCTTATAAATAAATAAATTTATATATATATATATATATATATATATATATATATACACTGAGGTGCCACTGAATTAGGGATAGCAAAGCCTACGCAAATTGTGTAGCGCTGCGCATCATGTATGCGCAAGTAAGGGCGCTGTGGTAACTGCATATATAGCGCGTACTGTGGTTGTTCTGAATTAGTTGTTGGAATTGTCAGTATGGGTAAACTGCCTGATTTAGAAGCCTTCGATCACGGACAAATCGTAGGTGCGCGACGCATGGGCCATTCAATTTCCGAAATCGTCAGACAGCTAGGATTTTCAAGGTCGACAGTGTCAAGAGTATACCAAGAATACATGGATGGTGGAAAAAAAACTAGCGATCGGGCAAACTGCAAAGGACAATTAGCCTTGACAGTGCGAGGTGAGAGACGGCTCAGGCGTATTGTACGTAGGCAGCGAAGCCAAACATTAGCTCAAATTACCACCCAGTTTAATGACGGTGCCAGTCGTACAGTCAGTAAACGGACTGTGCAACGCTCACTTCACCGTATGGGTTTCCGGAGCCGTCGACCTACGAGAGTACCATTGCTCTATACTCGCCATCGGGCTGCACGTCTTGCCTGGGCAAGAGAGCACAGAGACTGGAGTGTAGAGGACTGGAAACGAGTAGCATGGAGTGATGAGTCTCGATTCCGACTACTTAACGCCGACGGGAGGCTGAGAATATGGCGTCAGGCTCATGAAGCCGTGGATCCTGCATGCCTGGCTGGAACTGTACAAGGGCATGGTGGCTCAATCATGGTCTGGGGTGTTTTTTCGTGGCACAGTTTGGGATCTTTGGTGCGTGTACCAACCTCCCTCAATTCAATTTGGTACGTAGAGTTGCTGGGTGATAACCTCCATCCGTTTATGCTGTTCTGTTATCCGCACTGTAATGGAGTTTTCCAGCAAGACAACTGTTCCTCTCACAAGTTCCGGTTGGCTACTGGCTGGTTGGATGAGCATTTCTTTGAATTCTCTGTCATGAATTGGATACATAGAAGCCCAGACTTAAATCCTATTGAGCATGTTTGGGATGTTTTGGAACAAGTCGTGAAAGGCCATCACACAGCACCAAAGAACCTTACTGAATTATGGACAGCTTTAGCCAATATTTGGCAAGCCGTTCCCGTGGAACGTTTCCAGAAACTTGTTGAATCTATGCCTCGTCGTGTGGCAGCCGTTATCAAGGCCAGAGGAGGCCCAACTCGTTACTAGGTAGGTATCCCTAATTCAGTGGCACTTCAGAGTATATATATATATATATATATATATATATATTTATATATATATATATATATATATATATATATATATATATATATATATATATATATATATATATATATATATATATATTTATTTATATATATATGTGTGTGTGTGTGTGTGTGTGCGTGTGTAATTAGATGACAACTTTGAGGTGAGAATCAAAAGCCGACGTTTGAAATCTTCTATATGGCTGTAAAGTATTTTTGTATTTAGAATCATGGGCCATACTTTTGTCTTTATGAACTTTTTATATTATATCTTATGACTTTTTACCATGTTTTTATTAACTAGCTTTCTTGTTTGTGTGTGTGTGTTTGTCCAGTACAAATATTGTAATCGATTTTTAACTAACGTCTCGAGTACCTAGACATTTGACACTTTTAGTATAGCTCAGAACACGATGACAATGCATTACTTTAATACTTTTAGCCATCTTTAATCAGAATTGATTTTTTTCAGTTAATTTTGTTTTGTAGACTGGTGCAGCCATCTATCGGCCGGGACAGGAACGAAAAGTTAAACGCAAGTTAACTTCCAATTAACTTCATTTTCTTTCAAGTTGATGGGATAATTCAACAAAATAATTTTTAAAAAGTATTTATTAATACATAGAATTGTTACGTTTATATGATTCAACAGAAAATCTAAAAACATGGTATATAAAAAGTTCTTTTTATCTTGTGTTGTTGTTGTTGTTGTTGCTTATCCTCCTTGTCTGACGGAGTCAGACAAGATCCACGAGTCCGTTGACTGTTAGTAAGTCGAAGACTAGAAGAGGATTGTTATAGAGATCCACCCTATAGAGTCCCATGCATTCTAAAAGGTGCTCAGGAGAAGCCTGATGATTTTGGCATTTGCTGCAGGTGGCGAAGGTCTTCCTGCCCTCGTTGAAAGTGAGGCACTTGATGTGACCGCTGGCGAGTCTTGAGAGTACAATCCGGGTACGTCTGTCACACGGGAGGTCAAGGGACAAACCCGGTTTTGAGCCCATGTACCAATTATGGGTGGGGTTTTTTTTCCACTCCTCCGAGATTTTTGATTTTTCTCGGGTCAGAAAAGTAAGTGCGGAAGAGGGAGTTGTTGAGATCCTGAAACCCTCCTTAGCAAGATTCATTCCCGTGGATATTCACGTGTGAAGGTATCCATAGCAAATGAACGTCATGATTAAGTGAAATGAGCTTTAGTTTAAGCAGGATAGAGGTGCTGATCTTGTCGCCTACAAGAAGCCAATTACTAAAATGGTGGAGAGAACTACGGCTATCAGACAAGATCCATAGGTCAACATAATCATCTTCAAAGAGAATAGCTTCTAGTCCCAGGTCTATTGCAATCAATTCACTTCTGAAGACAGATCAGTAAAACTAAACCATGCTAAGTTTTCGACTTTTTGAGCTGACAATAAGTTCTTTGCACCGAAGAAGAAGCTCCTTTGCAGCTTCGAAACGGCCGTATGCAAAATTGCACCTTACCGCTATTTGTTCTTTATTTACGTTGGATTTCCTGTTTATTAGGTGATATTCTATTTATCTCTGTATGACGTCACATGTAACCACTTTTGGAATGGTAAATTTATCTTATTTTCGAATAGATAATCGTTAGTAGATCGGAAACGGCGAAGTTGACTGTTGATCAGTTGTTGTTGTTGTTGTTTGTAATGTCCCCTTGCCGGAAGTATTTCACATCAGGTCCATATAGGCTAGCGGACTGAGGGGTGCGACTCCGGTTTAAAGTGGCACCACAAGGGGCGGGGTCCGATTAAGCCATGTGCCATTTTGACTGAGCATGCGCATGGTTGACCTCTAGGGGGATTGTTCCCTCTCCCTGTACCTCATAGAGCGATTTACCGATGATCAGTGCTATACGTGATTGATATCACCGTAAATGGAAATCAAAGCCCATTTGAATCTTAAATAATTTACCCGATACCCATTGAAAAGATTAAAAAAAATTAACTAAAAGACTACTAAGTGTAGAAAATTTCGATAAGGTATTCGAAAGGGAAGACATGAGTTTGAGTCTTATATCATAAATTTAAATTTGGAGCTCAAAGGTAATAGTTTTCTTAATATTCACATGCTTCAAACGAATTTGAGTGGAATTAGCTCCCTATAGGTTCAAATATTAAACGAGAGCAAAGGGGTATCTGCTAGTTTTGGGAACTGATCGATCGATCAATGTGGTGACGAACTGACGATCTGAAGTTACAGTAACGGTATGTTTAGTTTTCCTCAGATAGTTGACAGATCCGACTATGTAAAGCGGCACTAAACCCGGGAGTTCAAAATTCCCAAAATTGTAAACTGGATCACGGCCGAACAGGTGTGTCACCTTCGATAAAAAATCGCAACCTTCTCTGTCTTCTCAGCTCTCCACGAAGACTTCGAGGCACCTCCTTCTACAAACACCTTCATCCTCTGCCAATCCTTGGTTCATTTGCTTGGAATCTGATTTGTCGAAATTAGTGGCATCATCCACTTCAACCAACGCGTACGAATTTTCCCCCGCGGGGGTTTCAAAAGCAAAGGACAGTCTTTTGTGCTTGCAGCGAATTTCCGAAATCTTGGTGTGTGATCCAGTGGCGCACCCAGGATTTTTTCTTGGGGGGGGGCGAGATAAACGGAGAAAAATATTTATAATACAAAATCAGTATTCATAATGCAATTTCTATTTCTTTGGGGGGGGGCAGGGCCCCTTTCCCTCCCCCACTGGGTGCACCACTGGGTGCGCCACTGGTATGATCCGTTTCATGGATAGCACCCGCTTGCCAGTGAACAATGGTGAACTCCGCCCCAACTTTCACAAGCTGCGATCAGTCACAGGTTCGACAACGGCTGTCAAACAGTGTTACCTCCCAGTGTTGCCAATTTGGGGGTTTTCCCCCTAAATTTTGGGGCAAGTTAGATGAAAAGGGGTGTTTTTAGGGGTTCCATTTTTAAGGGCATTTTGTGGGGGGGAACATTTTTTAATATTTTGTACAATCGAGACGCGTTTTTTTATATTAGATTATTAAATTTTTGTTCCCTTTTAACTGCCAAAAAATCTCCAAAAAATCAGTACATCTTCAAATGATCTATTTATGATTAAAAAGTTTGAATAAAAAGTATAAATAATTAAAGGAAAAGAATAAAAAATTAGACACGGTGACGCATTTCATTTCAGTGATTCGTTTTTTAGTGAGAATCACGCTGTGAATGAATCACTCTTTGTTTACATCGTCAAAGAGGGATGACGCTTCATTAAAATCCAAATAACTTTAAAACTATTGAATTAACAGAATAAGTGTACTCAGAAAAAATTATCAGTTCTTAAAGCTCTTTCCAAATATGTAACATTTATGTACTTTCATGAAAAAAAAATACATCGATTTCGAAATTTTGAAATATGGCCGAAATTGAGGCGGTACACCCGGAGGAGTGTGACCGACAGACAGATCCGGACCTTGCTTTATTAATATTGATAAGTTCCATACATATGTCAAAAGTAAATAAATCTCCATTTCATTATGTAACTGTGTATTTTCTATTTATTTCAATTTATCTCTCAAACAGGATGCCTATTTGGAACCAGAATTTCTTTCAAGAAGTTCTAGAGGGATCTCAAGTTGGTGGTAGTGGGGAACAGGGGGATTTCCAGATGGCACTAGGGGGAGGCGCTTCGTAAAGCTTGGCAACACTGTTACCCCCACTTTTGTCGCATAGTCGATCAGTTGTGTCTAAGGGCACTTCAAATTCTGCACTTCAAATCTTCACAAGGCACTTCAAATCTTCACAAGGTCAACTGGCTTGAAGAATTCCTATTCTTCACATACAGGAAACTTTTTATTTATAGATTTTCGGTTTCCAATTATTACTTTATAGAAGACATATAAGAAGTTCGAAAGGATTTGACCACCTAAGAAATGGTACAAACGACAACCGAAAGGATTCACACTAAGGAACAAAGAATATTTTATTTAACATTTAAGGTATGTGCCTACCCTCAAATCGCTGTTTGATCGAAAATTTTTGAATTTTTTTTTTATTATTTTAAAATTAAGTTCAAACATTTAGAATTCCAAAAATGCTTTACTTTTGGTTCAACGATAATTAGAAGAAAAGTTCTAGCCCTAATTATAAACTGGAACTGAACTTTCTGAAACCGGAAGTGACCATTTAAAGGGACAACAGATATGTAAAAAATGCATTTAAACAGCTGTTATCTCACTTAGAACTTGCTTTGAACTTTGTGTCCAGAAATTACTGAAAATATGTTTTCATGGTATGACTCAGCCGACAATCATACCGTTTAATACTCAGCCGTTTAATGAAACATCATTAAACGATCAAGAGTGGATCGTTTAATGATGTTTTGCGGAATATTTTGCCTAAAGAAAATTTTGTTCAACTGCAAACATTGATATTAGGTGCTTCTATTGCAGTGATACTATAATATAGGTTTTATTGGTCTCGTACCAATTTTTAATTATTTAGAAATAAAAAGTTAACCAGAAATGTTAAAAAACTGAAAGGAAATTAATATCGAGCGATTAAGGAAATCGACGTGACAAATACTGCCAACTACAAAAACATCCAGAAAAATAATAAAAGCTAAAAGAACATAAAAATCAACTAAAAATTAATCCAAGGAAGGCTTAACCTACAAATTTTGAGAGTTTTGACGTTTCAAAAGTTATACATAATTTTTTGTGCTGCATTAAAATCTTTATTTGCGTCTTCTGGAAAACTGCATTTTTTAGTTTTTACGTTTACGAAAAATCTCATTTCTTCAATGGTTTTTAAGATATTGAAATAAAATTTTGTCACAAGATTCTGCTTGTCTATTGATATGTTATGAAGCAAAATATAACTTGCAAGTATGTATTTATTAATTTAAGAGCTATTTTTATTGAAAAATATATAATTTAAAATAAAATCATGTGTATATACAAAATTTCGTGTATGTTAGTAAGTTTAAGAGGTATTGCATATCTTTTGCCTCATAACTCAGATAAGTGATCAACTAATATATTGTTGAAAAAAAAGTGAAATATACTGGCTACTTTTTTTTAGAAGATTTGGCATAATTTTTTTAGAAGATTTGGCATAACTTTTAATAAAATTTGACTAAATATTGCTTAAATTTGGAAAATTAATTAAAATTCCATTAATTGTTTTTAAATTCATAATTTTGTTCCCTGTTTTAACTAAAAACACTTGTGTTCCATAAAAATTCCATATTTTTCAAAAAAAGTGAGCAAAAGGTAGGCACATACTTTAAGAGTCAATAAATCTTGTTTTTTATTCTCAAGATTCAGATTAACCTTTACCTTACGGGGTGGGATAGCATGTATCCCAAGAATACAGGCCCAAGAATATATATATATACATATATATATATATATATATATATATATATATATATATATATATATATATATATATGTATGTATATATATATATATATATGTATGTATGTATATATATATATATATATATATATATATATGTATATATATATATATATATATATATATATATATATATATATATATATATATATATATATATATATATATATATGTATATGTATATATATATATATATATATATATATATATATATATATGTATGTATATGTATATATATATATATATATATATATATATATATATATGTATGTATATATATTCTATAACATATTACTATACTATACATACGTATATGTATTCTATAACATTAAAAACCCCATACCATTTTAAAATCTAACATTATTCTAAATTCCCTTGGGCGTACGAGCTAAATTTCGATTTTGATTCTAAGTTCCGATAACCTCGAGAGAAAATATTAAATGGCTTCCTTTTTCAAATAGGCGCGGCGTCCCCAATATTTTAGATAAGCTCTGCGCAGATTATATAAAACCACATGTGACTTATCGACAACAGCAAATCCCTAATCGTTATCCTGATCACATGACAAAGTTTATATAAACCGCCTGAACGGTACATGTAACGCTTTTTTGATTTTGTAATTGTCTTGGAAAGACGTATTCTCCGTCTAATAAAATTTAATGCCGTAATTTGCCGCGTCGTTTATTCGAGCCACGACTACTCTTCATTCCCAGTGATGTGCTGGACGCCCATTCTTTCCTTGGGTTGTCCAGTATGTTACAAAGAGACGGCAGGATTCTCACCTGCTGCGACCACATCCCACTGGATTTTCCAAGGCATTTCGGCGTTTTCGTTTCAGCGTCACCGCGTGTTTAATTTTCGCTTTCGCTGGGTGCGCATTTCTGCCTTACGATGGTGAATCAGCTCCATGTGCGACCTTCGATTGGAGGCCAGCGTGAACAGCCCCATTTCGGTGCTAGTGTGATTGTCAATAAGTGCTTCGGCTTGCTGTGAGATTCATCCTGGATCAGTTTCAACGTGTGGGCGTCCAAGTCCGGTGTTTCTTCAAAAATTGTGTATTTTCCTTTTCAGAAATCTTGTGCCGGAATGTGTATACTTACGATTTGTGTTCCCCATTGCTTCGTGTGATCACCATTTAAATTCTTCGCGAGTGTCATCATGTAAAAAGTGCGTAATCCCCACCATTTAAAAATCATCAGTAAAAGTATTAGGTCATCGAAATTGTGTGCATAACAGAAAAATGTGTTCGCGATACAACTTCGTTACAGCAGTTCAACGCAATAGTGCCTTCTTAAAATGTTACCTAAAGGAAAGGTTCTACAACTTCCGAAAAAGAAAAAAAAAATTCTTTTAAAGTGCTCTTTCATAGTGTTCCAATTGGGATACTGTGTACTGGGACTAACTAAGCCAAGAACCTCACCAAGATAAATTCAGAACCGAGCTACAAATGTTAAAATTATGAAGATATGTAATAGTGAAAATTAATAAGGATAATGGAAAAAAGTGTGAATAACACTTCAATTGGTAAGCTAAAATTTACAAATTATTGTGAAAAATTTTAATATTAATAGATACTGATAAAAATTTATTATAAATGTGTTTCGGTGAAAGTATTTTCAAATTATTGATTTAATTAAGTACCTATGATAAAAAATAAATCGATAAAAAGTAAAACGAAAGTAAGAATCATTGATTTAAAACGTGTATTTTGTTTTTGATTTTAAAATGCTTCATTTTGATTTGCATTTTGATGGAATTTTAAGAGTATATTGTTTCATATTATAAGATATTTGAATTTAAAGAAATTTTTGAGACTTATATGTGATAAATTTATTATAAGTGTGTGTTTTTAGTGTAATTTTATAATATTTCCATGTTCTTTTTCTGATAATGAATATTTTAGTGTTTTAAGATAATTAATGATCCTTGGTTACGTTAAACTGAAATATTAAATGAGTAAAGTGATGTTATGAGTATCTAATTTTGCATGCAGTTCTGAATCGTCGCGGAAGAAAAGAAAAAAAAAATAACGTAAATCATTTCCGTTTTCGAGCGCGTTGTATTACATTTCGAAGGTCGCCTCCGCAATAAATTTAAATGCTCAGCATTAGTTTTGTAAACACAATCATGAAAAGAGCCAAACTTGTTTTGATTCATTTGACCTAGAATTTTTGCGACTTTTTAAATTTAAACATATGATGCCTGTGGTTTTGGTTTTGGAAAATATCTGCAGGGATAACATAGTAATTTTCAGACATCAAGAAAATTTTATAATTTAAGTACTTTGACATATTACATTTGATGTTGAGACCTCGTAAATTGTTCTACGAATTTAAGTAAAGGAGATTTCTGGAGGTTCAGTCGAAAGTTAAAATTCGTGTTACGATTTTCATATAAACGGAACGTCTTTATAACATGACTTAGGGTGCCAAAAAACCACAATTGGATAATTGAAAAAACCATTGTATGTTATATTTGGTTCATCCGCCCCAGAAAATTCTCGAAATAGAAATAATGAAGAAAAATAAATAAATAGAAGAGAGAATATTATAATGAGAAATATGTTTTAAGATATTAAATACGAACGATGAATATTCGGGAACTTTACAGCGAGGATTCATACCGAAATGTGATATAAGAAAAGAAAAATTAATTTTGGTTTATCGATTTCATGATTAACTTAATAAAACTGAGATGGGTATTGGTAAAAGAATTTTGATTATTTGTGTCAATTGATAGAATAATAGTTTCGAAATTGAAATTTGGACGTTAACATTAAATTATGACAATTGATACAGAATATTGAGATATTATTATTAGTATTAGAAATATTTTATTAGTGTGTGTTTAATACTTTCATATGTTGTGTATTTTGAATTCTATTGAATATAAAATTGATAGACCAAACTTTCACACTAAACGAGATTCTGAAATTGTCCATGCTTGCAGATTGAGATATTATAATGCACCAGAGAACTTAAAACTACACCATGAATAATGACAAACATTAGATCCATTTTTCTTTCTTTTCTATGTGATGCTTAACATCATTATATATTTTTTAAGTTGATATAATTAATTATGTGTTGTCCTACTAAAGATATATTAAAAAAAAAAAAAAAAAACTGTCTAACTTAAACTTTCTTCTTAAGAATACTATTATATGTGAATTTTTTTTGGATCTCAATTTAAACACCGACTATGACAACTCTACTTCTTTAACCTTTCAGTAAAATTCCTACTTCTTGAATACACTTTCCTATCACCCAACTCTACAAGCGCGTTGGATGCCGTCCCAACTGTTTAAGATCTTATTAATTTTTTTTTACTATTTGTTTTTAATTCAACAACTCAGTCACTTAAAGTGCTGAAGACTATATGCTTGAGTAATGACTAAAGCAGGGCTGGGATGGCCACTCCTTTTGTCCTCCCATTTCTATATATTATACTCCCACAGGTATGACAACTGTACCTTTTCCTTTTTCTCCATCTGTGTACTATACAAGATACTGTTTTTCAACGCAGTCATATTCTGTCGGAGATTTACGGTTAGTCCACTGTACGGCTAAAAGACTCTTCCTCCTTATTAGTCAGAGAACAATATGGAGAAAGAAAACCCACTTGTTACACAAACATAAACACAACCCTCACTGCTTAGAGGTAGAATTAAAGAATTTGAGACTAAGAGTTGGGGAACACACATACAACAAGGTACCTTCAAAGCAAGGAAATGGATCCACATAAACTTATAATAAATGTACAAAAATGAATAGTAGATAAATAATTTGAAAATAAAGTGAAAAGTATTGAGAATAAATAAATAAAGTTAGAATAAATATGAATAAGTATAATTAAAGAATATTGAATAGAATTTTGGAATGAATAAATATTGTCGAAATAAAATGAATATAAGAAATGATGAAATGAGAATAATAAGAAATATAAAAGATATTAAAAAGAGATTTTTGTTGATAATAAGTAATATTGAAATAAAGGAGATAATGGATATTAAGAAAAAATAATGAGATAAATAAAGATACGAAAACTAGATAATGAGTGATATGTTTTGTAATTTTTATATACAATTGATATATTTGAAATGTGATTTTATTAAATCTTGTGATTTTTATTGAAAGTGTGATTTTAATTATAAACTGTGATTTTTATTATATAACTAAAGAACTAATTTTCTTTATATGTAAACAAGTCGAGATAATGTGATGTTTATGTATTCTACGTTTGTGAAGCAGAAATAACACAGCACTAAAAAGACTGTGATTCTTTTTTGTACCCAAATACAAAGGAATATTTTTTTTCTATTTAAGCCAATACATTGTGATCTTTTTTGTGTATTCTGCACTTGCGAGATGATAGGACACAGAACCTACCGAACTGTGATTTTTTTTTGTACTTTTCTCAAGCAACATACTGTAGATAACATTACAAGGAACGTGAACTATAAGCTACCATGTGTACCTTACAAACTTTTTTGGACTCACCCCAATGTTGTGAGAGTTGAGGAGGAAAGTACAATAACTTCAAATTATTATTGTCATGTTCAATTCCATTTACTTAACATGTTTGTTTGTTGATTTGATATTTTCATTGTTATATTCTATTATTTGTGTGAGTCGACTCAAAATTAAAACTGATGTAGAGTGAAAATTTGATAATTTTTTTTTAATTAAATTTAATTGATTTTTTTTGAGATTTTGTTGTGTGGGGACGCCGCCCTGCTCAGGATTGTCTTATTTGATGATAAGTGCATATTTAAATTTAATTGTTTTTCACAGCACCAATATAAGAAATTAATAATTTACAATTTTTCTATAATTGATCATTAATTTCTATAAATTTTTGTTGTTTTTTATTGTGTTCATAAATTAGTAAATCATTAGTGTATTTTTGTGTATTCGATATTGAAATGTGCAATGTCATTAGCAAGGAAAAAAATATTTTTTGTCTATTTAGTTGTCATGCACGTGACGATAAATTTATTTAAACTACCAGAAAAAGAATTCACGTGATCGGCATTTAATTAATTAAATTCTAAAAATTAATCTTAAAAAATTCACCAAAAATCAGAAAATGGAAGTAAAGATTCGAAAAAGATTTCATTTTAAAGAAAGTGTTATGATCTTTCTCGTGATATAAATGTTATAACCCTCAGATTATTATTTTAAATGTAAATTTAAAAGAATGTTACAAAAACAGCTTACAAATTTAATTTAAAAAAATCTAAGAAGAATTTTTCAAAAATCTTTCTTAGTGCACCCCTAAACCATAAGAAGAATCGCCATACAAAATTTCAGCCCTTTAGGTCCAGCGGTTTGGTCTGTGCGTTGTATGTCAGTCAGTTACGGAACTGTTTTATATATATAGATATGAATGAAAAAGAATAAAAATTTAATTCTTGATTCACTTTTCCATTGCAAACAAAAATAACCTATGACTCATGCTGCCATTCAACTTCTCTTAATCACAGTATGCAATAGTATCATCATCTTCCTCTTTTACCTAACTAATGTCTTGGAGCCTAGTATTTGTTTCCACGGGAAGGTTCTTGAAAAAATGATGATGGATCGGTGGAATGAATGGAAGGAGACTCATCATATCTTTCTTTTTGGCAACACTAATCTTTCTCCTACTCATGTACAATGCGTAGGGTTCGCGTGTTGCTCAGATGCAAATTTCTGGTAGCTGCGCAGTGCAGGCCAGTCGAAGTGAGTTCGGAGCAGGTGTCTGGTCTATTTAAGTGACACACGCTGAGTTGGCAAGTGCCCAAGAAGGGAGTGGAGATGTGTACGGTAGTGCGTTACGCTATTAGTAGAGATACGAAAGAGTCGAGAAAAGTTAGATTGAAGGTGATAGCGGTATTTAACTGATAGAGCACGTATTAGTATTTAGCCTAGGTGGCTGCAGCATTTTGCATAGTCAGTTCAGATCCCGAATGGTTTCGGGTATTGCTAGTGAACGTATACTCTGCCCGAAAGGGTTCATTACGACTTTAAAGTTGAGTTTCTTAGTACCGCAAGTTGCGGTACTGTTGTGTTATTATTTGAAGCCCCACGTCGGTCTATGTTAGTCTACCTCTACGTAGAAAATAAAGGAATTATTTATATTTATGCCTATTACTTTATAGTGTGCCTGGACCGTTAGAGGATTCGCAGGGTAAATAAGAAATAGAACCATATAAATGTCTCTTGAGTAACAGATGACAGAGAGAGCAACAGTCGTCCACGAGCCTTCTTTTGCAAATTTATTTCCCGGAAAGGTACATCTTCATTCAAGGTTTCTTTGAACTGTAAAATGAAAAGACAACCTCTCATAACTCGCAACCATATAATATTCAGCCAATTTAAGGGAGCTCCCTCGGTGGTTGCGTAGTCTTTTAGTTTTCTTTATCCTATTGCGAAAACCATTCGGGGAAAATTAGAAGTACACAGTAATCGGAAAAATTAACTTCTCAATGTGTTCGTCTTTGAGAAATAAAAGTGAAAAAAAAAATTGGAGACGGACAGAAAATTTTAGAATGGGTCCCCAGATGGCTAGTTTAAACGCATCCACCATTTTAAATTAAGTTTTTCTTTCTTGCAGTCATAGAAATTTTTGTTTTGCCCTAATGTGTCATTTTCTTCTGAAAATATTTTTTCATTTGGTCTCCCAAGAACTTACAACTTTTTTTCATAAACTGATAAAGAGTCTTTTGAGAAATTATTGTAAGTCAAATTCCTAAAATTAGGAGTCCTATAACTTGATCTCAATGTTGAATAGGGTTTCTCTCCCGGGATTTCTCGTTCTCTATTCCCGGGAATTTCTCTAAAATATCTATTCCGGATTTCCCGGGTAAAAATAATCAATTCCCGGGATTATTTTAGGTACAGATGTAGTATACGCAACGGACGCCAAGGGGCGATTTTTCGCCAAATCTAGTAGTTGTTTGAAGGTTTTTGTTTCTGGCAACCCTATTGGTTTTGGCAAATATGATTTTACGCCAAAGATGAAATCACGCCAAATTATTGGCGAATTTTGGGTCATTCTTTTGTTTCTGTGTTAGTTGTTTGTTTTTGATGCCGATAAATATCAAACCATTTGCGTATTGGTTTCAGAGGTTTAAGGTCGTTCGTACGGCGGGTTCGAATAATTTTTTAAGCCTATTTTTTTTGCACGTGGTTAAAGATATAACATTTCATATAACTTATATATTTAAACTTATTAATTTAACTTATATGTTTAAACTTAAAATGAAATGATTTTTTTTAAATTTAACAAATTTTTTAAATAGTAAATATTAGAAAAACCGAGTTTCTCGGTTTTCCCGGGAATCTCTTCAAAATGTTCTCGTTTCCCGGGATCCATTATTTGCCCGGAAATAAGAAACCCTGTTGATAATTAAAGAAGTTAAAGTTTTATTACCACAAATTGATCAGCTAAAATGACAGATATATGGTAAAAGAAGTTCTTGTTTTATCTTCTTTTCGCAGATTTAGTTTCTGGTTCCAGTTTATCTTGCATTAAGGTAAAATTAATACGAGAATATAACAGCCATAATAGAATGCATTGCACATAAAACAAGCTAAATTTAGTGCGTTACTACTATTAATTCTAAGTACAAGCTTTCTGCTATATCACTAAGGATAAATAGTAGTGACGTTCCTAATAAAGAGATTACGGAAAGAAAATGGGCATTTGTTGTTAAGGAGAGTAGAAGATATTTTCCATCGTACAAGAAATGTTATGTTATGGGTCACTTTGTGAGTTTTTGTTCCATTTTAAGTAGTAAATCTATTGAAGGGAAATTATCTTTTCTCTGGGTATTTGACCATTAATATTTCGTTGTAAAGAGTCGAACAGTTAGTTATCGATGATCTCTTTATAAATTTCCAATCTATTAAAAAGGGAATTTTTAGAATTTGCTAAGAATTCTGACTATCGGGAATGAAAGCTTATAAATAAATAAATAAATTTATATATATATATATATATATATATATATATATATATATATATATATATATATATATATATATACACTGAAGTGCCACTGAATTAGGGATAGCAAAGCCTACGCAAATTGTGTAGCGCTGCGCATCATGTATGCGCAAGTAAGGGCGCTGTGGTAACTGCATATATAGCGCGTACTGTGGTTGTTCTGAATTAGTTGTTGGAATTGCCAGTATGGGTAAACTGCCTGATTTAGAAGCCTTCGATCACGGACAAATCGTAGGTGCGCGACGCATGGGCCATTCAATTTCCGAAATCGTCAGACAGCTAGGATTTTCAAGGTCGACAGTGTCAAGAGTATACCAAGAATACATGGATGGTGGAAAAAAAACTAGCGATCGGGCAAACTGCAAAGGACAATTAGCCTTGACAGTGCGTGGTGAGAGACGGCTCAGGCGTATTGTACGTAGGCAGCGAAGCCAAACATTAGCTCAAATTACCACCCAGTTTAATGACGGTGCCAGTCGTACAGTCAGTAAACGGACTGTGCAACGCTCGCTTCACCGTATGGGTTTCCGGAGCCGTCGACCTACGAGAGTACCATTGCTCTATACTCGCCATCGGGCTGCACGTCTTGCCTGGGCAAGAGAGCACAGAGACTGGAGTGTAGAGGACTGGAAACGAGTAGAATGGAGTGATGAGTCTCGATTCCGACTACTTAACGCCGACGGGAGGCTGAGAATATGGCGTCAGGCTCATGAAGCCATGGATCCTGCATGCCTGGCTGGAACTGTACAAGGGCATGGTGGCTCAATCATGGTCTGGGGTGTTTTTTCGTGGCACAGTTTGGGATCTTTGGTGCGTGTACCAACCTCCCTCAATTCAATTTGGTACGTAGAGTTGCTGGGTGATCACCTCCATCCGTTTATGCTGTTCTGTTATCCGCACTGTAATGGAGTTTTCCAGCAAGACAACTGTTCCTCTCACAAGTTCCGGTTGGCTACTGGCTGGTTGGATGAGCATTTCTTTGAATTCTCTGTCATGAATTGGATACATAGAAGCCCAGACTTAAATCCTATTGAGCATCTTTGGGATGTTTTGGAACAAGGCGTGAAAGGCCATCACACAGCACCAAAGAACCTTACTGAATTATGGACAGATTTAGCCAATATTTGGCAAGCCATTCCCGTGGAACGTTTCCAGAAACTTGTTGAATCTATGCCTCGTCGTGTGGCAGCCGTTATCAAGGCCAGAGGAGGCCCAACTAGTTACTAGGTAGGTATCCCTAATTCAGTGGCACTTCAGAGTATATATATATATATATATATATATATATATATATATATATATATATATATAAATATATATATATATATATGTAAAGGATTTAGTGGGAAAAGAATGATTATTCTAAATTTAAAGGGGGCTTGGGAATTAAATTATATTCGTGGCGTAATTCGCCTCTAATTGTTCGTATTCAAAGACGCGAATTGGGAAAGGGATTTTCCCTTTTATTATATAATCTTTGTGCGCCTCTGAGTTCTGCGGTCGAGGAAAAACGTTTACATTTTAGTTAGCCTTGAAAGATGTCTGTTTAGGGCTCTGCGCATGTCCAAGGAGAGTTGGCGCGCTGAGATTCCCGCGAATTTGGGGAGAGCGGGAATAGAAGTCGATGCTATCAGATGTGTTTTCGCCACGGCTCTAAAAAAGAAATGGCGAATAATGAAATGCGTAGATCTGGAGAGGTGGTATTATGACATTGAACTGAATAAACTCTACTTAATTTAGACGATGCTGAGTACTTTTTGAGTGTATGCCTTCCCTCGATGCCATGGACTATAAAACAAGAAGACTGCAAACGACACATTAGCAGGCGAAAGCCAACGCCTGTCAGTAGCCGGCAGTGATGAAACCTACGACGAGTTAATTAAAACCGATTTGGATAGCACACAGGTGCGAAGAAATTTACGACCTTACAAATAAATTAAATTACGTTGAAAAATAAATTAAATAACTATGGCAGAAGAAACAAGTGACACCGACCTTCAAAAAAAATAGCACTTGATGACAGTCTCATCCAGCAAATTGGATCTCCTGAAGGGACAATACCCACTGCAAATACATATAACGCAGAAGAAAACACAAGAAAAATTAATACTGAAGAATCGCAGAAGGACAGCGGACGGACCAAAAAAGACATAGCAAAGAAAATAAATGAAGAAAAACTCAAAATTCCAATTTTCGACAGCAAAAGGAAAAAGAATATCCTTCCTTGGTTAACCATGTTCGATGAAAAATGCCAAGCTCTAGATTTAGACGCAGAGTGGAAGAAAGAGAACTTAATTAATTTTGTGAACGATGAGGTGCAGGACTTAATAATTTCCACAGAATTATATAAAGAAAATTATGATGACATAAGAAAGAATTTAATTACAATATTTTCAAGAAGTCGCGAACAGCTCATAACAGATTTCAGGAACTTAAAACTACAAGATGATGGTGATATATACGACTATTACAAAACAAAAATAGAAATAGGACGCTCTCTCGGAAAAAATGATGAAGAATTAGTTGAAATACTGACAATAGACTCACCGCACCACATCAGAACATTATTAACTCTGCAAAATATTAAAAACCCATATGAGTGGTTGGAGAAGGCGAAGAGAATACAAATTCCCATTTCTCCGAAAGATATGGATCAGAAACAAAATCAAGAAAAACATGTGCATGCAAGAAGAGAGGATTTTCGTTTTCAGCCAACTTTCGCCCAGCAATTTAATCATGAAGAATACAGAGGAGACTTTGATCAACGCGCTCCACAAAGCTTTAGACCACGACAAGGACGATATGACAGAAGAGAAAATGTGCCTGACAGACGAGAAAATTATTATGCCTGGCGACGAGAAAACCGCCCACAGTCTCATCAACAGTGGAATAGGACTGATCTCCACGACAACAGAGACAACAGATGACTTATAGTTTCAGCTCGGGTGAGTGATAAAAATTTTCAATGCTTACTGGATACGGGTAGTACGGTTACACTGATTTCACAGTCATTATTTAAAGTAATTAAAGATTTTAAAAAACTAAACTTAGAAAATATTGTGTTAAATCAAACTGATGGTCAAGTAACTGTAATAAATTTAATAAAAACAACTGTAAAAATTGGTAAAATAACTAGGGAAATTGAAATGTTGGTAATTAAAAGTGATTTGCCATATGTGTTACTAAGTTTAGAACATATGAGACTTTTTCGTCTCGAAATAAATTTAAGAAAATTAAAAGTGTACCAATTTAATAAAGAAATATTACTGTGTAATGATAATAATTATGTTAATCCATATGCATTGAATGTTCAAAGAAAAATAATTGGAAATTATTGTGATAATATGTATAATGGTAAAAGGTGTTATAAAAATAACAATATGTGTAATTTTAGAAATGTAAACAAAAATGTATATGAAAATAGAAAATATTTTAATCATTGGACTGTGAATAGTAATAGAGGGTATGATAAAGGTAGAAAATTTGTTAAGAGAAACTATTTAAGATATGATCACTCTCCTGAGCACTACAAAGGGACTGTTTACAAAAATTATGTGAAAAGTAATGTGAATAATGTTTTTTCAAATGACTATGATACCCAGATTTTTGACAATAACCAAAGAATGAGAAAATCAAATGTAAATTATGAGAATTCAAACAAAATAATAAGTACTGATTGTAATGTTCAAAATTTAAATGAGACATCAGGTATCCCCGATGATACATTGAATACTCTGTTTAAAGAGCCCGGTGATGCTTTGGACTTTGTGACACCAGAGCAAATATCCGAGGACTGGCCCCGATTAGAAAACATTTTAAAAAATTTCGAACATATCTTTTCAAAAAATAAATATGATGTAGGAAAAATAAAATTAGAACCTCAAAGAGTTCACTTAACTTCAGAACTTCCAATAGCTCTTAGACCCTACCGTTCCTCACAAACTGAAAATTTGGAAATACAAAAACAAATAAATGAGTTGTTAAAAGCAGGATTTATTAAATCATCCCATTCACCATTTACATCACCAGTCTGCTTAGTAAAAAAGAGAGGAGAAGGAAAAACTCGTTTATGCATAGATTATCGTAAATTAAACTCAATCACAAAATTTGATTCAGAACCTATTCCAAGAATAGATGACATCTTAGACCAACTAACACATGCAAGATACTTTTCAACACTTGACTTAACTTCGGGATATTGGCATATTGCAATACATGACAAAGACACAGAAAAATTAGCTTTCACTACAAATTTTGGACTATATGAGTGGCTCAGGCTCCCCTTTGGTTGGAAGAATGCTCCCAGCGTTTTTCAACGAGCAATTAGACAAATTTTAAACAAGTATCAAATAAAATATGCACTAAATTACTTTGACGACATAATAATTTTTTCTCAAAATTTTAATGAACATATACAACACTTAGAAGAAATTTTTCAAATCTGTAAACAAGAAAATATCAAACTAAAAAAATCAAAGTGTCAATTTGCAAAGAAGGAAATAAATTTCTTAGGTTATGAGGTGTCACAAGGACAATATTCTCCACAAAATACAAACATTGAGACAATAAAAAAATTGCTACCACCCAAAAATGTAAAAGAACTCCAAAGATTTTTAGGTTCCATAAATGTATACCAAAAGTTCATTCAAGATTATGCAAAGTTAAGATTACCACTCAACAAATTATTAAAGAAAGATGTAAAATGGAACTGGTCTCCTGAATGTCAAATATCATATCAAAAATTAAAAGATGAGTTAATTTCAAAACCAATTTTGACTTTATATAATCCAAATTATCCATGCCACTTGTACGTTGATGCCAGTCAAGAAGCAATAGCTGCAGTTTTGAAACAAAAACATCCAAATGGACAATTGCACCCAATAGCTTTTTATTCCAGACAATTAAGAAAACATGAGAAAAATTATGCCATAACAGAGCTTGAATGCTTGGCAATTGTTGATTCGATTGACAAATATCACTGTTATTTACATGGCCAGAAATTTACAATACATTCAGATCACTCTGCATTACAATGGCTAAAAAATGTAAAGAATTTAACTGGCAGGCTATTTAGATGGTCATTAAAATTATCAATGTATGATTATGATATAGTGTATATTAAGGGAAAATGCAATCATGAGGCTGATATGTTATCCAGAAACCCTGTGAGTCATTTTATTAATCAATATTGTTATTTCCTAAGCACAGATGAAATAATTAAAGGACAGTGGGATGATAATATAAATAACATTAAGTATAAAAAATATAATGGAGTCTTAACTATAAAAAAGAAAAACTTAGTCAAAATTGTAGTTCCGCCATCACTAAGAGTAAAGTTAATAAATTCAGCTCATGAAAGGTTCGGTCACCCAGGTGTAAAAAAGATGTTAAAGTTAATTTCCCCAATTTACTATTGGCAAGACATAATTGTAGACATAGCAAATTTTGTTCGTTGTTGTGAAACCTGTCAAAAGAATAAAAAATCAACTCAGAAAAAATTTGGACTGATGGAGCAAGTGCCTGTGGCGAATGAACCATTTGACTTAATTTCAGTCGATACTGTTGGGGGTTTCAATTATTACAATTCAACAAAAAAATATCTTCATCTTGTAATTGATCATGCAACCAGGTACATATGGACATTCCCCTCAAAGAGTGTAACCAGTGAGACTTACACAAACTGCTTGAGACAAGTTTTCAATATAAAGGTTCCAAAACAAATACTCAGTGACAGAAATGCTGCATTCACTTCTTCCAGATTTAAGAAATTTTTAAAGCATCACAATGTACGACAATTATTAACCAGTTCGCATAGACCTCAGACAAACGGCAAGAATGAAAGATGTAATCAAACAATAGTAGCAAAATTAAGATGTAAAGTAAATTCTTCTTCGAAAAAAATTCCCTGGACAAAAATTTTAGAACAGGTAACTTCTGAATACAATAATCAACCCCATTCTGTGACTGGTTTTTCCCCAAACTACCTTTTATTTGGAATACTACCATATGATTCACCTTTGCCCAAAACAACTTCATTAAATTACCCACCTGTTGAGGAAGCTAGGAAAATTGCAGTACAAAGAACTATTCAACACCATAAAATTAATAAACAAAGATATGATAAACATTTTGTTCAGTCAAATTTTAAAATCGGTGACTTAGTGAAGTACGAAGAATTTAAATACCCAAATTCAAGAAAACTAGATCCACCTTATTCAGGCCCCTACACAATTTTAAATCAACTATCTAATGTAAATTTTGAAATTAACAGACCAAATCAATATACTGGAAAAGCCACCGACATTGTACATTCAACAAGATTAAGACATTTTCATCCACAAAATGAGTTTAAATTAAAATAAATTTCAGTTCCTGCAGCATTTCTTGGGGGAGGGGGGAAAATAAGGAAAGTTTTGTACTAATTGCAAATAAAATTGAAATTGTAAATTTTGAATGTTAATAATAAAACTATGAAAATTAAATTGTATTTCTGAAAGCAAAGAAAAGCTATAATATGATTGTATTGATTTTTGACTTTAACAATTGTATGATATGAGTTAAAATTTAAATAACTGTTGAAAGAACTTTTTCTAAATCTACAAAATCTGAGTATGTTGAAATGTTTATCACTAATTTATAATGTTTTGAATTGTCTTAAAGCTGAACTGTATGTGATATTTGCCCAATTATGACAAGTCTAATTCTTTTACCTTTTTAATTTCCCTCTTTCTTGAAGTCTATACTATCTCCCACTTCTACCCACGCGCTGGAAGTCATCCCAATTACCTAATCACTTGTATATAAGCAATTCTACGTGTCAGTCACTTTAGGTGCTGAGTTAATCCAAGATAAACAAATAATGACCAAAGACAGGCTGTGGGATTACCGCTCCTTTGTCCTCCCTTTTCCTTCAGGTTTCTGTTGACTCATGTTTTCCCCATTGGAATTCATGAGTGAACGGATTACCCTTTTCCTCTTGGTTGGCTGGGTGTTAAATCCTTTCCTTTTTCTGGAGTCAGTGAGTGAATACTGATCTCTTTTGAGCCTTTCCCAACCTAGAGTTTCAGTGTCGTGCACTATACGCACCAATTTTTCACTCTGAATTTTGTTTAGAGTTGTCGGTTGTGGTTAAGACGGCGGGAAATTGTTGAACCTGCTCTCCTCTGACCCAACCATGCACTTCTTCACTCAACTACACAAACACACACAAACAAAAACATACACCTTGAATTAAACAGAATGTACACAGATGAAGGAGTGGTACACCAGTACCAGAAGTGAATTTTTTTTACATAATGAATCTATCATTATGAAATATTAAGGCGAATGAAGTGTAAATTATGAAATGTTTGATAACTTTGAATTGTGATAAATTTGAATCAGAGTTTTGTGTTATGGGAAAATTTTGAAGTATAAATAATATGTAGAGTATTTTGAATTTCATGTGTAATTTCATATGTTTGTATTTCACAAGTAAGTCGAAGGTAAAAGAGCTCTAAATGAAAAATAAGTGAGTTGAATCGATGTAAAAATTTTGTAAAATTCAATAAATAGAGGTAAATGAGAAAATTCCCATGGAAAAAAAAAGGATAAAATGTTTATATTCTTTTTCAACCACTAATATGTTTTTGTCTTTGAGTCTTACAGGGTCATATGGTTCCAGGAGGCCTCCAAGGAAGACGGTCGACCGCAGTTTCTTTTGTTTTTCATAGTTAATTGTTCTTTTCATGTTACGTCCATTTTCATATTACCATAATCTGTGTAAATAAATTCAATATTTGTAGCAATGTAAACTGGAACTGTTGTAAAATAGAGGGCGAGTGGACAGCTCACAGGACTGTCAATTACATTACCACTCAAAGAATTTGATGAAAATCTTAAAGCATGGACTTTAAATTGTAAAATACTACTGACAGTCCACGTTAATGGTCAACATTTTTATTCTATTAATTTAATTTAATAATAATAATAATAATAATAAAAGGCCCCTAAATGAGATTTGAAGCGACATTATTTTCAAGTGATGTCTTATTGAGATGATATTTTGGTAAAATTAAGGTGATATTTTGAATATTTATGGTGATATATTTTGATATAATGTTGTAATATCTTCCTATTTTGTTTCAAGTCATCAGTGATATAATAATATACTGTACAACTCAAGAATCTTTTAATGTAACTTGTAAAGTATTGTAAACTGTGTATTTTTTAAAAAACCACTGCTCCAGGTCTCACAGCTCAGAAAGAGATTATCCAGGTGTTATAACGAGGGGCATTTGGTTTTAATAATGGGGTTCATTGGGATCCTTGTTGTGTGGGGAGACGTCCCTACTCAGCATGTTTTTCCAGTTGGCGGATTTGATGATTTGCTCTTCTGAGGCGTTGCCACATGGAATTAGCTACTCCTTGTGTGCGCGCCTTCAGGGGGACGGGGGGGGAAAGTTGTAAAGGATTTAGTGGGAAGAGAATGATTATTCTAAATTTAAAGGGGGCTTGGGAATTAAATTATATTCGTGGCGTAATTCGCCTCTAATTGTTCGTATTCAAAGACGCGAATTGGGAAAGGGATTTTCCCTTTTATTATACAATCTTTGTGCGCCTCTGAGTTCTGCGGTCGAGGAAAAACGTTTACATTTTAGTTAGCCTTGAAAGATGTCTGTTTAGGGCTCTGCGCATGTCCAAGGAGAGTTGGCGCGCTGAGATTCCCGCGAATTTGGGGAGAGCGGGAATAGAAGTCGATGCTATCAGATGTGTTTTCGCCACGGCTCTAAAAAAGAAATGGCGAATAATGAAATGCGTAGATCTGGAGAGGTGGTATTATAACATTGAACTGAATAAACTCTACTTAATTTAGACGATGCTGAGTACTTTTTGAGTGTATGCCTTCCCTCGATGCCATGGACTATAAAACAAGAAGACTGCAAACGACACATTAGCAGGCGAAAGCCAATGCCTGTCATATATATATTTATATATATATATGTGTGTGTGTGTGTGTGTGCGTGTGTATTTAGATGACAACTTTGAGGTGAGAATCAAAAACCGACGTTTGAAATCTTCTATATGGCTGTAAAGTATTTTTGTATTTGGAATCATGGGCCATACTTTTGTCTTTATGAACTTTTTATATTATATCTTATGACTTTTTACCATGTTTTTATTAACTCGCTTTCTTGTTTGTGTGTGTGTGTTTGTCCAGTACAAATATTGTAATCGATTTTTAACTAACGTCCCGAGTACCTAGACATTTGACACTTTTAGTATAGCTCAGAACACGATGACAATGCATTACTTTAATACTTTTAGCCATCTTTAATCAGAATTGATTTTTTTCAGTTAATTTTGTTTTGTAGACTGTTGCAGCCATCTATCGGCCGGGACAGGAACGAAAAGTTAAACGCAAGTTAACTTCCAATTAACTTCATTTTCTTTCAAGTTGATGGGATAATTCAACAAAATAATTTTTAAAAAGTATTTATTAATACATAGAATTGTTACGTTTATATGATTCAACAGAAAATCTAAAAACATGGTATATAAAAAGTTCTTTTTTATCTTGTGTTGTTGTTGTTGTTGCTTATCCTCCTTGTCTGACAAGATCCACGAGTTCGTTGACTGTTAGTAAGTCGAAGACTAGAAGAGGATTCTTATAGAGATCCTCCCTATAGAGTCCCATGCATTCTAAAAGGTGCTCAGGAGAAGCCTGATGATTTTGGCATTTGCTGCAGGTGGCGAAGGTCTTCCTGCCCTCGTTGAAAGTGAGGCACTTGATGTGACCGCTGGCGAGTCTTGAGAGTACAGTCCGGGTACGTCTGTCACACGGGAGGTCAAGGGACAAACCCGGTTTTGAGCCCATGTACCAATTATGGGTGGGGGGTGTTTTCCACTCCTCCGAGATTTTTGATTTTTCTCGGGCCAGAAAAGTAAGTGCGGAAGAGGGAGTTGTTGAGATCCTGAAACCCTCCTTAGCAAGATTCATTCCCGTGGATATTCACGTGTGAAGGTATCCATAGCAAATGAACGTCATGATTAAGTGAAATGAGCTTTAGTTTAAGCAGGATAGAGGTGCTGATCTTGTCGCCTACAAGAAGCCAATTACTAAAATGGTGGAGAGAACTACGGCTATCAGACAAGATCCATAGGTCAACATAATCATCTTCAATGAGAATAGCTTCTAGTCCCAGGTCTATTGCAATCAATTCACTTCTGAAGACAGATCAGTAAAACTAAACCATGCTAAGTTTTCGACTTTTTGAGCTGACAATAAGTTCTTTGCACCGAAGAAGAAGCTCCTTTGCAGCTTCGAAACGGCCGTATGCAAAATTGCACCTTACTGCTATTTGTTGTTTATTTACGTTGGATTTCCTGTTTATTAGGTGATATTCTATTTATCTCTGTATGACGTCACATGTAACCACTTTTGGAATGGCAAATTTATCTTATTTTCGAATAGATAATCGTTAGTAGAACGGAAACGACGAAGTTGACTGATGATCAGTTGTTGTTGTTGTTGTTTCTAATGTCCCCTTGCCGGAAGTATTTCACACCAGGTCCATATAGGCTAGCGGACTGAGGGGTGCGACTCCGGTTTAAAGTGGCACCACAAGGGGCGGGGTCCGATTAAGCCATGTGCCATTTTGACTGAGCATGCGCATGGTTGACCTCTAGGGGGATTGTTCCCTCTCCCTGTACCTCATAGAGCGATTTACCGATGATCAGTGCTATACGTGATTGATATCACCGTAAATGGAAATCAAAGCCCATTTGAATCTTAAATAATTTACCCGATACCCATTGGAAAGATTAAAAAAAATTAACTAAAAGACTACTAAGTGTAGAAAATTTCGATAAGGTATTCGAAAGGGAAGACATGAGTTTGAGTCTTATATCATAAATTTAAATTTGGAGCTCAAAGGTAATAGTTTTCTTAATATTCACATGCTTCAAACGAATTTGAGTGGAATTAGCTCCATACAGGTTCAAATATTAAACGAGAGCAAAGGGGTATCTGCTAGTTTTGGGAACTGATCGATCGATCAATGTGGTGACGAACTGACGATCTGAAGTTACAGTAACGGTATGTTTAGTTTTCCTCAGATAGTTGACAGATCCGACTATGTAAAACGGCACTAAACCCGGGAGTTCAAAATTCCCAAAATTCTAAACTGGATCACGGCCGAACAGGTGTGTCACCTTCGATAAAAAATCGCAACCTTCTCTGTCTTCTCAGCTCTCCACGAAGACTTCGAAGCACCTCCTTCTACAAACACCTTCATCCTCTGTCAATCCTTGGTTCATTTGCTTGGAATCTGATTTGTCGAAATTAGTGGCATCATCCACTTCAACCAACGCGTACGAATTTTCCCCCGCGGGGGTTTCAAAAGCAAAGGACAGTCTTTTGTGCTTGCAGCGAATTTCCGAAATCTTGGTGTGTGATCCAGTGGCGCACCCAGGATTTTTTCTTGGGGGGGGGGCGCGAGATAAACGGAGAAAAATATTTATAATGCAAAATCAGTATTCATAATGCAATTTCTATTTCTTTGGGGGGGGCAGGGCCCCGTTCCCTCCCCCACTGGGTGCACCACTGGGTGCGCCACTGGTATGATCCGTTTCATGGATAGCACCCGCTTGCCAGTGAACAATGGTGAACTCCGCCCCAACTTTCACAAGCTGCGATCAGTCACAGGTTCGACAACGGCTGTCAAACAGTGTTACCTCCCAGTGTTGCCAATTTGGGGGTTTTCCCCCTAAATTTTGGGGCAAGTTAGATGAAAAGGGGTGTTTTTAGGGGTTCCATTTTTAGGGGCATTTTGTGGGGGGAACATTTTTTAATATTTTGTACAATCGAGACGCGTTTTTTTATATTAGATTATTAAATTTTTTTCCCTTTTAACTGCCAAAAAATCTCCAAAAAATCAGTACATCTTCAAATGATCTATTTATGATTAAAAAGTTTGAATAAAAAGTATAAATAATTAAAGGAAAAGAATAAAAAATTAGACACGGTGACACATTTCATTTCAGTGATTCGTTTTTTAGTGAGAATCACGCTGTGAATGAATCACTCTTTGTTTACATCGTCAAAGAGGGATGACGCTTCATTAAAATCCAAATAACTTTAAAACTATTGAATTAACAGAATAAGTGTACTCAGAAAAAGTTATCAGTTCTTAAAGCTCTTTCCAAATATGTAAAATTTATGTACTTTCATGAAAAAAAAATACATCGATTTCGAAATTTTGAAATATGGCCGAAATTGAGGCGGTACACCCGGAGGAGTGTGACCGACAGACAGATCCGGACCTTGCTTTATTAATATTGATAAGTTCCATACATATGTCAAAAGTAAATAAATCTCCATTTCATTATGTAACTGTGTATTTTCTATTTATTTCAATTTATCTCTCAAACAGGATGCCTATTTGGAACCAGAATTTCTTTCAAGAAGTTCTAGAGGGATCTCAAGTTGGTGGTAGTGGGGAACAGGGGGATTTCGAGATGGCACTAGGGGGAGGCGCTTCGTAAAGCTTGGCAACACTGTTACCCCCACTTTTGTCGCATAGTCGATCTGTTGTGTCTAAGGGCACTTCAAATTCTGCACTTCAAATCTTCACAAGGCACTTCAAATCTTCACAAGGTCAACTGGCTTGAAGAATTCCTATTCTTCACATACAGGAAACTTTTTATTTATAGATTTTCGGTTTCCAATTATTACTTTATAGAAGACATATAAGAAGTTCGAAAGGATTTGACCACCTAAGAAATGGTACAAACGACAACCGAAAAGATTCACACTAAGGAACAAAGAATATTTTATTTAACATTTAAGGTATGTGCCTACCCTCAAATCGCTGTTTGATCGAAAATTTTTGAATTTTTTTTTATTATTTTAAAATTAAGTTCAAACATTTAGGATTCCAAAAATGCTTTACTTTTGGTTCAACGATAATTAGAAGGAAAGTTCTAGCCCTAATTATAAACTGGAACTGAACTTTCTGAAACCGGAAGTGACTATTTAAAGGGACCACAGATATGTAAAAAATGCATTTAAACAGCTGTTATCTCACTTAGAACTTGCTTTGAACTTTGTGTCCAGAAATTACTGAAAATATGTTTTCATGGTATGACTCAGGACAAGAGTGGATCGTTTAATGATGTTTTGTGGAATATTTTGCCTAAAGAAAATTTTGTTCAACTGCAAACATTGATATTAGGTGCTTCTATTGCAGTGATACTATAATATAGGTTTTATTGGTCTCGTACCAGTTTTTAGTTATTTAGAAATAAAAAGTTAACCAGAAATGTTAAAAAACTGAAAGGAAATTAATATCGAGCGATTAAGGAAATCGACGTGACAAATACTGCCAACTACAAAAACATCCAGAAAAATAATAAAAGCTAAAAGAACATAAAAATCAACTAAAAATTAATCCAAGGAAGGCTTAACCTACAAATTTTGAGAGTTTTGACGTTTCAAAAGTTATACATAATTTTTTTGTGCTGCATTAAAATCTTTATTTGCGTCTTCTGGAAAACTGCATTTTTTAGTTTTTCTGTTTACGAAAAATCTCATTTCTTCAATGGTTTTTAAGATATTGAAATAAAATTTTGTCACAAGATTCTGCTTGTCTATTGATATGTTATGAAGCAAAATATAACTTGTAAGTATGTATTTATTAATTTAAGAGCTATTTTTATTGAAAAATATATAATTTAAAATAAAATCATGTGTATATACAAAATTTCGTGTATGTTAGTAAGTTTAAGAGGTATTGCATATCTTTTGCCTCATAACTCAGATAAGTGATCAACTAATATATTGTTGAAAAAAAAGTGAAATATACTGGCTACTTTTTTTTAGAAGATTTGGCATAAACGTCAACTTTTAATAAAATTTGACTAAATATTACTTAAATTTGGAAAGTTAATTAAAATTCCATTAATTGTTTTTAAATTCATAATTTTGTTCCCTGTTTTAACTAAAAACACTTGTGTTCCATAAAAATTCCATATTTTTCAAAAAAAGTGCGCAAAAGGTAGGCACATACTTTAAGAGTCAATAAATCTTGTTTTTTATTCTCAAGATTCAGATTAACCTTTACCTTACGGGGTGGGATAGCATGTATCCCAAGAATACAGGCCCAAGAATATATATATATATATATATATATATATATATATATATATATATATATATATATATATGTATGTATGTATATATATATATATATATATATATATATATATATATATATATATATATATATATATATATATATATATATATATGTATGTATGTATATAGATATATATATATATGTATATATGTATGTATGTATATAGATATATATATATATGTATGTATGTATGTATGTATATATATAGAGATATATATATATATATGTATGTATATATATATATATATATATATATATATATATATATATATATATATATATATATATATGTATGTATATGTATATATATATATATATATATATATATATATATATATATATATATATATATATATATATATATATATATATATATATATGTATGTATATATATATATATATATATATATATATATATATATATATATATATATATATATATTTATATATATAACACCCTCAATGGCCGTTCTTAGAAATTGGGTATGAAATTTCCCGTTCTAAAGAGGGAATGGAAAAATGGGCCCCGTAAGCTAAGGGTTAAAATGTGAATAAAAAAAAGAAGTTTTTATTCACCCGTTTTTTGAAGATCCCGTGTCCGAGTAAGATATTTCAAAAAGGCTTTAAATTAAACTGAGAATTTTATAGAAGAAAGAAATTCATTTCCCTTAGCCTTTTTAAAGGCTCATTCTATACAAAAACGTATTTGGGACTAATGTATTTGCATTTGAGTTCTACTTCCAGTTCATTTTATCTAGATCTTTGCAAGATAATGCCCACATAAAGGGCTGGCAATTTCAGGAAGGAACAACTAATGGCATTTTAAACGCGGAGAACGTCACCTTGGATATTTTTTACTATTCAATTGCCAAACCTTAAAGAATCGCCTTTATTAAAGACATTAAAAATTTTGCAACCTTTTGAATTGAACCACATTCTCCGACTTACAAAATTAATGTAAAAAGATAAAAGGCTATTTATTCTCTTATCTGATAATTGACGACGAACTTTAGTGTTTAAAATTATAATTATCCTGAATTTCCATTGATGTATCCATTAGTAGCTGATTTTGGAATTTTTTGCAAGAGGATTCATCTTACCTCAGATTGAGGTAAGTCTCAAGAATATATCGTTAAGGATATATCCTTGAGGAAAACTGCAAAAAAGGATTAACTCATCCTTGATATGAGGATACATAACCTAAGGATGTATCCTCAAGGATTAATTCTTGGGGCTTACCTTATCCCCGGCTGATATTGCAGCTTGAGATATTAATCATATTAATCTTGCTGATTCCTAACTTAACGTTTTTTAAGGCTAAAAGAGAAGAAAATGAGAAGGAAAAATGGTTATATTAAAATGCGTAGGTCATGATAAATTTTTCCTCCGATTTAACAATAGATTTGTATACATGAAAAGTTCAGATAATCTATATATATAAAACAGTTCCGTAACTCACTGACTCACTGACATACAACGCACAGACCAAACCGCTGGACCTAAAGGGCTGAAATTTTGCATGGCGATTCTTCTTATAGTGTAGGGGTGCACTAAGAAAGATTTTTGAAAAATTCTTCTTAGATTTTTTAAAAAATTAAATTTTTAGGCTGTTTTAGTAACTTTTTTTAAGTTTGCATTTAAAATAATAATTTGAGGGGTTTTAAATTTATATCACGAGAAAGATCCTAAAAATTCCTTTAAAATGAAATCTTTTTCGAATGTTTACCTCGATTTTCTGATTTTTGGTGAAGTTTTAAAGATTCATTTTTAGAATTTAATTTATTAAATGCTGATCACGTGATTTCTTTTTCTGGTACTTTAAATAACTTTATCGTCACGTCATCACAATGAAATAGACAAAAAAAGTTTTCCTTTTCTTGATAATGCGGCAGACGATTGGACATTATCTAAAAAATATTAAAATACAGAAAAAATACGTTCCTCAAACTGTACTATATTAACTGTACTATATTCTTTAATATGTCCTATTAGATTTAATTTGAATATTTTCTTCTATATTATTTTTGTCTATAAAATATCCCTTATGATTTTTTTATAAATGTATTTTTTTACATCAATTGTATACATTGATCGTCGTATTTATTATAAATAAATAAATAAATAAATAAATAATATATATATATATATATATATATATATATATATATATATATATATATATATATATATTTGCATTAATTGCATACATTGACCGTTGTATTTAATTTGAATGTACTCCGTAGCGAAGTGCGGGTTTTCAGATAATTATTTATATATTTTAACTTATTCATTTTATCATTGATTACCCGAAGTAAAGCACTCTATATTCCATTTAACGTAATTTGGGACGTCTCCTTATTTAGGATAACGTAATTGGCACTATGAAAATAAATTCGTACATTATATTTCAGCTACGTAAATAAACAACTTTTCTGAGACTCTCATTGTTCTTTTCATGTCTGAACTAATGAACGAATGTCGTGACGCGCGTTTTATCAACTTTCAAAACAGTTCGACTGCTGAGTTAAATTAAATTTTTTAATTTTTTGTCATATCTGGCACCTAAATTCCAATACCTTGAGACAAGCTGCAGCAAAGGAAATACGATGGGGAATATTGCGATCATTTATGTAACCTTTAGCTTACGGATTCCCTCTTTAGAACGGGCAATTTCATACACCCTTTGTAAGAACCGCCATTAAGGGGGTTATACGTAGGTAGGCTGAAAAGTAATGCACACATGCTTGTAGAGCGCGAACGAAATGACCTTCAAAACAGTGCCAAGTGGCATTTGGGAGTTCCATCCCTCCTCAATACGCATGCGCAGGTTTTAAATCG